>VYXC01009696.1:475094-578898 GCA_013397175.1 Platysteira castanea
CAGAACTCAATGTTTGTTTTTTTTTTCTTTTCACTGACTGTGGTGAACCTGTTTTAAAAGTCTCTATCAGTAATAGGGAAGTACCATAATGGTTTGATCTCTTTGCTTTTCTGGAGAATGATTTTTCTTTTTTTATTGTCCTCATTTTAAGAGATGATGGAGCAATGAATAGAACAATAATTTATTGAGTATTCACACACTGTATGTATACTTTCATTATACATTTATAGAAGACCTATTGTTTAGTGTTTTCTGCTGGAGGCTAGTCTTGTAAAAGAATAGTCTAGAATAGACTCACTCAGTGCATGTGTTGTCCATTTGCCTGTCAGCAATAGTTTTGACAGAAGAAACGGAGAGTTTGAGTGACTGCTGGTCTGTCTTAAGGTATGGTAATGAGGCTAATTAGGAGAGATGAGAGCTGAACTGGATATGTGAAGGCAATTATCCGTGAAACTTTTGTCATGCTTTATCTTTATCAGATCTCTCTTTCTCTATTTTTGGCATTTGCCAGTGACATGCAGAATGGAGATACTTGAAGTGATACATATTTTAGAAAAGCAAAGTAAAGAAAGAAGGCCGAAGGAAATTTATATAAGGACATCTCATTATTAAACTGTACAGCTTATCATGGACATTGTAGATCAGCAGGAAAAGACCTTGCCTGTGTTATTCTTTTCACTTGCATTTACATGAATTAAAGTCAATTGCTTTTTGTAATAATGAACTGACTAGACAACTACATCTCCCCTGTTTAGTGTACATTGTTTTGTTTGCTCTTTTTATGTTATGATTAACTGCAGCAAGCATATTATTAAATGTGCTTGAAAGAAAAACAGCTTAAGAGCATGAAAAGAGAATGAAAGTGCATTTAATTGTAATTTTTTTTAAAAAAAAGCTGAAATTTTCTCATTTCTGTTTTCAGAAGGCTAGTGTGATTTAGTTTCAGACTTTTTCTTACAATCTAGTACAAACTGATTTAAAAAGAAGCACTGACTAGAGCAAATGAAAACCATGTGTCACAAGTCTTGATGAATCAATGCATGTAATCCTCAAAGAAAGAAGGTGATAAATGAAACTTGCACATTAATGAGACCATAACCAGGCTCAATTACTAGGCCTTTTTGAAGAACCATAGTAACTTCACACATCTTTTTATGTTAGAGGGAAAAAATTGCATCCTCTGAGCTGTCTGCACACTCCTGCTTCTTGCACTATGTCAAAAGACAGTGTACCTCTAATCCATTTTTAAAGAGACCATAATGTTAAAGAAAAGCCAATCTATATAAGACACACTCAATGAGTTTTTAAAGGAAAAAAATCTTCACCATAATTTAGATTATTTTACTTAGACATTTCATGTGAGTCTACCAAATGTGCTTATAAAGTAATATTACAGACTTCAAGTCAGATTTATCTTAGTAGACCTCTCTTCTGAACTTGCTAGAAATATGGCAGGGAGTATAATGAGTAGATGTGTAATAGACATTAACACTTACTGCCCTAATATTTCTCCATTAAGCAGCAGTTCTTTTTCTCAGATTTTGTTTTGTAGTACATTTGTTAAAAGCTTTGAATTTAGTGCTAGCAACAACATTGCACGTGTCCAGAATGCCAGCACAAAATGCTTGAGGTTTATAATAATAATCCTAAATCTTACATGAAGGACTGAATTGTATTTTGTGTCTTTAATTGCATTTGCTTTTAGCAATAATAAGGAAAGTTGCTCGATCTCAGAACCATTGCCTGCTTGCTACTATGAGGTCTCTGTGTTCTGTAAAGCACAGCAGAATATTGCTGCTATCAGTTGTCACTTCCTCTCTTTCCCCTGTGTTGTTCATGCACACATGTACGCACACAAAACCGCCCCATTCTTTCTACACTGCAAAGACTGTAAAAGGGGGGTTATTGCAGATTATAATCTGTAGCCATTAGCTTCTTTGATAGCTTCTACTGAGTTTTAGTAAAAAGGTTTCTGTTGCCTCCGTGAGAGTTCAGAGGACTCCTCTTTCCATTGGCTTTTGAGTGATGGAGAAAGATGAAAAACCTTATTAATGGTAATAATAATAATAATAATACACAAACAAAAATAATCAAACAGCCAAAAGACCCAAACCAGAACTGACTTGGCAGTTTTCTGCAGAGCAGGAATAAGAGAATGACCACAGAAATGCCACTTCAGTCATCTGCAAAAGTAGTGCTAGGCACAAAAGACTATGGATGGCACCTTTTCTCACTCTAGAGTTCAAATTTGGTATTCACAATTATAAGGATCTGGAATACAGATTTGTGGAAGGGGGAGAACTGAAAACAATCTTTAGATCATTTATCTGTTACCTATGAGCTTGACTAAACAGAAACTCCTCACGTTCATTCCAACTCCCTTCAGCTCCTCATCTCCTCTTGACAGTCTGTTGTAGTATGCATGTAGTATATCCTTAGTATAAATTTACAAAGATATCAAATGTGCTGGTCTCTAAGTGTCACTGGAAAGAGTATGCAAAATCTTATGATCCAGTACCACAACTAAATAATCTATAGAAGTAATTTATATAGTTGCATAAGCTAACCTTTTTTATAATTGTGTCTGGATGTCTTTACCATATTTTCATAAACAGCTAAGAGTGGTGGTATATAAACACTTTAAACATTTTATTATAATACTACATTGTTGCAACAGGTTACCGATGGTGTTTGCACCCAATAGGTTACTAATGAAGTGTCATTTCCCTGCCTTATTTGGTTTGTGTTGCAACCTTAATTGTATTTCGATTTTAGAATAAGCTCTCAAAGTAGTGTACAGGGATTTGGCCACACAACTTGCATTAACATTAATCAAAATCGTGTGTCTGAATTCCCACCACACTCCAAATGTACCCTGGGATTGTTGGTGGGGATTGTGTGCAGGAGGCTCATATGCAATAGGTTTTACCACTGGCTTCCTCTTATTCTGAGGTGCGATCCTGCTCTTCATACCTGAAATAAAAGATGGCAGGAAATACTGAAGCCCTTTGTTCACAGGCTGTGTCCATGAGAATCAGTCATGTCTTCTAGGGAGCTGCAGGATTTTGAACCTGAGATTGCAAAGCTGGTTCAAATAAAATACAGCCTCTTCATCTCTGCCATCATTCTCTGTGCCAACCAAGGCTTTGTGAAAAATGGTGACTTATTTTTATCAGTGATGTTCATGTTCTTAGAGTTTTGCATTCTTCAACATTTTCCTGTTTCTGGTTACAAGCGAAGTGTCAAATATTACCCCTAAGAGGTGAATTGTTTTATCAGTTCTTGCAATCCTAGTGGAGGCAGTGCCTGGAGTTCAGTGAGGTGGCCTGCTCAGAGGTCTTCCTGACTAATTGAAGTAGGCTCCAGAGATTAGACTCATTTTGGTGTAGTTTGCCATGGACTGAAAAGGGTTGGTGGCTTTTTTCATGGGTGTATTGTATATGCTTTGTTCACTGGTGGTCACCCATTTAGAGACATGACTGTATCATGGGTTTGATTCCAGAATTTCTCACAGAACCAAAATAAAACTGTCTTTTCTGGCCCTATTTAGTACTCAAATGAAGTTTCCTCATTAAAATAAATTCTAAAAAGTCTGTGTGTATTGCTCCAGTACCAAATTCAAGAGAGTTTCTGTCTGAGAACTGGAGTCAGTAAAACACAACTGTTTGTAAGTTGATGGTTATAAGCTGTGTTTTTGCAGCTATGTCTTCTTCTGGCTTCTTTGGAGCATCTTTAGGAAGAGGAAAAATAAAAGATGACCTTCCATGTCTAAACTAATCCATGCATGGCATCAGAAGAAACCTGCAGAAGAAAAACCCTGAAGTTTCTTTGGAATGATGGGTGCTGACTGATTGAAAAACAGGAAAAATACATTTAATTTACTGGATTTGAAAGCAGTTACCTCATAAAATAAATAACAGCTTTCCATAATGCTTTTCCATTAATCCATATATGTAATGCAAATAAATGAATAAGAAGTTCCATATCCTACACAGTTTACAGTGATTCCACCACAAGACAAATTGTTTCTATCTGTAGTGATGACTCATTGATTTGATGTAGCACCCCTATACTTGTTTAAGAAACATATAGTTATGTCCTTTTTGCTGCCTGAGGCTGTAAAATTTAATAAAAACAGAACCCCAGGTATTTTCCTAATTTTTGTCTTAGATCCAGTCTTAGAAAAGCTTGTGGATGTGCTTAACTTTACATAGGTGAACAGGCTCCTGAGAATTAATTAGATTTCTCCCATGCTTAAAATACATTATAACTTTTTTTTTGTATGAGAAGGTTTTTCTGTGCTACTATAAAATTCATTCTTATTTTTACTTTATCACATTTGGGTGATTTTTTTGCTAGGTATTCTGTCTTAAACTAGCACTTTTGGAAGTACAGTGTTCCCACTGTCGCATTGGCTAGAAAAAGAGAAAATACATATTTGCAACTTGTATGGCTCCAGTGAAAGTGCTAATAAGGGTTGCCTTAATCCTAGAATCCAGCTAAAACCCATAAAAATTGTTAATGAAGAAGCCAAGAGGTATTGTGTAATGAAACAGTTAAAGTAGCACTTGTTTCCTGGCAATGATAGAAAGGTTTTTTTCATTTTTAAAAACTGCTTCAAAATCATCTTTCAGTCTATAGTCCTTTTCAGTTTGCGTCTGTCTGCATCATGAGCGATCTTTTCACCCCTTTTTCAAAGCCATATGAAGCTTGAAATGCAAGATAATTAAAACAAATCTTGAGTAAACTGTTGTGTGGAGATAGAAGTTTGATGGTTGAATATATAAAAAATTGTAACCAGATGTTGTGCAGAAGCCATAGTAGTTTAAAGATCACGCGCTTTTTCTTTTTTCTTTTTTTTGTATGAAGCAAAAATATTCTAATTGAAGTTGTCAGCAGGAGTGAGACTAATATGCCTGTATTTGATTAAATAATAGTTTATTTAATGTTCAGTGTGGCCCAAAATTGGCTGAAACTAAAATAAAGAAACTTCTTATTTTAATTTTTCATATTTAAATAGTGTGAAGAGTAAACCTAGTTAATGTTAACATATTTGCTTGATATTCCCAACTATTATACTATTTGTCCGCTTCTGTGTCTTACTGGAATGCTGTGCTATCCATTGCACACACATTTTCTTCCTATTTTCTTACTAACTAGTTGGTTGATGGAAGAAATGGAAAAAGAAAGATGTTCAATAAAGTCTGGAATCCACTAGTTGATCGGAATTATAACTAAAATCTGTTAGAAGCATACTGCAAGCATCATCCAACATCCCTTCTTGCAAGTCTGTGCAAAGCACAGAATCTCCAGCAGACACATTAAGGGATATTCATGCATGAAAAGAGTTGTGTGTTTTAAAAATGCCAGAATATTGAGGTATGAGCAGATTTTCTGGCGGTTATTTACTCTATCCAGGACATCAGTGTTTAAGGGATAAACTCAGAAGAGGTAGTGGCTAGGAGTCTTTACTAGGTGAGTGCTTTATTTCTTACTGCTTCACTAATGAACATAGTGATGTCTTCTGAAGTTATTGTTGAGATTCTTTCTCTCGTTTTTTTTGGTACTGCTTTGCTGCTTAAATAGCTGTGTAATCTTATGTGGTTCTGTGATAAACAAGGGAATCCCCATCTTGCCTTCTGTGAGTAACTATTGTTAAAAACAGGGGAATTTCATTCTCTCTCTGCTCTTTGTAGCTGTTTGGCCTTTTGCATAAGAAGGGACTGTGTGACTCAAGATCCACAGACTGTACTGGATCCAGAAATGAACCATAAAGGTGTGAGTTGCTTGGCTTATTGGTGGAGTGTGTGTGTGCAAATACGTCCCACAGGAACACTTCAAAATGAGGGCTGGGATTAGACATTTTTAAGGCTGACACATCTTTAAAATAGCTCGTTCCGGTTGTTATGTTGTGCAAAGTATGGTTTCCCAGTGTTTCTTTTGTCCCTGCCATGGGAGCAGCACCCTTTCAGAGCCCTCACGGGCCCTCTGGTGCCGGCAGCTGATGGTGACAGTCCTGCCCAGCTGCACCATGCACTGCCCAGCTGCTTCTGCCCCTTCCCCTCTGTACGTGGGACTGCACCCAGTGCTTTGAGCAGCGCTGATCTCTGCTGCTCCTACAAACTGCCAGTAAATAGCAGACAAGACCAAATTTGTAGGGAGATTACAATGTTCTGTAGGAAACTTGTATTCCATTATGAGGCCATTAATCACTGAAATGTGGGAGAAATCACAGCACTGGCTGTGCAAGGCAGTCTGTGCTTCAGGCCTGTCATTCCTGAAATGTAAAATTATCCAGGTCATCTTCAAGATAAGTCTACCATGTCTGCTCTGGTTGTGCCATACCTATGCCAGGGCTCCAAAGGTAGATTGCAAGGCCATATAATATCAGCAAAGAATTACCCTTACCATAGCAAAAAAACCCACCTCCATGCAGTCAGTTTTTAATCTTTTTTTTTCCTTCTCTGTTGAAAACCGGAATCAAGTCAGTGCTAACTATGTAGATTTTCTACTGTCTTCTTCTTTCCTTGGACTTTATGTAATAGGTTAACTGAGTATGAAATAGGAGAGGATTTGTCTTTGATTTGGCAGTGGAATAGTCAGTTGCAAAGCACTGATTTGTTGAATGTTGTGGCTAAGTTGCTTAGCTTTGCACTGCTTATAGTAACTTCTGGAAGCTGTTCCCTCATTAACTCAGACTGTTACTAATAAAGGAAACAGGGCCCGGTATTTATATGCTAGGAATTATTTCTGGGAGGTATAACTCATTGGTAATTGCACCCTGATTTTGGAAAGATCTTTCCATATAAAAATCCATACATGTCACATCCACTTACCCATGTGGGCATTATATAAAAGAGCAATACTCCCTCTGTGTCGTGCCCAAATTTACAGCCTGCTTTAGAGAGTGCATGATGCTGGTCATAGTCAGGTAGCATTGGCAGCCATCTCAAAATCTCCTAATAGGGTGCAGAGGTTGTTACTGCATGAATCATTCAGTGTTCCCCACACCTTCCTCATCTTCCTGCTGATTTTACTATCAGGGTTTCACAGCCATGAAGTTTCCACAGTCATGTCCATTTCCATATGACCAGCCACTAAGGTGTGAAATCCTAGTCCATGACACAGAACCAAAAAATGTTTCCTATAAAATATATGTAGGAAATAAAGACCCTTCTCTTTTCAGTTCCTGAAAGGGCTTTTGGCAAAGATGCTCATGAAATGGAAGATTTTTTTTTTTCTTCTAGAAAAAAAGCATGTCATTATAAATGTGCTCCTTTCTGGTGTACGTATTTTTCCTTCTCACTTCTAAAGATTCCAGTAGGTGATAAAGATAAAGAAAGGGAGTGAAAACAATTTGACATTCACTGTTAAAGAAAACTTATATAAAATTGAAAAGCAAATTCTTAAGAGTGTCAGAGTTTTTGTTCTGTCAGTAAGACAGAAATGGCTTTGAATATATAGACTATTCACAAGTAGCAGCTATGATTTCATACAGCTTGTCTAAATTTAAAGGTTTCTTTTTATTTCAAATTTGTATACGTTGGCCTTCTGCAGGCTGGTTTCAAAATCAGATGAATTCCGATACTGGCAGGTGGAAGGTAAAAAGGAAACTCTTTCCTGACATTTTTTATCTGAAGTCTGATAAATTGACTTGTAGAATGGGACCAATCAGTTCGTCTTTGAGTCTGTGTCCAAGATGTGCACGAGCACATGAACACGTACAGGCAGCCCTGTGGTTTTTGCCTCACAGTTACATATGGATCAGCCACAGCCGCTTGGGAGCGAGGCTGCAGAGCTGTTTCGCTGATGCCACTTCAGAAAGGAAGCAGAGGGCTTGTTTTACAAGGCATTTCTGCACAGTCAGCTTCATTTAAGAAGACTCCAAAGGATGTGAAAAATAAGGTAGCTGTGGGCTGGCAGGACAGTTTTCACCATGCCTCTCCTTCAGACAGTGCCTGATTTCTTGAAAGCTGTTTTTCAGTCCTTCACAGTGCTCTGAACTAAAGCCTGAGTATGTGACAGGGTGGGTACATTTTGTCCTCGGCACGCAGAACTCCTGATGGAAAACGCCACTAAGTTACGTGTTTCTCTCTTACTGCTCTTGTCAGGCTTGTGCCATTTCAGAGAATGACTGCCCCCAGCAGTAAGCTCTCCCTGCTGCTTGCATTTGAAACACTTCCTTTGGTGAATGCAGTCTGATTCTGAGAATGCAGATTCTGAAGCTGGTGTCTTAGGCCATTTAAGAGCCACTTTCTTAACAGTAAGAGAAAAATTAGACTAGGGCCGCTGGAAACACCGCTGTGCAGTAATAACAGTATTCTCTCTGGGCAGATGTGAATAAGTAGAGAAAGAACAGAGGGCATACCAGATTCTAAGGCTACAAGGGCAGAAGAGCCCCAAATCCTTCATGAATGTTCCTAAGATAAATAGTTTGTTATTTGCTGTTTGTTTGTTTGTTTTGATATATATTTTTTAAAATTATTATTTCCTAATGGGGTGTTTCTCCTAAAGAAAAAAAAAAAAGAGGTTAAGGCAGTTTGGTTAACAAGGTAAAGCTTGATTAACAGGGGATTCAGAGTTTTCCTTTGTGCACATCAGTTGCTATGACTGTGCTTTTTCTTCTGCTTTTACATGCCTCTACTGCCTCTAGTATTGTACCAGGAAATATCTGTTTTTCTGGTTTTTTCTTTCTCTCCTTTTTTTTTTTTTAACCCTGTGTTGTATCACAGATTGTAAGGTCTCCACAGATTGTACTGTGGCTCTGTCTTGAATTCCATGAAATGTTTCCTATCAAACTGGGATACCATATGCCCATGTTGGCCTAAAATTCCCAATGCATCATGTACCAGAAATAGAAGCTGGTAAAGATTCTTCAGAGATTGTGTTCACTTGTTCCAAAGACCTGGTTTGTTTATGGAAGGGATGGTTGCAATACATAAACACTATTTAAGGAGAAATGTCTCCAAAATGTAGAACAGTTGTTCTCTTCTTCTCATCCTAATGGTATTTTTACGTAAAGCTATGCAACACTGTATGTTGAGTCTCATTTACAAGTAGGCATTAGGATCTTGATAGGAAAGAGCAAGCACTGAAGTATTTTTGTAAAAACTACATTAGATACTTTAAAATGTTCATTTTAAACATTCTGAAATTATTTACAGTGGAATTTAAAAGGTTTTTCCATTTTTAATAGCTGTGCAGTTTGCAATCTGTAAAATTTGGTCTGTTCTGTGCTAATTAATACTTTTATAGCCTTGAAATTTAAAATACTTCCTGTTGCAATTCAAATGAACAGCAATTAAGGCTAAAATGGTTAGAAATTAGTAGAATAGAAAAGTGACAAGCAATCTACAGCCTCTCACTGGAGAAAGCTTCACAGAATAGTTGAGGCTGAGAGGCAGCTCTGAAGGTCATCTAATCCAACCCTACTGCCCAGAGGAAGGTCAGCCAGTGCATGGTGCTCAGCTCTCCATCCTGTCATTTTGGAGTTTCTCCAAGGACAGACACTCCACAGCCTCTCAGGGCAACCTGCTCTTGTGTTCAACAACCCATGCAGTAACAAAGAGTTTCCATTTTGTTCACATGAAATTTCCTGTATTTCAGTTTGTGCCTTTGCCTCTTGTCCTCTCACGGAGCACCACTGAGAAGAGCATGGCTCCATCTTCTTTCCTTCCCCCATCAGGTACATACTGATAAGATCCCCCTGAGCCTTCTCCTTTAGGTTGCACAGTCTCAGCTCTCTCAAACTCTCCTTATATGATAGAAGACTGCATCCCTTAATCATCTTTGTGGCACTTGATTGGACTCTCTCTTATACATCCAGGTATTTCTTGTACTAGGGAGCCCAGAACTGGACACAGTGCTCCAGGTGTGACCTCACCAGATCTGAGAAGAATGAAGGATCACCTCCCTTCACCTGCTTTGCCCAGTGCAGCCTGGGAGGCTCTTGGCATTTTGAGATGAGGTAGCTTTTAAAAAATACAAATATAGAGGTTGTATTTGGAGTTTTTTTCCCTTTTCTTTTCTCTGTAAGGAGCTACTTCCTTAGGTAGTTGTTGGAGTTGATCACAGCTCTAGTCCATTCTTACTTCCTACAGCTATCAGAAAGGAAGCCATCCTGGTTTTTTCTGAAACTGTGATCACAGAATGGAATAAGATGATTATGTTAGAACCAACCACTTAGACATAGACTGTGGCATATTGTCTTTTTATCTGGAAGTGTTTGGAATGGATTGGATTAGATGAAAATGTCCATTATAAAAAGGCCACTGATTTTCTATATTTACCACACCGTGGTGTCTGGGATACCACAGTTTCTCCCTAAGCTCACAATAGGAAATAACTATTGCAATTGTGTGGTATGGGTTGGCAAATGTTGATGTTTCTGAATGGAAGTCATTTTAGCAACAACACGTAACAAGATCTGCAATAAGACTGCAGTCCTAAGTGTACTGAAAATAATAGGTGGACATAGTCTGCTTTGTATCCTAGACTAGGAACAGCTTTCTCATGGGGACTGCATGAGACTCAATTACAGTTATTTCAGTTCCTGAACAAGTATGTGAGCTATAGCTGCCCATATGAAACATTTTCTTGTTACATTTTTTTAAAATAAAATTAATGGTCCTAAGGGGAATTTTTTTAAAGTACGAGTAACAGGTAAATTTTACCTCACCGATTTTCACCAAGGAGTAGACACCTAATTGACATTTCCTCTCTGAGTCCTGAAGACTTCTATGAAAACTTTAGATCCTAATTTTGTAACTTTGGATTAGAAGTTATTCTTACAGTGTAGTTTCCAGATTTGGGGTGCAAATTTGGAAGGATGTATGTGATCAAAAGTCAGTGGGACTGAGGCTTCTAAAACTCTTTATGGCTTTTGAAATTTTTACCCCTGAGGAGCCTTTCCTCTGCTGATTTTGGCAGCCCTCAGCCAAAATCTACAAATGAGAGTTCCTCCTCTCAGATGCTGGCTTTCTGAGCTATTTTCTGTATAAATAGAGATCACGTGGGCTTTAATAAGGTCAGGGAATGTTTTTTAAATGTCTGTGATTTTTTTTTTCCTCAAAACTTAATTTTGCCCATCTGATTTCTGTGGAAGTGGGAACAGATGCCAGAAGCTGAGAACTCCGGCAGCTTTGTGCTCATGCTTGCAGCAGAGCACTTGCGGGATTGGGACCCTCAATTACTATCATATGTAGAGTTACATACTGGCTCGTAGCTGAGATCTGCAAAAGCAGTCTGCTGCTTCTGCCATGTCAAAGTCAGGGTGTTTAAGGAAATATGGATAGAGCTTTGCTCTAGTTTTGTCTGTTCATTTCATGAGTAAGATTGCTTCATGAAAGAAGGGGTACATGGAGTGCTTTCTTGAGCATAAATCCTCTGGTACTGATGCCTAAACTTAAGCAGCTAATTCCATGCTTAGGCACCATCATAAATGACTCTCTATCTCAGAAAGTCAGTCAGTTTATAGCAAAGTCTGACTATTGATTTAGATTCCCCATTTGAGACAGCAAAGGTTGGGTAGTTTTGCTTTGTGCCAAGAAGTAAAAGAGTCAGAGGCATTTCCAGTTTTCTCGATGTCTCTTTCAGCATGCTTAGTTTGGAGGATACTACTTTTAGCCAGTTACTGATCAGAAGAGTAGTCTAATTTTGTACATTTTTTACCATTTTATATTGTTTTTCTAATATGAAACTAGATGCAAGAGACTCATAATGACTTAGTTTTGTTCTTTAAGAAAAGCTGAGTTTGTTTGGAAGCACATGGTGTTTGGGAAGGAGCAGTGGTCTGTCTGTGCGGGCACTGAGATTTCAAGCAGCCATTCAGTATCAGAGCTGCTGCAAGAATCTGTTGCAGCAGTGCAAGCAGAGAAAGGTAATGGGGCCAGGATCGCAGTTCCCAAACCGAGCTCCCTCTGTCCTGCTTATGCACACTGATATGTCTACTTAACCATTTTTTGCAGATAATATTATTATTATTCCTAAATTAGACTTCCTTTTTAATCTTATATTTGAATGCTTTACATAAATACTGTTTTAAAATTGCCTGGGTGGTCAAGCTGATTTAGAAAAGTGTGAAGTTGTTTATCCAGCAACTTAGGAATTTTTACAGCAGTGCTTAAAAAGGATTGATAAAACCTCTTGCAAGACTTAACTCTATAATTCCGGTGAAGATGCTGAGAGAGATGCTGCTGGAAGCTTTTTACTGTGTTAAATAAACTGTGAAAAGATAACAGGACACAAATTTAGGCAGACTTTAGTTTAAAGAGCTGTGAGCACACCTCAACAAAGATAATGCGTTACCTTGAGCCAAGGTACCGAAGGAAAGGGTAAAAATGGTGCCTACATGGAGGGGAAACAAAGACAATCAGGGCTTTCTTCTTGAGCAGCTGCAGCCAGTTCCACTAATGGAAGTGCAAGAGCAGAAACTGGCAGCACAAGGTATGCGTTCGTTTTTACAGATGGCAATGCAGACAAGTTGGTAATTGAGAAGGAAGTGGTGTACGTGAGCTGTTTGATGGGGGACAGCCCATTACAGTACTTTCCTGTGTAATTGACTCAGTGAATTATTAGAGGCAGAATTTCTATTCCTCTTGAATAGGTTTCAGTTGCTGCAAAGTGACATCATTCTTTTGCGGGAAGTGCAGGTTTCCAGGTTACTTTTTGCTTTTTTGCTATTGGTCTTAATAAAACCTTAAAAATAAATTTTTGAGTTGCCTCCATGGAAATCTTTGTCATACTGCTGGTAGTCAGTGGCAAAATACACCAGAATGAGCCCATACCATAGTGTGCTGGCTGCTATTTGAAGCACTGAAAGAGACTTAATGGCAGTCACCTTGTGCAAATTGAAAGCTAAGACCATAAAAATACATTCTATCCAGTAAAAGACAGTTGAAGGCAACTGCTTTATAAAAAATAATATTTTGTGTAGAATGATTAAATAATTATTTAGCTCTTTGTAAACCAGACTAACATATAGCTAATCAGAAAATATTTCTTGACGTTCATTACAAATGCCTCATGTCGTAAATAAGTGGTATAAATACACAGATAATACACATTAAAAAATATATGTGTATCTATTTAGTCTTGGTGTATGTATTTGTCCCATGAGAAGATTACTTACATTTTTAACACACAGTGTTTAAAAATTAACTGCCACTAACATGACAAGGAAATCTTACCAGCAGAAAAAGTTTTATTATTTCATATTTATGCCACTGCAGATCTTGAGGAAACTATGAAATTACCTTCCGTACGTGTTTGGATTGACAAGGAAATATGATTTGAACTACCTAATTTTCACTTATAAATGCTCAAGTGAATGAAAAATTAGTAAGTCCTTGTAAAGTGTATTACGATTATTTAAATGATCCTAGCATGTGGCTATTAACAGAAGATGACAGCAATGGTAAATTCCTGCCTGTGGAGCTCAGGCTCTGGCTCAAGGTGGTGTCCAAAGCCAGGCCCCTTCCTGCACAGTGGCAGAGGTTGGGTGAGCTGTAACTTGAGGGAGGACGTAAAGGTGAGGAGGTGATGGCAGTGAAGAGTTCCAACAACAAGTGATTTACTGGCTACTTTTCATAGCTCTGTTTTTCTTAATTTAGTAATTTATTTTGATCAGTCATTGTTTTACTTTGGGACAAATCATCCTAAACTAGTATCTTGTTTAATCACTCTTGCTCAATAAGACACAAAAAGACTTTAGTTTGTTGCTTGGCTTTTGGGGTGGAGTTGGGGGGGTTTTTTGAGTAGCGAATGCTGCTGTCTCTAAGGTAGCTTTACAAAATACAGCTTCAAATGCTGAGACAGAATCTACTCATCTTCATTTTTGTTGCTGATAAAAAAATAATTGCAGTTTACATGCACATTAAAATATTTACTCTCCCTAAGGGATCAGGGGTAGGATTCTGAAAGGCTGCACTAGCAGTAATGTTTAATTTACTGTCTGGGTTTTTTCTCTCTCTAAAATCCTCCTGATTCCTCTCATTAAAAGTTTATGATACAGCATATATCATAAAAAGATGCTGTCACGATAGAGCATTAAAAATTCCACTAAACTTTCTATATGAATTAAGCATGTAATTTTGACTTTCCTTTTGGCATTTTTACTTTCTTTTACGTTGTCTTTCCTAATGTCTTTCTTATGTGTCTTTCAAATACAGCTGTTTAATGCAATTGTTCTTGAAAATGTCTTAGATCAAGAGTTTGGATTTGGCACATTAAATTGACTTAGAGGCATCTGTTAACTCATACTTAAGGTTAAAAACAACTTCTACTTTAATACTGTGCTCTTTTTGTTTCAGTTTTTCACTTCTGAGACAAAAATTTGCTTTATCTGGTGTATTCCTAAAAGCTGTTCAGGTTATAAAGGGAAGAAAACCCCAGTGAGTTTCCTTTTAATTTAGACATAGTTACAGCAAAAGCAACTAAATTTTTAAAATGTGAAATTTTACAGAAACATAGTTGTGTCTGTTTTCATAGTAGAGAGATAAAGCAGTTTTGATTAAAAACATTTGGAAAGGTCTGAGTGCCTTTGCAACCAGAAGAAGTGAGGCCTGAAAGATGCCTTTCCCATCCTAAATAGGAGAAAGTAGCACTTACTCCAACATCCGGATGCTGTCTTGCTGCCCAGGTTTTAAACTTTAATTAATCTAAACCTCATCCAAACTCAAGATGATCAAATACCTGCTTATGTAAGGAGAACAAAGCAGGAATGACATAGCAGGTGTGGAACAACAAACTCTTTCATACTTACGGCAGTGCAAACGCAGCAAAGACAGATGCAACCGTGAGTGCATTATACTGTTTTTCTGTAGTGTGTGGTAGCAGCCCGATGATTAAAGGTGTGAGACCAGCTGCTTACAATTGTTGCTCTCCATAGCAAGTCACCTGGCTCATGCTGAACCACGCGTGCAGGCTTCCTGGAGCTCCCCTTTTGGACCTCCGGTGTTGCCGGAGAGCATCCAGAGCCGGCGTTTTGCCTTTATTTCAGTGAGGTTGTATTTCATCGCTGGAAATAGGTCAGGCACATGCTTATTCCTGGGCAACATTTATGATTTTGCTGCTCCTCATGTTCTGGAGCTGTGATTATAGCATGCTCTGTTTCTGGCACATTAGGGAGGCCAGAGATGGTAAAAAATCCACTCAGTCCTCATCATATCGTCGTTTTGTGTTGGGGAAGTGAAAGTAATCAGCAATAAGACAAGTTTTGTTGTGTCCAAAACTAAGAGGGTGATGTAAGAAAAACGCTTGGCTGCTGCTTGTGGGAGCCTATTTGAGTTTCTAAAAGCATCTTCTGGCAGAAATTTTAAAAACAGGATGTATTTGGCACTAGCAGAGTGTCAGGCACCGTTGCTTAGTCTAGCTAGCTAAATAGTCACAGTTCCTGAGCAGTGTTTTTGGCTGTGCTCTTACAGGATGTATTTTACTACTTGAAGTTCCACTGAAATTATAAATGAAAGTTCAGTACATTATAAAATATTTTTTTGTATAATATGGAATGTAATGATCCCTCTGAATGGCTACAAAGTTTGAAGTCGTGAACTATAGTCAATCCTTTAAAATCGAAAGCAGTTTTTATGAAGAAGGGCCTGAGCCTGGCAAGACTTACCTGAGTGAATCACTTGTTATGATATTCTCTGCTGGTTTATTGCTTAGCAGAAAGCACTACTAATAATTGCCTCATTTCAATGAAGTATTGGTAACTAGTGCAAATCATCTAAGGAGTTAAAAAAAAAATTAGGCATTCAGGCTTGATGCTGTATATACCAAGTTTCAGACTTGTTCAATTTGAAATGGTCAAGATATGAAACCATAAAAAATGTGAGTAAATACTCTGCATATCAAGGGTTGTTATGCAATTACATGCTTTCAGCATGGTTCTTACTGAGGGAAAACAGTTAGTAGAGAGGTCTGCAACATATATTCAGTGAATAATTACAAACTTTCATAACTTAGCTACATAAAAATAAAAATACACTTGTTCCTTTGCTACTACTAAAATACTAAAATGTGTACATACTTTTTTTTCCCCAGAGCAAAGTCACTCTGACTGTAGATTTGTTAGAAAGTTATCTGAAAAACTCGAAATCCCTCTGTCCCCACCCCTCAGGTTGGCAAATCTCCAAATTATAAACAGCTGAACTGATTTAAATAAAGTTTTCAGTACCAAGAAAGAAGAAAAAATTACATCTGGGCTGACAAAAACATACGCCAAGTTTCAGCCTAATATGATTTGAGACAACTGTGATATTAAACACCCAGACCTCAGAACTGGAATAGAAATAGAGACAGGCTCTTCTCTGTGCTGGCCCCTTCAGGATTTGGGATTGTAATGTAGTGGCTGTAAGGCTCCAGATGATTAAAGCTTGACTTAGTAGATGCATATTTTAGTTATTTAGACCCTTTTGGCTCATTTTTCTAAGGATGTACATGAAATTTTCATTGATAACTCCAGCTAGTGCTAGTGGCATTGATCACAGACTGAAACCTTTTTATCTGTGGCTCAGACTCTCCCATCACTAGACATGTGGACTTACCTTTACTATGCTGACTTAAGAAATTAACTGTGGCACAGTGACATTAAAAGGAGAGCAAAAGATCTCATATTTCTTGAAAATGCTGATTGGGTGGTGCTTAGCAGAGCACTTGAGCACGTGGCTGGGTTTTATGGGGGCTGTGGGCCATAGCTGTTGCACAGGCTTTGCTGGATTTGAGCAAGTGCCTCTTTCTATGCAAGACTACCCAGAAAAGCAGCAATATTGGCCAATACTATTGACTAGTTCAAGTGATGAGTATGCAAAGCCAAACAGAGCCATGCAGAAGTATCATCACTAACAGAAGAAGTATAATTGCTAATTAACATTTAGCAAGAAAAAAATTTACATAATTTCTGCTGGCCAATAACTTAGAAAACTTGGTATATGAGAAGTAAAGGCCTAGGCTTTTGTTGTTTTTCTTTTTAAGAAACTGTATTTGTTTAAGATAATAGGATTAGAGACATTTTAGGCTTTTAAAAGGCCGTCCATTTTTTGCGTGCAGACAGCAAAATTTCTGAGATGTATTTTGACAAGCAGATCCTTTCTGTGGTTATTAGCATCTGAGAGTCAAGAATCTTTAGTCCAATTCTGCCACAGTCCTGTTCCATGGCAGGAAATCCATTCTAAAGCTGTGTGTCCCCACTATAAACAGCTGTTTCATAGCCAAAATGCTCAACAAAGTAGCAGCATTTAGGTTTTTCCAGAGGTGTTTTAATTCTTCATTTATTATTATATGTAATCTATGTTGAAACACTTCAGTATTGAAATAATCAATGTTGATTATCCTGTAAGGTCCTTAAATAGTACAGAAGTTAGAGAAGGTGAAGGAAGATAAGATGCAACTTAGAACAGCACAAAAGATGAATTTACATACTTTATATTAAATTTAGGGAAGGATTTTTAGCTAGACTACTTGAAATTTTGAACTGATAAATATTTGTAAACAGTGAATAAGCAGAGGTATAGGATTTCAATACATGCAGCTACTACTATGTATTTTGTAAGTTGCTGTTAGCTGTAGTCATTGTACTATTTCACTGGAACTTATAACCAGTTTGAATCAGATCTTTCTTTAGAAAAGAAAGAAAAAAATGAGTTGCTTTTGTCAATGTTTTATAGATGTACTGGCTCCATTGCATTCAGTGGAGATTTCAGTGTAACTTTGCCTTCTGTCTCCCTTCATGTGTGTAGAAATGCAGCATACAAATGAGATTGCTCTCTCTATATTTTAATAGTCTCTCATGACTTTGTAGAGGGTATTTCCCAAACTTAGGGAACACAAACGGAAATAAAAGGGTGGAAAGACTGACTCAGATTAAGACTCCACTTGGTTAATACACCACACCAAGAAATCATAGGCCAGCAGACAAGAAGTAGGAATGGAAAGGAACAGTTCTGCAGTTGTAGCTGAATCCTAGCCATATACAGTAATTTCCGGTTGGAAACTTCTCACCCTCCAAGTGGACCAAATGGGGATTAGTCTAGTGAGGCTTTTATTGTACTCTTATGGAAAATATTTCAGCAGCCAGGTGAAGCTGGTCAAGGATATCCAGCCACAAAAAGAATTGGGACCTTCAGTGTACTTGTAAATGAGTACACCTTTCTGGGGTGAGCTGCATGTTATATGCGCAAAAAGTTAGATCCTTGCTGAAGGACATCAAGTACCATTTAGTTCTCTCTTTAGCTAAACTGAGACAAATGTCATATATTACTGCAACTGATTTAAGAGACAAAGCAGTGGATGATGTAAGGGCATGAGAGAGAGATTATCTTGATGACAATCTTGATTTTATTGTATCACTTTAAAGTAGCACAACCTGCTTTACAAATGAAATTGTGTTCTTGGTTTAAAAGGGCAATTGTTAGCCTGACTTTGTGCTCACTAAAAACATTTCCCCAATCTTGTTAAATTATTGCACTCATTTCAGATTTTTATGGCTGTGCAGCTTACCAGCCCTTGTTTCTTTACGTTTCATTCATTTTCCTTGTATTGATGATTAATGGAGGATGTCGAACGTTAGAGTGAGCAGGCATCAGCAAATGCAAGATCATAATTAGTTTAGCTGACGAGGGCCTCTGATAGCACTTGCATCTGGATGGAAAAATTACCCTATAGGGAACTGGCTGCTCACCAGATCTTTTTAGTGATACATTGTGAAACACCCGATGAATCAAATGCCCTTTCAATGCCAAGAAAGTGTTCCAGTCTTGAAGCCAAAATTATGTCTGCAGAAAGCTTTCCATTTGAAATGTATCAGAGCACAATTATAACCATTGTATTTTTTTGGCATGAACACCAGTCTTCTACAGTATGAACTAAAGTTAAATAAATCGCTTAAATTTTATGAAACCCTGAAATTTTTACTTATAGTGTTAGTAATTTTTAATTCATAATAAAATTAGTTTTCACCCAGACTGGTTTCACTGTACTCACTCATTCTTATCTTAGATGCTGAAGGTTTCTTACTGATTTTTTTTTACCTTTGCAAAAAGGGTACAGTGTTAAAATTCGAATTTTCTTTTCAGCAAAAGAATTCCATTTACTGCTTATTAGTATTTAGGCCCACAAACACAGCCTGACTGTTGTTTAAATGAGAAGTTTAGTGAAATCATTACTCGATAGAAAATATTTAATGAGCAAAACTCATAAATATGCCTACTTTTAAATATTCCTGGATCATTAGGAAAGCTGATGAATGAACAGCACAGTCTGGTTAAAAATCAGTTTGTATTTAGGGAAGTTGTACTGTGCCCTTCTTTGCCTGACTAAAATAAAATAAATAACTCTGTCTGTTGATAAGACAGTGTTTTCTGGGGTTTCAAGTAAAGTTCAGAAGAGGTCTCATTAAAGAATACTGTACTTTTATTTGTTCATAGTGGGCTGCAGGAATAGATGGTAGCTTGTACTGGTTTCAGAAGTAAGTGGAAAAGACTGGAACCGAATATCATGTATTCAATATAATCTCTATTAAAGGAATTAGTATGATACAGGTACAAACTGCTGATTAATTGAACTGGTGGTGTTTCAGAATTCTTGTTACCAATCACACTTTTAAATAAAGCAAGCTAAAAAAAATAATCTGTTATGAAACCAGGAGTTTACAGAATGTTCTGTCAGCTTTCAAGGGTTTTTTTCAGAATTTGCTGTTTAGAAACCATCATTAAATGCACAAAACCTGAAGTTCAAAAAGTTAAAGTTGTTATTCTGAAAAGGCTTTGGTGTTTCACACACCTCATCCATCACTCCGAGGGTAATTATAATGAAAATCAGTGGTGCCTATTAAGCACAATTGAACCTGACCTCATTATGGGCAGTGTGGTTTTATACTGTCATTGTTGCCAGTCTAGAGACAAAACTCTTGTGTTGATTTGTCCTAACTCCGCAGCTCATGTGACTCACCTCTGACCTGGTTTTTTTCCCTTTTTCTTCCCTATTTCAGAGACGTAGAGGCTCGGGTGTTTTCTGTGCCAATTGCCTGACCACAAAGACCTCTCTCTGGCGAAAGAATGCAAATGGTGGATATGTATGCAACGCGTGTGGCCTTTACCAGAAGCTTCACTCGGTAGGAAGAACTTACCGGTTTGTGCAGTAGAAAAAAAGAGCTACACAGCTAAGCTGGGCAGCTGTGGTCTTGTCTGGTTGTGTGATTAGTACCACTCCCTGGCCTGCAGTTAATTTCCTAACAGGGTTTTGCAGAATGGTCACTTTGGGATCAGATGTGATTCATTATGAAACAGGCTGGGATGCTGTGACTAGATGTGTTTGAGATCACCAGTGATGCATTTAATTATTTTGATACAAAATAAGGGGAAAACTATTTCTTTTCTGGGAATTCATTTTAAAGGCATATGATACGTTGTGATGAAAGCTCTCTAAATTCAAGAGTCCTCATAATAAAAACCAAAACTCTTGAAATTAGACATCACATCTATATCAAAATATCTCTTGAAATGGTTTTTGTATACTTTGACATTTCTTACCCCATTTATTCTTGATAGTAAATTTCTTGGAGATGTGGGGTGGTGGGATTTTGTGTTCTTTTTTTTACAGTTCTTATAGTCTGCTGGAAGATAAATAACTCAACAAGAAAGCTATTCACTTGAAGGCATTCATCCCTTGGTGAGGGGAAGATTCACCATCCCTCAGGATCAGTCAGGGAATAAGTAATAATCATTGTCTGTCTATATTGCTTTTCATCTTACTGACACTTGACTTGATCCTGAAAGATGTTGAATGATCTGGTCCAGGTCCAGGAAAGCCATGCTTAAGTGTTTCCTTGGATCAGTGCCAAAATGCTTGGAATCTTTTAGGTTAAGACCACTGGTTAAATATTATCCTTGCTGTCTTTAATAGACACACATAGGAGAGTCAGGTGACTAATTAATTAATTTTTACAACATTCCCATGAAATTAAAAAGTGTTACTATTTTTCAGAAATGGAAACCGAGGTAGTCTTTGGGAGTTTGCCAGAGCACTGTAGCAGTTCAGGCTTAGAGCCTAACTCAGAAATAAATGTGGTGACTGAGAGTGTGCATTTTTTAAGACGTTTTTCAGAAATTAAATTTGAGGCATAAGCTTCTCAATGGTCTTGTCTACTGCCCATACAGTAATTCTGTTTACACAAGATCCTGCCGAACCAGCCCGCTGAATAAAATAAAAAAAAATTCCAATTTTCAAAAGCCGCATAACCATCACCAGTCTGAAGGATTGGCTCTGTCCACCATGTGTATCATCCTGGGGTCACTAAGTGTTTTTAAGGCCCAGAATAGCCAATCAGGCCAATAGCATCTCAGAAAATGGACTAATGCGTGGTGTCTGGCCAGCATCTTGGCTGGGTCTTGCTCCAGGTATCATCTTCCTGGACACCTCTCATAGTTGTAGATAAAATTTCTAATTTAAGGAAATTGAAGAGTGATTGAACAAAGATTCTATGGACAGTTTGGCTTTTTAATTTGACATTTGAGTCTGGTTATTTGTAGAACTTCTATTTGCAGACTCCATTTTCCCTTTTTTAAGTATACTTTTCTCAGCTGTACTGTTGGACCTTACCATGATTATTAGCATAACTTTTTGAATAGATAAAAACTATAAGACTCAGTTTTGAATTTAAGCACAGCTGAGATCATCCTTATGAACCAGTAGGAATGAACTAGTGCACTTCCAGCAATATTCATTAGAAATACAGCGTCCAAGTTTATTCTATGCATCTCAAAAGCAAGAAGCTGACACTATCTCTAAGCTCCACTGTTTAAGCATGGCAATAAGCTGCCATTTAGTGGACATTTGACATTAATATCTTAAATTGAACTTTGACCAAACAAACACAAAGAATTTAATTAAGCCTACTCTGCTGTGGTATGATAGCAACTCCTTTATAAGTAGGAGTCTGAAATAATCCAACAAATCTCTCCTTTGGGACACCTTTTGAGACAGTCCCATACAAAGGGATACTCTTTAGACTGACACTGGAAAGATGAAAGTTTCTTTTATCTGTCAGCCTGTCTGTTCATGAAAAATTGCAGTAACTATTTGTCATGTATGGTTTTGAATTCAGGGGTCTAGGCTGATGCAGTTATTAGAGAAATGTCTAAAACTATAAAAATATAAGTGAATAGAATTCCATTCTGTAAGACCCCTGTTCATCTATATTATGCTATACCGCTGAGTAAAACTCACCTGCAGTAGTTTGCACGTTTCTTAGCTCCCTTTTAATTGGACTATTACTATCTAGCACTACCGTCCTCATTACCTCAAGCCTAAGGTCCCTTTTTCACTTTTATTTAATAAGAAGAAAAATCTGTGCTCAATCAGATACTACTAGGTGGTAGTGACTGACAAATGTTAACGATGGTAGTGATTTCTGCTACAAGTTACATTTCTATTTCTATGATACCCTTAAATAATATTTCAATGTGTTTTCAAAAATGTTCCACCTGTCTAAGGGGTAATCTACATTAAACTTGCACATTTTTCACATTTCTCTCATTTAATGCAAACAACTGTGTTAAGAAATGTGTAATAATAATCCAAGAGTCTATTATTAAAATATTTTTAGTGAAAAAAATGCATCTCACTCCTAACACATACACAATATTCACATTTGCTGTCTCCCCAGAGTCATGGATTTGACCATTATTATTGTGGTGCTGTACCTCATTTTTTAATAACTCTAACTTGGTTATGGAACACTACGTTTTGTTCCATGGTGATTCCTTGACAACATCCTTGGACTAATTCAGTGAAGAATTGCTGTATATTTTCTAGGATTAGTCCAGAGGAGGCTCCTCTTTCCCATGGCATTTAAGAAATCTATTCACAATAATTTAATGAACCATTTGTTGAATTTTGTGTTTTATTTTTTTAAGTTACTCATATAATTGGAGTAGGGAGATTGCCAGTTGATACAGAGAAGTATTTGTGAAGGCAGAAGTATTTGTGATCATCCTTAATATATTATGTCTAACATATAATTAAGGCTCTGACATAGGCCATTTTAAAAGTAAGGTTCTGGTAAGGTTTCCTGTATATTCTAAATTTAATGCCCCACTGAAAATCAGGAAGTGAGCTTAAACTTTTCTATCTGCCTTGGTTGTAACCAAATACAGGATATTTTTATCTGGCCCTTACTACTATGAATTAGGAAAATGAGTAGATTTTCACCACTAAAGAGTACATTCAAATCATCTAAAGTCTGGTTTAATCAGATGAGTACAGTCATTGGCAAGCTGCAGCATTTTAAAGTTAAACCTACAGTAATTTTGAATAGCCGGAGCCTCAAGTAAGTGGATGAGGGTCCCTAATCTCAGGCAAGAAGATATTTCTTTCAACTACTTCCATAATCAGACTTCATACCTGTAGCATAAAGAGTAAGACTAAAAGGATTTCCAAAATATTGGAGGATTATCTGGAAACCATATAAAAATGGTCTGTAGTGTATAAATAAACGTTTAATAAGAGCAACAACAACATTGTAAGATCTCACACAGCATCTCAGTTACAATTGTCATAAAAAGGCAAGGAAATTACACAGACCTTATAAGAAGGAGTGTATGCCTATGCATATTAATTGGCTATCGATTCTGCAAACTCTAATCTTTATCTGAATAGAATTTAAATAGAAAATATTGCAATTTTTTCTAACGTGTTTTTATCTCAACTTTGATCTGTGTGAGGAGGCTGGTTTAGGTGCTGTTTTTCTACCAAGTTTAAATTTCTCTTACTAAAAATCTAAATTGAAGTGTGTATATTCTTCTGAGTCAGCATTTTAATAGAAAGTAGAATCTTAAAAAATAGCTGTACTGTCTAAAATGTAGTTAACCATTAAGAATAAGCCAACTGCAGGAAAATAAATAAGTGAAAGGAGAGAAATATGGCAAGTCAAGAGAGACTAAATCTCTACAAATAATAGAATGGGTGCTCTTCCAGCTCTGGAGATTTTTATATTAGCTTGAAGTTATGAATATATTAAAAATTTAGTTACATTCAAGGTACAAATTACTTTGGATATTGACTGTAAGCCAAAATTAAATCTGCTTTTTAAAACAATGTTAAAATTTCTGAATAAACATGTAAGTGGAATACTGGCGGGGGGGGCATTTTTCTGGTCTCCAACCAGGACAGGATTATATGTGCCTTTGGGAAGAAAAATGTCACCTGCCAACATACCAAACTGGATGACTTTTAGGTAGTTTTTGTTGCTCTAACATCTGCCCAGTAGAGAAACATACTGACAGTGCAGCACCATTTTTCATTCAGATAATATTGCTTTTCTCTTGGAGAGCCTTTAAAGGAAGCCTGACTGCTGTCCTTTCTTGGAATATTTTTTGTTTTCCACACAAAGGTATTTTCACTTCTTCTCTAAGCAGGCCGCTTAACATGAGCTGGTCTGGGGTAGTAGCAAATGGAAAGAAGTCCTGACTTGGTTCTTCCCTCTGCCTCTTTGTGATGCTTATTTCTTCACAAATCCCTTTTGCCCTGCCTTCTGGGAATGCCTTTGTTTCCTAAAGACTTCGTAGCACAACATCAGTAACACTTAGAAAGCAATACAGTGAGGGTGAAGGAGAGTGAGTTGATACCAAAGCAGAGGTAGACCTTTTGGTGCGTAGTTTTCCTGGGCTTTTCTTGTCCATCTTTCTTAGTCCCTTTACAGCCACCATCATCCCCCTCACCACAGTGGACCTGCAGCCCTTTTGCTAGGTGACAGCAATGGTGGTCAGCAAGCCCTATGTGTACTTGTGTTTTCTGTCCGTGTCAGAGCAGGGTGAGTATCAAGGTAAGTGTTGCTCAGTTCTTGTCCCAGTGGGACCTGTGCAAACCCCTGCCCAAGAGCAGCTCTGGTGGCATGGTGCATAGAACAACACTAGTGCATAGGGCCTTGCATCTCCCACCTCACCCCCAGCTCTCAGCATCCACTTTCAACACATCTCCCCCAGAGTGTTCTAGGAGTAGGAGGTAATAAATGGTTTGACAGCTTGGATACCTCATGTCTTTTTAAGTAAACAGGTACAGGATGTCTAAGACAGGATGTCTAAGTTGACAGTTGACTCAGGTTGATAAAACAAGCTATTTTATAGTTTACTTTCAGCATGAGGGGCCATGAACCAGCATTTTGGTTGAAATTTGGTCATTCCTGTAACACTCTTGTAATATAGCTCTTTATAGAAAAGATAAATTTGCATGAGCCTGCTCTCGCACATTTGTTTAATGTGTCTTTCTTTTTTCCTTTTCTTCATTCTCTGTGTGTTCCATGCAGACTCCCAGGCCTTTAAACATCATTAAGCAGAACAATGGTGAACAGATCATTAGGAGACGAACAAGAAAGCGCCTTAACCCGGAGGCACTTCAGGCTGAGCAGCTAAGCAAACAGCAGCGGGGTAGCAATGAGGAGCAAGTCAATGGAAGCCCCTTAGAGAGGAGGTCAGAGGATCATTTACCTGAAGGTCACCAGAGAGAAATTCAGCTTCCCAGCCTCAGTAAGTATGAGGCCCCAGGTTCATTGACTAAAAGCCATTCTGCTCAGCAGCCAATATTGGTCAGCCAAACTCTGGATATTCACAAAAGGATGCAACCTTTGCACATTCAGATAAAAAGTCCTCAGGAAAGTACTGGAGACCCAGGAAACAGTTCATCGATATCAGAAGGGAAAGGAAGCTCAGAGAGAGGCAGCCCAATAGAAAAATACATGAGACCTGCGAAACACCCAAACTATTCTCCACCTGGAAGCCCTATTGAAAAATACCAGTACCCACTTTTTGGACTTCCATTTGTACACAATGACTTTCAGAGTGAAGCTGACTGGCTGAGATTCTGGAGTAAATATAAGCTGTCTGTTCCTGGGAATCCACACTACTTGAGTCATGTGCCTGGCCTACCAAATCCTTGCCAAAACTATGTGCCTTATCCCACCTTTAATCTGCCTCCTCATTTTTCAGCTGTCGGATCAGACAATGACATTCCTCTAGATTTGGCGATAAAGCATTCCAGACCTGGGCCAACTGCAAATGGTGCCTCCAAGGAAAAGAGTAAGGCACCACCAAATGTAAAAAATGAAGGTCCCTTGAATGTAGTAAAAACAGAGAAAGTTGATAGAAGTACTCAAGATGAACTTTCTACCAAGTGTGTGCACTGTGGCATTGTCTTTCTGGATGAAGTGATGTATGCGTTGCATATGAGTTGCCATGGTGACAGTGGACCTTTCCAGTGCAGCATATGCCAGCATCTTTGCACGGACAAGTACGACTTCACAACTCACATCCAGAGGGGCCTACACAGGAACAATGCACAAGCTGAAAAGAACGGAAAACCTAAAGAGTAAACCTTAGCACTTAGCACAATTAAACAGAAATAGGTTTCCTTGATGGGAATTCAATAGCTTGTAATGTCTTGTGAAGACCTATAAAGCACTTCATATAGAGAGCATGCCTTACCCAATATTAAATCCCTTGTTATTTTCTTTTTTTAATTTTTCTTTTTTTTTCCTTTTTTTTTTCTTTTTTTTTCCTTTTAAATGAGTGGGTTACCAAGAAAAAAGAACAGTTGGATGGTGGCCAGAAGGGGAGGAAGATAATTCAGTGGGACACGGCCCACCAAAGCTAGCCAGAATGCAGTGAATCATGCTGAATAACCTTGAGAAAATTTTACTGGACAATTAATATCTTTGCTGTTGTGTAAGAGACATAACTTAAGAGTGCAAAGATGTGTATATGTATATACTGCTGCAGGGGTGTAGTTAACATATGCACATTGTATATAAGAACTAGACATGCTAAATATACATATGTTAAAAGGTCATTTTCTTTTCTTTAATTTGGGCAAATTTCTGCCCTACAACATGCCTTAGAATCACTTTGTCCTCAGAGCTTTGGCAGCAATGTCATCTAGGTGTTTCTCAGACTCAGCTGATTTTTAGCTACCATTTTATCACTACATTCTTCCTGGCACACTTTAGTCTAGGAGAACCATTTTGTGCAAGTGAAGTCTCTAATACAGAAGCCACACTCCAGGTTTAATTTGCATAGAAAAAGGTAACCTGCTGTATTTTATTTTAATATATTTTTAATATATTACGTTTCTAAACCTTAAAGTCTAAGGTTACTTCTCCACAGGCTTAACATTGCTTATACATACCAGTCAATCCCTTCAGTAGACTTATACCAGCTTTTGCTAAGTAGCATTAAATGTCTTCATAGTACTTTCTAATACTTAAAGCTTTTTAAAAACTATCCATGAAGGGAAAGCTCCTCAGCATAACTGCTCAGGGAAATAGGGCTAAATAACTAAATATTAAATAATTGGTTAAAGGTGCTGTTAGACGAGCCTCCATGCTTGCTACAAGGGTGTACAAGAACTGACTTCAATCATTTTCATTATAGTGTCCCAACCAGTAGTTTATTATTTTGCCACAGGGATGTAGAAGATATTACAAGCTACTGGATGCACTGTCAGATTAACTTATTTCATTAAAGAAGTTGGGAGAACAAATAGAAAAAAACCTTATTTTTCTAGTAAATATTAATGTATTACATTTCAAATAATGGTGCCTGACATATTGAATAATTATTTTCTACAGTGTACGTATGCAACAAAGATATTCCATCATGCATTAGAGTCAGTTCTGGCTCTGCCTCGCTGTTTACATTTGCAAATGTAGCAAACAAGGTAATGAAGCAACTATTTCTATTGCAGTAGGTATCTTTTTTCTGTGTGTGTGCATTAAAGTTGTAAACGATAACATGAAATGAATGAAATTTGTTGATATTAATGGTATGAAAAACAAGAAGGAAATGAAAATATTTTTATGCCTACTTAGGAAAAAAGGGTAGCACTATTCATTCCAAGTACTTTTGTATTCTTAAGCTCTTAACTCACATTGTTATGCTTAAAATGATAAACATATATCCTCTTTTTATTGCTTTGTCTGTGTTTCAGAAGAAACATTTCAGAAATTATTTTGATAAGTGCTGTTTGGCTATGCAGCACTGATATTTTATTGCATTCTGTAGTAGCATTGCACTCCATTTTTACAATATTATGCAGTTGCTTTTTTGTTTTATTTGGGTTTGTTTCTTTTTCGCAGTGCAGGGTCTTAGTTCCTTATGGTTGGATGGCAGGTGTAGCTCAACTGGTTCATGAATGTTGCAGCGAATGAAGTTAAGATATTATGTTGTCTTTTATTTCTCCATTCATTCATTTTATTTTTTAAAATGTTCTATAAAAATATCTCTGGACTAAGTCCTCACTTGAGATTATATGTAAAGGGTCCTATTCTGATCTCACTTACATGCCGCCTTTCTCAGATTTTCATGTCATTGAACTAAAGCATCGTAAAAAAAAAAAAAAAAGTTCTTGTATTTAACTTACCTGAACCGCACCACTCTCCCTTCTAGTATTTGGTGCACTTATTAAGATACTTAACCAGATAAACAGGGAGGTGGAAAATAAAAGGAGAGGTGATAGGAAATGTCTTATAGGGTTTGGCAAAAGGAAAACCAGGAGGGAACTGGCCTAAACATTCAACACTTCGATAGTCTTTTGAGAAATAATGTGCCTAAAGCAGGTGGCAACAAACATCACCAAGTATGAGAGGCACTTAACACAGCTGATCACCAAAGGTCTCGCTGACCTTGGCAGTATTTAGGTGTTATATTTTCACAGAGGTGAAACATTATTGCACAGTTTCTCTGATTTGTTAGGCACAGACAGGCTATTTTTCAGCATTAGGCTGCATTCCTTCCTGCTCCACCCATTGCTTCTTTAGTGGTGAGCAGCATATGGAATGTCCCACTCAGTCTGCTCATGGTTGAGTTCTGTAAGTAGTGTTCTAGGTTAGCAAAGGATGTTGGGCCACATTATTCTTCTTCTATTTTTTAGATGAATCTCCAGCTTGATACCAGTGACAAAGTCTGGTTATGTTTTTACTATTGTTCTCCAGTAATAAGTTCTGACTTGGTTTTTGTGGATTTATTTTTGTTGGGTATTTTCTGTTTGTTTTTTTTTTCTGTGGGGACTGAAATAGATTGCCCTCATTTTGTTACATCAGGGTCCAGTGTGTGTCCTTTTCAGCTTTTCCAAGGAAGATGTTATACTCACCAAGCAGTGATTTTTATCGGCTTCAAAGGTAGCTGCCTGCCGATTTTCAGTAGTTACTGGTTTGACTTACTTCACTTAAGATGTACCAGTTTGTCTGGCTTCTTCATTGACAGAAGCTGCATCTTCATGGCAAAATATTCAGGAGGGACATGAGCATTGTAAGACTTGAGCACTACCCTGAACTTCTTAACACTTCTTGCTAAACTCAGAAGCAGAGGCAAATAACAGGAAATACACATATCAGGGTTTGGGGATGAGGAGAAATGAAATCTTATGAGTGCAAAGAACAAGACAGAATTTTGAATGTTACTATTGCACACCTAGATGGTGCAAATAAAATTTGAAAAAAAGTTCATTGTTCTTGCCATGACATATTGAGATGTTCTAAGATTTCTGCTTTTTAACAAATGGGATTTTGCCATAGCCTGTTCTCTTTGATTGGGATAGGGGGAGCACAGTTTTGTTTCTTTACAAAAGAGAGGTGACTACATCCATCTTCCGGACCCCCTCACAATGGATACTAATAAAAACAAAAACAAATCCTGAGACTGGAAAAGAATAATCTTATTTAATAACTTTCAAATGGAAACCAATGTTAGCACACACAAGTAATTACTGCACCCACTGTGTTTCAATCAACTTACAGCACTAAAAATTGAACTTTCAAACAATCAGTCTTTGTTCTCAATTTGTCAGTGGCTTCAAGGTGGTGAACTTCTCTTACAAGGAATGGTAGTTTAGGATCTTAAAACATATCTCAAATTGGACCACAAAATAAGTAGGTCTTTCAAAACTAGAGGATTTGTGGTGCCTGTCACTGATTAGATTGAGGAACAGGCACAGTGTTTTCCAGTAACTCTCTGTATAGATGGAGCCATTCTGTGACATCATCTGGATACCAGATTGTCTCTAAATTGTCACTTTGTGGCTGCTGCCCCCTCAATGCTGCAGGAGACGAAGATGTTCCAGAACACAGTTTGTGTTCACGTGCTAAACTCAGAGCGCTTTCCAAAAGAAGTTTTGCACCTAATTGCCACTGTGCTGATGAAACTCCTCCCTTAATTTTTCATGGACTATCCAGAAAGGGGGACAGATGCTGGATGCATGTATCTTGGTTTTGCTTTAAAAAGGCACTGTTGTCTGTTGTAGCAGTTTTAAAGAGAGAGAAAATTGAGACATCTCGAAAGGTTGAGACACACTGTGAGCAATAGATTATCTTTGCAGTTAGAGGGGCAGCAGGACAAGTGACTGATGCTAATTGTATACAGTGCTGAAACATAGTGATTGTGCAATCGGAAAAACTGATTTGGCAACTGTGGATTAGTATTCAGTTCAGGGACAGACTTTCAAGTCCACCCTTGGACTGGAAACTGTTGTTTTATAGTCATAACTACTTGCTTTATGTGCTAAGGATGTTGTCTACCATCTGCTTTTTGCCCAGTATGTCTAAATATATTCTCATTTTTGCTCTTGTATTGATTTTTCTTGGCTGACTTAACATGCTAATTCCTAATACTGGTCAGGAAAAGCCAAGGAGATTAGAAGGTCGCTTCTGTGCAGCCAGAAGGGTAGATACATTTCCTTCTGCTTCTGTGGAGACAGTTATGCTTGGCAAAGAGCAGTGAGCAATTTGTCAGTGTATCCCATATGTGATAGATAAGTGAGAAATCCCTTCTCAACTTTTCTCTAAAGTTAAGATGGGCCAAGTAAAATGATTTACTTAATTTTCTCACCTCAGAATAGGATTCCTCCATACCCTCTTTCTCACAATTTTTATTTCATTCAGCCAGCTCTGGAAAGTTGGCAGTTGGTAAGATGCTACCTGTATAGTAATTACACATACCCAAATTTACTTTAAGAGGATAAAAGACAGTAATTAAATTTCTGACAGCCAGATAAATACCAGTTTCATTTGATTCTTTGTTACACATAGTAAAATTCCTTCATTAGGAAACCAAAATTACAAGTACTAAAGTAAAAACATTGTAACAGCTACCACAGTTTTCCATTCCTATCATTTTGGCCTCTGAGCTCTGTGTAGGAGAACAGGAGAAAAGGAAACATCTCAAAATGCCATTGTAAATTTAGCTTATAGAAAATTCACCAGCAGGAAAAGGAAAAAAAAAAAAAGAAAAAAAAAAAGTACTTCATAAAGAATGACTTCATGTTGCTAAAAACCATCATTAAACTTGTAGCCCTGATTTGACTCTAGAATGCTGGCTCTTAATGTTTTGTCCTTACAACACATGGATGTGTTTTTTGTTCTGTTTTGTTTTGGGTTTTTTTGTTTTGTTTTGTTTTTTGGTTTTCATAGTGCATGTTCATTTCTACTCACAAACATGTTCTTGGTGTATTTCTTATGCAAACAATCTTCAGGCAGCAAAGATGTCTGTTACATCTAAACTTGAATAATAAAGTTTTACCACCAGTTATAAATCAGATTCGTGTCATTGTTTCTGGGGAGAATGTAAAGTCATAGTGTCACTACACCATAGTGGTGTTGGGGAGGAGAGCAATCTGGAGTCAAGCTCCTCTGGGAGCAGGATGGGGCCTGACAGCATCTCTGAGTAATGGCTGGTGGTCATGAAAGGCAATGGCAGTGTTGCTCAAATGGGAAAGGCATGGAAAGGGAAGAGCTCCTTCAAAAACACATTAGCACTGTCACAGTCCTTCCATGCTAGGGCCCTAGATGTGATCCAAATCTCATTCAAGTTAATGACAGGATTTGAGTAAAAGTCTTTTTCAGTGGGGTTTAAACCTTTTTCAGTACTCCATCATCCTGGCATTGCCAGTTTTATTCTCCTGCCCCAAAGAGAAGGAAATACTGGAATGATTTTGAGAAATTATGTAAGAAAGGCTGATACTGAAATGTGATCAGTACCCAGGGTCACCAGTTCTACTCCTCATACAGAGTTCATGGTGGTCTTGAAATAATTCCTAATACTCAGGACCGTGGTTTCACATCATGCCCACAGCTCTTCCAGGAAATTCTGCTGGCTCCCATCACACAGGTTATTGACCCAGTGGTGACTCAAGAACAGAGAATACCACCTACAATGTTGCTGCCACCACTTCCTTCGGCAACCTTGGAGGTTTCCTCAGCGATCCCGACCAAAGCACTGACCAAACCAGCTCAGCCTGGCATTTCTGTTCGGATGAGCTAACAGAGCTAACAGCTCTGGGTGGTGTGGCTCCCAGCCATCATTTCCATTATGCTGCAATTTCCTTTCTCCATAGGTCTTGTATTATCTCTATGGTTGAGAGTTTGTTCACTCTCATACAGAATACGGTTTTAAAGTAATACATAATGGTAAAATCTGTTTATGATGGTAAAGTACAAATGTTCTAGAGCTTAATTTTAAAAGCACCATGCCAGAAATAACTTCTGTGACTCATTCTTTCCAGTGAATTCAAATGTAAAACCCTATGCATTTTCAGTCTCTTTTTAATTTCCTGAGATTAATAAAAATAATAACTGTAGTAAAGAAAGAAAAAAGCTTTCAAATGCAAGGAAAACCAGTTTTGGAGACATCAACTATGCATTTTGAAAATGATGCTACATGCAAAAGCTGGCCAGTATGCATTGTGTAAGACTATATATATATACACAGACACACAGTCTATACCAGTGTAAGAATATATAAAAACTATATACATATACACAGAGAGAGAAAGTTCATATATGTTTAGGGAGTTAAAATTTAAAAATGACATATTTTCCCGTTTTAAGAACATCTTTTGAGAATAACAAGATTTAATCCAAATTTCTGTTACAACTGTAAAGCTATCCATGACCGATGCAGTATGTCTTTAGTCAGAGTTCAAAACAGTGTTTAATTGTGAACTGCTATCTCCAGATACTTAAGTGAGCTTGGAATTGTAGGAGCTGATGACCTCAAATATTTCTTTGTGGTTTCACTATTTGTATGGTCTACTTACATTTTAATGCCTTACTCTTACAACAGCAGCTCCACATGTAAGCAACTCATATAGTGCACACCAACATTGTTATCAGGTCTTAATGTGCTATTATAAGTTTTAAATTTGTGCCAAGAATCTAGGGACTTCTTGTTCTAGCAGCAGTGTTCTTGATAATTTCATTTTAAGTTTTAACTACTGTCATATCTTGATGTAGGTCAAAACTCTGTTGTCCCAAGTACAGCCAGCCTAAGAATATAAAAGATAATACATCTGCTAATAGCAGGTCCTGACCCTTATTCAATGAGATTTATAAATGTATGAAGTTTAAATTTAAAAAAAAAAGTATCTAAATAGGTGCTGATGCAGAAGAAAATTGACAGAATGAATAAGCAGGGTGCTTCATTCTATACGAGGGGAAGTGGGGTGCTTTCAAGAGTATTCCATTATTAGAAATAGTCTAGATATCTTACAACCTTATTTATTATAAATCACAAACAAACCTGTCTTTATAAGATTGTTGACAGTGGGGATATAAAATCAAGGAACAGAATGTCAGTGAAAGTGTTCACTGGAAGTTTAACTGTGATGGGCAATTAGGCTGGACAGTTGGGACACCTGAAAGCTGATGGAGGTAGAGTTTGTACTGACACCAGCTTCCTTCGATTTCCATGAGGAGTCTGACTAATCCTTGTGTGCAGAACAAGAGTGTCAGTGGGTCCTTTCTGTAAATGAAAGTGTCTCCAATGCATCCAAAGGAATAGAAGTGTCTTTCACACGTTCTGGTTGCAATGTCAGTGGAACTGTCTGATTCAACTCCAAATGCTACTGTGGAATTGACAGCTTAATGGTGAGATTGATACAGTGACAGTTGTGTCACCTACCTCCAAGTAGCTCCATCAGTGCTGATACAGTGTCAGTGCAGTTGGCCAGAGAAGAAATACAATAATTTAAAAGAACAGGAAAGAAAAACCAAAAAGCCTTCTGTTACGAAGCTGTGTAAAGATAATGGCTTCAATCTGCCACAGACTTTTTTTTTTTTTTTTTTTTTTTTTTTTTTTTTGCAAAGGCAATGCAGCTGCTGTGGCTTTATTTCTGAATGAAATAATTTCTTTTATGACTTGTACTATAAAAAGTAAAGCCCCAACATAAAGCTAGCTCTCTTCTCACTGTAGTGTTCTTTTACAAAAATAAGACAATAAAGGAGTGTAGAAATGGATTAAGAGGGCTTTCTAAATGACCTTTTCAAGGAATGAAACTAGATATATACTTCACACTTATTTTTTAAAAGAAAAAATCTTGGAAAGTAAAATGGGAATATATTTTTTCCCTTTTAATCAAAGCTGAACATTTTCCTCCCTTCTGGAATCTGGCAAAAAAAGAAATTGATTTCAGGCTATGAACGTATGAGATGTGAAAGTCTTTCAGAAAGGTAAGGTGATTTTTCAAAGTTAATGTTGCCTAAGGGTGCCATTCACATTGCAATACTTTGGACACTCAACTGTAAATGCAAAATATAATCCTCATTTTCTTAAGAGAGTCAGTTGAATCTTCAGAGCAGGAGCTTGTTAGATGTTCACAGCCACCTATGGGAGGGGTCCAGACTAGATGATATTCAGAAATCCATTTTAGCCTAGATAATTTTGTGATTATAAATGCTCACAAATCCAGTTAATTTATGTTTCTCCCTTATGAGTGTAGTATATACAGCAGGGAGCAATTGGAGACAAAGACCAAAAAACCTGAAGCACATCTATAGATGGAGATGGTGGAGCATAACAAGAGTTCTCTAATACACAGGCCTCTGAGGATGGAGCTAGATGCAAGTACAAAATACCCCATTAAACACGTGGCTCTTAAATGGAGCACAAATGTTCTTCCATCTATTTATATTTCCATAATAACTCACTGCACTATATCCCTTGTAATTATACATTAACCTCTACAATTAAGCATAACATGCTAGACTGCCGATGCACTGACATTGCCATCACACTTGTTAACTCTGGCAAACGTCTATATTCTCTGTAAATCAAGATGGGAATATGCACAGGGGTTGGATAATGACTGAAAATTTTAGTGCCTACAGCAGTCTTTAGCATGCTTTGGCTGGGGCCAGCACATGCCTCCAACCAGGTCCTGTGCACAGCTGGGAAATTATCACAGAGGAGGCGATTCCCAGGTCTCAGGGGAAGAGGCAGTAATGACTTGTGCCCGTTCCCTTAAGGACATTTTTCCAGGAGGAAGCAGCAAGCACCAAGAGACATGGGATACATCCTGAGCCACCTGCCACACTGCTTCAGTGTGTGGCCTCACTCTGGGGGAGCAGCAGGTTTCCAAGCAGAAGGATGCCAGTCTCCTAAGACCAGAAAATGGCCTTGACTACTTTTGATTTACTGGTATTGTCATTGCCTCCATTGACTCGTTCCCCTTGTCTGATAAGGGTGGCTGGAGCCACTTTACCTGACATTTTGATACCTGCAGTCTGCTGTATTTGTGTAGGTAAGCTTTAAAGCAGTTTTATATCCATCTTATGTACAGACATAGGCTTTAGGAAGGAGGATATGTTTCCTGCTACTGGGTGGGTGGTGATCCTATTATTTAGCTCAGTTGTAGACAGAGCTATACAATATGTACACAGGAGATGTCTGCACTTGATCAAATAGATCAGAGTCCTACATTCTGTTGTCCTACATTATAAATTTTGTGGGCAAATCTTTGGTTTCTGGTAATACAAATAAAGAAATGACAACAATGAAAATTCCCATGCTTCCAGTTTCGTAGCACAGAACATGGCCATCCATTTCAAGCTGTTATAATTACCAACACTTCTGAGACAACCCAGTTCTTCTTGCCCAGAAAAGGACAAAGATTATTTCTTTCAATACAAAATGCTTCAGTGCTGTTTTGAAAACTTCACTTCTTAAAAAGGACTTGTTTCAACACAATTTAATGAGCTTTACTTAGAACTTAGTAAGTTTTATTTCAACTCTCATTCTAGGAAGTTTTTGGTTTGGCAGTAGAAAAGCCTGATTTGTGTCTGTGTTCCACATTTAAATGAGTATTTCTGCTAGCTCCCTCATCCAAGCCACTCTACAAACAAACTCTGAACTACCTTAATTATTTAGTAAAAAAAATCTAGGTGTGGCTTTTTAACAAATCATATAATTCTTGTCTTTGAAGATTCACTCAATCATTCTCTGATGTCACCTTCAAATTAAAGCCGTCGATTTCTGTGATGTTTTTTGTCATGATAGTATGCAAACCCTCTTCTCTGTGTGCTAGGCAAACTAGTATATTAAAAAGTTTTCATGGAAAATACACTATTAACTTTTCTACGTAAATTGTTTCAGATTAAGCAGAACAAAAAGTTATAAAGATTGATTTACCTATACAGCCCAAGTTGCACTTAAGCCAGCTTTCTCCATTTCCTGGAGAGAGATTGTGTTGCCAGTGAGGAGAGATGGAGTAGCACAGGAGAACTGTCTGAATTACTGGCACACATAAAAGGGGAGGCTTTACCCTGCATACAGTGTAAGTTGACAAAGATATTTGACAGCAGAACACCAGAAAGCCTAAAAAAAAAAGAAAAAAAAATTTAAAAAAAGATAGAAATCTCAGATTGGAACATGAGGACTGTAAAAAGTATTAATGCAGCAAGAGTGAAATATGTGATTATAAGAAAAAAAAAAACTCAACAAAATGTAATAGTTGTCAAATGAACTAAATAAAGGTTGTTCATAAGGTATTTAGTGCACAAGGATATCAAAGTTCTAGGGACTATGGGAAGTGTTGGATCTGACTGCTATTGCACAAGACATTGTCTGATTATCGGGAACATGCCTTGGTAAGACAAGGCCTTTTCTCATTCTCCATCAGCTGCCTGAGATCACAATTTCAGGAACATTGCAAGCTGGAGATCCTGCCAAAAGGTGCAGACCCACTCCTATCTGCCCTGCTCTCTCTTCTACTACTGATCTCTTTCTTCTACTGGCACAAATATTTGTCTCCCACTTGTCCCAGAAAGCTGACTTTTAATCCTCATGAATTCCCTGATCCAGTTCCCAGCACAGTGACAAAAACACCTGTGTCAGCAGTAAGTGGCAGTAAAATGAGCAGTGATGTGGAAAAAGGCAGTGTGAGGTTTTTCTTGGCAGCTATTATCAGTCTAAAGTGTTCAGAAACTTTCAATTTGGGGGACTGGATTGGTCCTGGTTTAGAGCAGATTCTCATCTATGCACAACACTGGATTTTTTTGCTTAAGGTCTATATACAGGATGAGGAGTAAAACTGCAGCTCCAACACCCTGAGGCAAGACCCTTCTTTCTCTCTGCCAGCAGCTGCTAGGGATGCCTCCTCATCCCCTGGTGGCCATGGCTCAGCTGTCCTTCAGTGGCACAAGTACAAACTGCTGCTTTTCCTTACACTGAAAGAGTGGGCAAGTGTGACATTTTCTTAGTAAACAACTGTTTAGTGCAAGTACTTTGCCCATGCCAGTAGAAAACCCATTGCTACACTGCTCTTGTACAGAGCCAAGCGCTGCAGACTCCTCACCAAAATAAATCACTGCAGGAGAGAGGACAGGGAAATAAAGGGAATGGACAGTGAAAGTTTAAGGGTTCCTCTCTTCTTTCCTGTGGTCATTAGGTAGACATTTTTTACTTTGTAGTTTTTTCCTTTGCTGCTTCTTTCTCCATCTCAGTCTCTCCTTTGATTCCATTCTGTCCCTTTCAGCTCATCACTGATTGCTGCATAATTTACTGCTGCATAGACTAAAAATGCTAATTTCTATTTGACAATGAAAGACTCCCAAATATCATCCCTGGCTTTGCCTATGGAGCCACCAAAACATCTGATTTGGATCGAAGCTGTGGGCTCTCCTCAGTTCATGGTATTCCTCTTCTCCTTCACACTTTTATAATAATTAATACTAATTTACTAAGACAAAGTTTTGTGATTGCACATTAGACACCTGAGACTGGAACTGCTCAACCACCGATGCCCGGGGTGACACCAGAAGGCTGCACAGAGGAATGAGCTGCAGAGGAGGGGCAGGTGCTTTTGTTTTGTGTGACATGCTCAAAGATCATCATCATTTTGCATTTAGACATTTTAAATAAGGATGCAAAAGTTTGATAATAGTAAAGTGCCCAGCATTATCTACCTTCCCAAAGTGATTTGCCTCTGAAAATTCCAACTGCAAACTCACTAAACTGTTTATTGCCACTGGGTAGGGGATTAATCTAAGACAAGTAAAGCAACCACATTTCCCTCCCTCCCCTTGCAGAACTAACCTTTGCTACAGCTGGAATAGCAGGACTGGACATATTTTGACATCTTATCTGCCTCAGTTTATGACGGCAAATTTCTGCAGAGCTTTATGGGACTGTGAAATGGGAAGGTTTGGCACAGCACCCAACTTAACAGCTCTACCTGCTGAGGACACCTCTGAGAGCAGAGCAGGAAGGTGTCTGAGGGTGGGGGTGCTCAGGGCACAGCAGGGCAGAACCCACTCAGACATGCCCAAGGATGCTGAACTTCCCTCATCCTCCTTCTGGGCACCTTCCACTGCCCATGTAAACCACCCTCACCCCACAGACTCACCTGCATTGCACAACTCCACCAACACCAGGCGCTGGTTTGTGAAGGGCAGAAGGAATCTGGGGAACTGGGAGGAAGTAGGAACAAGTAAGAACTATAGAATCCTGAATACCAAAATCCCCACCACTTGGTAGTAAATTTTAAAGTTATATGAATCCCTGAGGTCCCACTGAAAGCAAAGCATAAAGGAGAGAAGGAGCTACAGCCAGGTATTACGGATCTGTAGCACTGGTCCACATACACTTTAAGGACGTAGTCTTTAAAAATGAATATATTTTGGAACTCTACTTTAAAATAAGTGTCTGCTGCTGAAAAAGAACAACTACTTTTCCTGAAAATCAGACCTCTTGTTTTATGTATCGGAAGCTGTGTGACTGAAACAGTGGAATATTTTAAATTACTTCCATAATTATTATGATTTGGAGACAGAATAAAGAAGATACAACAGAGATATAGGGAACACACAACATGCATCTCAGATTATTCTGTCTGTGAGTTCATAACAATGAATCTTAATGTGCGTGCAAGAAGAAATTCTGTTCACCTTCCTTTAGTGAGAGAAACCACAAGGCCGACACACTGATTCCTGCTCCTCAATTTGGAATACGGCAATTTAGTGTTTATTTATAAAGCAAAAATTTCTGAAGGGATTACAGTGTTTATTCACTGGGAAGTCTTCAGAACCCCTTGAAATGTAGCTTTCCATAAAACATTCGGGGTGAGGTTTCTAAAACTGGTTTAAACAGAGTCAAAAACCAACTTAGATATATACTGAGCTAAAGAATAACCCTCTTTCCCATTGCACTACTGAGATAACAGGAATGGAATATCACACCTTGATTTTTTTTAATCTTTTCCACACCTTCCCACTTCCACTGACTGGATACCTGCTAGAGTCACAGTTTACCCTTATTTTATTAACCCAAAGAACTGATGTAATTTAGTAAATCAAGATAATTTCATGTAGATAATGGGTTTCCTTAGTGATTTCTTGCCTTAAGTATTGATTATTCCCAACCTTCTTTAATTCATAAAGCCTGAGCAGAGCAGAGCACAAGGGAAACAGGTCTGCCAATAATGGCCAAAGGGAAGATTGCTGGACCATAAGCCTTTACCAAAAATCAGACAGAAATTCACAATCCTCCATTTACTTTTGTTTGCTTTGCAGTTCCCTCCGGAATTGGCAATTTTCTGGCTGGTTTCTCTTTTATATGTATGCCTTCCCTCTTGCTAGTTTGGAGATGGAACTAGTAATTTTCCAGCTCTTCTAATGTACTCCTGCCTTCAAAAAGGCAGAATCTGAACATTCATTGTTCTGCTTAAACTTATTATTATATTAGTATATAGTTATAAAAACGTCTTATTTTCTCAAAATGTCATACCTGCCAGTAGTGGAATGTAAGTGAAATGGATACTGTGACATGAAGATGTAAAGATATATGAAATTATTTATATCAGCAGAAAGAATTTATTTTTCATATGATGTTCTATTGTTCTATATTTAATCCAGTCAAGCTTTTTGAGCTAAACACTGAATTCAGAGGTAAGTGCTATACAAGTGTCTGTATGTATATGCATTTGTTCATGTACATGAATTCATTAGGGCATATTCACCTCAACATCTGCTAGAGGACCATTATTATTCTTTAGGTTTGAATAAGTGTTCTCAACTTCTTTATCCTATGTCTTGTTGCTATACTCTTCCACTGAAAAATTTCCACTGAAAAAGAATTTTTCCTGTTTATTATTTCTCCACACTCCCTGCAGTATATTAATAATATTCTCCAAATTTGGTGTCTCTAATATTCAAACATTATGTAAGACTGAATAGACTGATCTTCCCATCTAAATCATCTCGGTTTAGTTCTTTTTTTTCCATCATAGCTATTCTTTTTTATAGCTAACGGAATTAGATACAAATAAAAGCACTCAAAATTACCTCTGCAAGCATTAATAATATATCCCTGTCCTGGGTTGAAGTNGACTTGCGATCTCCCACTGGTTTGATTTCAAACTAGTACAATCCCTTGTCACTAAGTTTTTCAGTTCTCCAAAATGTTTAAGCACATTTCAGTTTAACCTGAAATAATGTAAACAATAGTGTGATTAAACTTATATGCAACAGCCTGGGGTTTTTTGGTCAGTGTTTTAAATTACTCTGCCTGGCCTTCTTTGCTGCCTGCCTTTCAGTACTGCCATCTTGGGCAGATCAGCCTCAGCAATGTGCTCAGGTTTCATCTTTCATTTCCATCAGCTAATTTTGATTTGACTATTTCATATGAAGCATTTTCCGGATGGAAAATAAAATTTTCTGAGTCAGATAAATATTCAAGGAAAAAGAAAGCATGATATATGCCCCAGTGAATCCTGCATGTCTGTCTCATATACTAAAGAGTGAAGCTGGAGGCTCTGCAAATTTGAGTGAATGCAGATCTTCATTTGCTGGAACATGATATAGGCTCACCTTTTTTTGATACATCTTACTTTTGCCAAGAGAATGGTGTAAAGAAAAATGTTTCTGTAAACATAGGCTTTGCCAGACTTCTCACTGTGCACATTCTCAAGTCCTTGTTCATTGGTTCAGGTAAAGATTTTAATGTAATGTTTCCAGGAAAAGAGAGATACATCCTAAGAATTTAAAGTGTTATATTACTTAATGAGACTAAAAATTGAATAATTCTAGACTAGAATACATCTAGTTAATTTAAGAGATTGCTTTTCTAGATAAGTAGAAGTTAGGTTTCCCAAAGATTCTCAAGTCAAAGAGTTAAACTTCCATAAAAAGTACAAAGCTAGTCAGGGAAAACACCCTTTCTATTTATTTTAATCAGAAAACATTTGGATTCTGTTTCAACCAATGTAAATACAAACCTGAGACAAAGGAACAGAAATTTCTTAACCTTGTCTGTAATATCCCAATATACTGTAGATAAATTTGTGCTGTTCAGATATTTTATTGGTGATAATTGTTAGCTTTTAATTAAATTTCCTATAATTATGTTATATTATTAGTGGAATTAGTCATATTAAGCTTGTGAACATATTTTTAAAGGCTCAGGGCTTAAAACAAGCTTCTGCATCAATGGATTGTCACCACTCAGACAATATTTATTTTGATTATGGGGGAAGGAGGGAAGAAGGAGGGGCTTATTATCTGCTAAAAAAAGAAGCCTAAATGGGAAAAACTTCACCTGTACAAAAGATTGGATCAAACAAGCTTCAAACATGGATCTACTTTTTCATCATCTTCACCTGAATAGGAAGGAATCCTAAGGTCCCAAATACTTTATCCATTTGAGAAATGATGTTCTGCCATGACTTTTGTAAGTGTAATCATAGATGCAGTGTCTGCTCAATCCTTGAACATCCTCCCATATAGCTTCGGTTGTTAAAAAAATCTTGCCCCTTTTGAACTTCAAAATAAAACAGATTTTTTTTGTGTGTATTAGCCTATCATTTCCGTGGTCTGATTTCAGTCATATGTAAGTGCTAAAAGATGTGTCTAAATGGATATGAAATTGATTAAGGTGATTTGGGATGAAAGGCTCAATAGAAATGTCAAACACTGTTGCTATTCACTTGCTATTCACTTCATTAGTGGATGAAACTAGCAAAGACTGTCTGCAGTCACCTTCTCATTTAAGACATTTGATTGTTTTCTTACTTGTTTTGGAAAAAAAAGATAAATGACATCACCCTGGCTTAGCTGGAAATTGCGTAATTATGGTTTAAGTTGAAAAAAAATTATTTTATGTTTTACTGGGGATATTAAGTATCAGGAGAACATGTCAAACTGCTCTGTCTTTTAAAAAAGGAGAAAAAAGGAAAAAATAACATATTTGGTATCATAGTTCTTTCTGTTTCCCTATAACACCAGTTATGAATTGTTTATAAGTAGCTGAATGCATCACTCCAATTATTGGTAATTTTCTGTCTCTTTTCAAAATAGCTGGCATTGATTTGTTTCTCAGAAATCTATTTCATCTATTTATGAGCAATTTAAAAATTTCTTAGAATTTCTTTGGCAAGTAATTCCAAATAGAATCTCAGCATGCTACACTACAAAACTGTCTATCTTATTATTGCAGTTATTCTTTGACTAATATTTTTTTAGTACCTCCAGCGTGTTCAGTTCTTACAAATTAAAAAATTTAAAGACAGTCAATTTTCTGAAGTACTTCAACCCTGAAGCCAGGCACACAGAAGAGGAATGCAGTGGGAACTCCAGAAGTAAGAATGGCTTCTGGACAGGAGGTAAGTGTGAGTGGCAAAAATGGGGCCTAGGATTCAGCTTTTTAAATTGCAATCAGTTCTTTTGTGAGTATTGTCAAAGGAACAGGGGAAAATCTTGGCCCTGTTGAAGTCAAAGGCAAAACTTCAACTGATTTCAGTTCAGCTCTTTCTGCTGAAGAATTTAATGGACTCAGAGGGAGAAAGAATAGTGTTGGAGTGATTGGTATGTGGTGGACTTCCCAGAAAATGGATCAGGGATAAGTTCATCATCTTCTGAAATTTAAGACTCTTTTTTCTAAGTCTGGATTCGGAACACTAGACTAGGTAGGCCCTTTGATCTGCACATGTATATAAAATACTATCTGCCTCCACAGCAACTTCTAATCACATTTTCCAAGTCTTGTAATCTAGCCAAAACAATAACAGTAAATCACTGATATTCAGATATTAGGCTTGTATCACAATAGACAGGCAATTCTCCTGAAAGTTTTAACTCATTATATAAGCTGACAGGGATTTGATGAGTGCTTTTATTATGCCTAATGTATTTTCTGCATTTGAAAGAAGTGGTGGTAGGAATCTTTGAAAGATTTGAAACTGCTGAATAAAAGCTCAGAGACATTTTTCCCTTGCCTGCTTTCCCTACTTTCTTAATCAATGATTTGCATTTGTCACTGCTAATAGCATTATCTCTGACACCTTCTCCTGTGATTTTTTTCTGCCTAAAAGCTTTCACTTCTGTTTCTGTTATTTAGCCTTTTTTCCTTTTTGCTGACAACTGACTTTTCATTCATAACTTTTTCCTTGGATCTTCCTGGCTGTACAACTTAGCACCAAGTTTAAAAACAGTAGGTCTGCAGTTGGAGATGGACTGGGGAGGGATCTGTCACATTTTAGCCCAACTGTCCCTTTGCTGACAGCTACAGTCTAGTCTTCAGCATTAGAGAAGATGTAACCAGTATTAGGATTTTTTCAAATTTACTCTGAAAGACCCTGTCTTTCAAACAAGCCCTAGGATTTTCTGCTGACTTTCTATGTGCTCTACCATGGCTTTGAAATAATCATTGTCATTTAAATTATTTTTTTCTACTCTATTTTTATCCTATTAAATGAAAATTAGTTTGACAGTGTCTTTTATTTATATTCCCTGAATGCCAGTTTTTGCTCCTTTGAATTTACCTTACTATTTGGGGCTCATCTGTTAGAAATAAAACTTACATTCTATATCTACTACAATGACATGTAAAAGTGAAAAAAAATACTGTTCTGGAAGGCATCCCAACATACCGTCATACTTTTACCTTGGTAAGGCTTTCTCTCAACTAAAAGATGTTTATTTTAATTCCTGTCACTGATCAGTTTATAGGTGATGCAGCTCAATAGCAGCATTTATTACCAAATCCCGTGATACCTTATGCCATAGGATGATTTTGTTTGAAACCGATTTTGTTGTTATGGAGAAGAACAAAGATTATCAGACAGAGCAAGCGAGAACAGCTTTTTACTTAGGGTCGGGAAGTTTCATCAATGATTTTATCACAACTCTGACTTCTCTTTTTCCATCCCCATCTACTTAGCTTCTGCAGATCCTAAGGTTCAGGTTGGAAACAGCTGTTTTACCGAGGGCTGCAGTGTTGTTCATGTACACTGGGGTCTATTGCCCTCTACTGGGTTGAATTTCACACCTGTTTTACTTCCCATTTACTTGGCAGGTCCCTGGAAGTGTTGATCACTAAATTGCTGCACACGTCCTGGAAGTCGCTCCCCTCTTTATTAAGTTTAGAGGAGACCTCTGGTAAGTGCCAGTGTGTGGTGTTTAGAACATGAATGAATTTCTCCAGCCTAAGGTTTTAGATTATCTTGGAGGCACTGGTGATCAAAGGCGTCAGTGCATGTGGGCAATTGTGCTGAGACTGTGAAGTTTAGTGGAGAATTTTCCAGATGCATTCCTGGGAGATAGTGTCTGTTTGGTCGTATATGCAAATAGGAGATCTCTCATTGCTTTCTTAGGATGATTTCCAGACAGATGATACCAATGTAGATTAGAAGCCTTTGAAGTGGTTTTAAAGCAAGTCTGTAACTGATCTTCAGTTGCAAAATGGGGATGAGATGTTCTTCTTAGGTTGCAGTCACAATCCTGTTATATGGGTAGCTCAGGACTCCTTGTGAAGTCCATGTTAAATACCAAGTATGTGAATTTCTCAATTCAGCAGAAGGGATTGTGAAAGATTTGTGTTTCTTCTCTACTGATACAATGGGTGATATTCAGAAGATTTAATATTGCACCAGTTACAAAACTGTTCTGTATCCAATCGCCTCGCCTTGAGATAATTCCAGGATAAAGTGAAGAGGACAGTGTCTATTAGCTCCAACTGAATGCATAATGAGCTTAATGAAATAGGAAGAAAGAAGGGGAGAGACTGAAAATATTAATTAATATATTTCATGTTGTAAAAATCTAAAAGAATTTTGGGTTCAAATCAAACCTTTTTGTGAGATAGACTTAACCAAACTTGACTGGATGCATCAGGTTTGTCCTTGAAGTGCATCCTTCCAGAATATTTTTCTCTGGAGCCACTAGTTCATGGCTCTTCTTGCACAGCAAAGATAATATACAGTAAAATTATATTGATCTTCCTTAGAAAAATTATGGTTATTCTCAGTGTTTTTGTGGTGAGTTGAACTTGGCTGTTTGCCAGAGATTCACCCAGCTATTCTCTCACTCCCCTCTCTTGGGAGTATGAAAGAGAAAACAAGATCAAAAACTCTTGGGTTCTGATAAACACGTAGAGATCACTTGCCATTTATCATGATGGGCAAGCCAGGCTTGATTTGGGGAAAATTAATTTCATATATTGTCAATTAAACCAGATTAGAGTGGAGGGAAAGAAGGCAAATTAAAACAACAACTTCCCCCCCAATCCCCACCCTACTTCTCCCCGGGCTCAACTTCACTCCTTCATTCACAACCACTCTCCCAACTCACTCCCATCCTGAGCAGTGCAAGGGGTTGAGAAGTGAGGGGTTTTCAGTCAGTCTGTAACAGTTCTTTCTCTGCTGCTTCTTCCTTCTCACAATTTTTCCATGCTTCAATATGGGGTCTCCTCAGACTGCAGTTCCTTCAGAAAATATCACCCTGCTCCAGCGTGGGTTCCTCCAGGGGCTGCAGATGGATCTCTGCTCCACCACGGACCTCCAAGGGCTGCACCCTGTTCAGCACCACGAGCTGCAGGGGAATTTCTGCTCCAGCACCTGGAACACCTCCTGCCCCTCCTTCCTCACTGCTCTGGTCTCTACAGGGCTGGTTCTCACTCATTTTTCATTACTCCTCACATGGCCATGAAGCATTTTGCCCTTTCTGGAATTTGCTATCCCAGAGTGACACCACCCTGGTTGCTGCACTCAGCTGTGTCTTGCAGGTCTCTTGGATGTCGCTGGAATAGACTGGATCAGGCTCTATTTAGTACAGTGGCCACCCCTTCCATCCTCCTCCCCCACCACCCCAGCTTGCCATGGCACCCAGTATGGCAGCACAGACACCATTAACTGAGTCCCCCTCTGGACAGCAGCAGAGTGAGCTGGGACTACAGCAGGGATTGCAGTGGAGATTACAGCCTGACCTGTGCATCATGAGCAGGCCCAGGACACAGCACGTCCTCTTGCCAGTCCCAAGTCCCACGGGTAGAGCTGCCCTGGGTGACAGGCAGGCAGGGTTCCCAGCCTTGGCTGAAGGAAGATCTCAGTTGGCAGCCTCTGAAACAAAGCACACAGCCCTCTTCAGTTCACCCAAATGTTTTTGAAAATGCAGGCAGCACTAATGGCATTACTCCAGTGATTTCCTTGGAAGTTACTTTAGATGATGATGTATCACACTGATCCACATTTTCATTTAATTTAACAGCAGAAATTGACATTTGAAAATGAAAGTTTTAGTCTGCAGTCCATGGTGAGTGGCTGCAGGAGCTAATGATTGAATGCTTTCCAGAGTGCTCTAAGAGAAATAATCATATGCCATTACTGCTCTTATTTTCCTGCTAACAAAATATCTATAGTATTACCTATTTAACAAAGAACTTTGAGGACTAATCCTTGTTTCAGTTAATAGGATTTGCTTCTTTGCAAGTGGAACACAGAGAATATGTTCGGTATGTTTTATTTTTCCAATATAAAATACAGATGCTTTCTGTGAAGCGACTGTAATCCAAGAAAAGTAGAGATGTAGTAGGTAAAAGACACTGGGATACTTAGATAACAACTATGGGAATATTTTGATTTAATTTACACGTATATGTGTCTTTAAAAACTGTCATACTGAGTCACGCAGGGAGAGGGGGTTTGGGGAATGCTTTGACAAAAGGACTTGAGGATCAGTAGTCTGGGGCTGTTGTAGACTCAGAGCTTGGAGGTCCAGGTATGGCATTCTAATCTACATGAGAATAAAAAACTTGAGCACCTATAGAGATTTGTGTTTGTTTCAAGCTTACGGGATGCATTTTTAGAGTGGAAGGTCATGTATTTTATGGTGATGATAAGAGTGTCACAGAAGGTACAATATGGTCACAGTAACCACACAGGGGGTATCTGGTGACATCTGTCATTTTGTAAAACCCATCCTTTGAGTTAGGCTTTATATAAATAAGGGTTTAGGATGTAAAGAGGGGGATCAACTGTACCGATCAGGGTGCAGGTTTTATAGTGCCCCTGTAGGTATTGCTTTGCCATTTCGTATGATTGTGTTGCCCTCTAGAGGTCGGTCCCCAGGTGAAATCTGCTCACGGGCATTTTCCTTCGGTTCCTGTGCCGTGGCTCTGCCTTTCTTCAGTTCTTCAGCTGCAGTTCTTCAGCTGCTAATCTGTTAACACTTGTAACTCAATGAATCAGTGAAGTTCACATCTATATTCCTGGCTTCTTAACTATGAATATTTTCTTTCAGTCTACTTTCTAATTTTTTAATTAAGATTTAACATCTACTTGTAGTGGTTGCAAGCCAAACAAACCTACCTCAACACAGAAATCAAAGACAACTGATGAGACCAGGCCTAAAGACCTCTTCCACAAGGAAAGATGGTGTTTAACTTGGCCCATCCAAACACGTTCTTAGAAGAACCAACTCTGCTGTGAAAAGTCTTGGCTGAAGGAAGATCTCAATTGGCAGCCTCTGAAACAAAGCACACAGCCCTCTTCAGTTCACCCAAATGTTTTTGAACAAACTGCTTGACACTGGACCTCAGTCATCTCTGCTTTTCAGATCAGTAACTGGAAAAACTGCCCCAGTGCCCCACCACTCTTACAGAAGAATTTCTTCATTATATCTAATCTTAATCTAATCTCTTTCATTTTAAGGCCATATAATGACCATCTGTTACAATTTATTTAAATCTAGTTTGGGGTTGAAAGAAATTGTCTCTCACAGATTGTTATACACCACAGAAATTGGTTTACATGCCATTATGAGTGAATTAATGAAAAGACAGCCCCAACCTGTAAATCCTCCTTCTGGTGTGTTTTTTCCTAACACAATCAGCCACATACACCTTTTAGCACAGAAGTGTTTCTTCCAACTTTAATCCTGCAAAATTGTTTTTATTCTTTTACTTAATCATAGAATCAAAGAATCATTAATGTTGGAAGACATTTCTGGAGGTCTCTAATCCAACCTTCCTGCTCAAAACAGGAACAACTACAGCAGGCCACTCAGGGTCTTGTCTAGTCACGTACTGATAGAAAACAATTACTGGTAGCAAAATTTAAATTTATAAACCAAATTAATTTGACATTAATCTAGTCTAGTACTCTATTTCTCACCGTTACTACCTGCCTCGAAGGACTTGCTAAACGTAAAAAGTCTATTTATCATATGACAAATCTGTAAACATTAGAGGCTATCTTAAACCATGAATTATGTTTGGTTGGTTGGTTATGAAATAATGTTTATTATCAGTTAATGCCAGATTTTGTATTAGCTATGACTGTTTTACTAGTCATCAGTCTTGTCATTAACCTCAGTTATAGCTAAGCTTTATACACACACACACACACACATATATACAGCAAGGTAATCACAGTTCAGTGATCTGTAGCAGGAAAACATACCTCACTGGTTCTTTCTGAACTTTCATTTTTCTAGTTTTATGTAGTAATCCTCTGGAAGAAATAGAAGGAAAAAGAACAGAAGTCTATTGTTTCTCATACACATTTTTCATTCCTATGTGTAATGTTATCAAATCTCCTTTAACAGTGCAGGCAATACTACATCATTATATTGACACAATCGTCTTTATATATTTCACTGTGCCACATATGTCATGTAACCTAAAATATTTGGTTTTCTGATCAGAGCTGCACATAGACTGTGATTTTGCTTTGATGCCCTTTTCTCACACATGGGTGCCTTTGACCTGTGTCAGATAGATAGACCGTTCATTTGCTTCTTGCCTCATTAATTTATTTTTATGGCCAGCGTGCATCACCTTGCATTTATCAGTATTGATTTTCATTTGCCTGTACACATGGTTTCTTTGTCTAACTGGAGTTTTTCAGTGTCTACCCCAGAGTCTACTCCAGACTAGTCTACAGATTATAGGAATATCTTGTTACTCAAAGGTCCTAAACTATCAGAAAAGACAACAGCCTGTTCTGCATTTGTGAGACAGATATCTTCTGAAGTCTATAGGCCAATTATTTGACCATATTAACTGGCATGACATCTCTGAAGTTAATGTAATTTGGCCAAAAAATTTATGCCAGCTGAGTATCTTCTAAGTCTTGTGCAGTGAATAGCGCTATTAACACAATTTTAGTGCCTATATTCACATTGTCAGTGGTATAAACCTGTTTCCTGTTCAGACTTTTAAAGTAGTATAACTAAAGACAGTTGTTGATGTTCACTGGAAATGTTAGTAGATTGCAAGTGACACATATCAGTTTGACATTTCAGACCAATTCCTTCTGGAAATAATGTTATATTACTGAAGAATTGATGTGAAGTGTGTGATTTTAGCACCAGAAAGATCAATGTATAAGACCAATTAGAGATAAAAGAAGTCACTAAACTTGTTTACACAGCTGGACTTGCAGTCACAGGCTAATCTCTTCCTTTCATGTTCTTCTTTTTCTTTTTTCTTTTGCTTTGTTTTCAGAGAAATTTAAAGGCACAGAATAGAATATTTTTAAAGTCATTTGCCATTACATTAGCTTCTTTTTCTCCCTGGAGTGTTCAATGTCCTAATGCACCATTATTAAACCCTCTGAGTGCTTTTGGCTAATGGATATGGTAACTACAGACAAGTTATATAGCAAAGCAGTAGATTTCTAGGGGTTTCTAGGCAGAAGACTGACCTGAAGTATAAAATCCAGAGAAAAATTTTCCTGTAAATAATGCTTAGCTGCCCTCATTCTTTGTACTCTGTAGTATGACTTGGGAAGTCCAGGTTCAGTCTCAGCTCTAATTGCTATTTAAAGATGTTATGCAAAACTGGAACTTCTTCAGCAACAGCTGCTGGGAAAACCACGTATTTCACTGCTGTGGGGCCAGAGTCTAAGCATCTTTCAAAGTGCTAAAACACTTGATTTTAAATCCTTGATCTAAATCGTAAACAAAATTTTAGTATCATGAAATATTCAAAGGCATCATTGACATCTCCTTGGACAATCCAGCTGTCAGTAATATGACAAACAGATGCCTTTCCATTAACAATTGATCTTTAAATATGATAGAACTCTGAAACATCCTGTGTTTTCCACTGTTCAGCGTAAGGTTGGCTCACTGAAGGTAGCCTACCAGATTTCTTAAAAATAACCTGTGAAGTGTGGCTGCATGATTTTTATATCTCTGCAGTGCATTAACTAGATAAGCATGTTTTTTCTGTCCTCGCTCTTTTATCTCCGAGGAACAATTGGTACTGTCAGAGACAGGGCTCTGGATCAGATCGACCTTCAGTCTAAATTAGCCCAGTCCTGCATCAGCTCCTGACTTTTCACTTTGACAATAAAGAATCAGGGACTTATTTTCCTCCATTTTTTTTTTTCCCATGAGCCAAGAGATGGTCCCAAAGACACCAGTGATATTTGAGCACTCGTTATTTCAGACAAGAACCATCAGTGTGTCAGAAGCTGGCTAGGCATCATGCAAGTCATGCATGGGAAAAAAAAGCCAAAGGAAAGGGAAAATAGTATTCTGGACCTTTCTATCAGATAAAATAACTGCACAATAAGCAACTAAACTTCTTTCCTCTGGTAAAGCAACTGTTTTGTGAAGCTGGAGCTATATCCTATACTCCCTTGTATATGCTCCACGAACAATAGTAGGATTCAACTTTGAGTAATAAGATTTTCCCTCATTATTCAAGTCATGTAGACTTGTGTTCAAGTCATGTAGACTGTGTCATTCACAGAGTTGAAATTATGTTATGTTGGGACATAATTTCTCTGTGCCTATACACCTATAGTAGTCGAGGGGATGGAGTCCACACAGCAGGCCACAGCTTCTTTTTTATGTGGTTGTGGGGCCTATGTGAAACTGAGGATGTGTGACATCTCTGAAATGCTCTAATAAATCTCATAGCAGTTTTTCCCCACCACTAGCACTCTTATGTCTCCAGAACAAGAAAATTTCATTGATGAATGTACGCTGTAACATGTTAGACTTTAGGCTATTGATACTTCAGCATGCCTTTGAAAGAGGTACTTTTCCTCAGCTGCTTTCCTAAAAAAATGTAAGAATAATAAAGAGTCCATATAATACATACAGATATAGATGTCATATTGCTGCCCTAGGCATAGCAATAGGCTCTGGGGCCTCCATATCCACTCCTTGGGGTTTGGTTGCCTGTGCTCAAGGCCAGATCTCACACAAGGCATACATGGATGTATGACAACTATGAGGTGCCTTTTTGGGCCCACTCTGCTCAAGAACTACATTTGAGATTTGACATTTTCCCTCACTGGTCCCAACCCTTAACTGATATCCTGCTGGATTGGATTTGCCCGGGGCTGGACTGAGGCTGACCTTCTCTGCTGTTACTGGACCTGCTCTGCAGGAGAGGGCACTGCCCGGCCACCCCCACTGCCTGCTGTGGCCACAGGCGGTCCTTGCCACCAGCCTGCTCCTGCTGCTCCTGGCAGCAGACCCTCCTCTCTGGGCTAGCTGGGCACCCACATGCTAATGCATGATTTCATCAGTTCATGTTTTCTGCAGATAGAGTTAACATTGCTAATTCTTGTAGCCTGTGAAACGATGTTCACCAGACCTGATTTTTTTCCCCCCCCCACATTAATAGTCTATTATTATCTTTTGGCAATATTATATTTTGATTTTATGGAGAAATGCTTTGCCCAAGTAGAGCTTATTTGGTGGGCTGTTGAACGTTTTGGCAAATATGTTTCTTTTTCTGCATCTTTCTTCAGATGTTAAACATTATCTTTACTTGTTCTGCTTGCATCTGAATTTACACATATTGCTTCCTGAGCTGCATTTCAGAGGCTGTCAGCACTGAACATCTCCTGTTTTCCACATTCCTTCACTTTATTGATTGTGTTTTAAATTTCCTATATCCACCATGTCTCAATAACTGTCTGTGTCTGGGGAGACACAATAAAGATGCTCTCGCACCTGCCAGGTTCAGCAGAAAGGAAGGGATAATGGCCCTTTATTGTTTACATTATTTCATTTTTATACACGTCCCAGCTCCACGAGGGATTGGAGAGCATGTCACTTCCTTCTCAATCCCACTGGAGAAGAAAGGTGCTCATCAAAGCTCTCCTATCACAAAAGGAATGAAAAACAAAATACCGTTAAGTAAACACTGGCTATTATTTACATGAAACTATGTGAAAGAATCTGACTTCAAGGTTAAAAACAGAAGGCTTACAAAAACCAGGGCAACAACTGTCTGTGGGCTTTAACTTGAACTGATTTTCTTCCCTTGCTATCCAAACTTGAAGTGTGTTTTACACAGTTAATTCTGCGTCTTTCAATAGCCTCTCTCTGAGTGTTTTGTTCCAGATTCCTTTCAGTATTGTGCTCCTTATCAAGGGCTTCATCCCCTTAAACTGGGGCTTGGCTGAAGTCACTTGTCTTTTTTTAACTTCTTCTAGTATCCTCTGTTTAAAATTGTGTTACTCAACTCATATGTTCTATTTCTATGTGAAGTGAGGTTCTTAAATGCCTGCATTACAGCTTCAGTGTTAGCCTAGTCTGGGTGAGTTGACTGAAAGCATTAAAACCCTCAAGTGCTTCAGACCAAGCTATCAAAGATAAAGCTTCCTCTTGACCTTTTCTTGTGGGGTGCGTGTGTGCCTGTTTTGGTTTCCATTGCTTGCAGAGAGAGACAAACTGAAACACTATGTTTAAACTTCTCTGGTTGTCTTCCACATTTCTAAAGTGTTTCAGGTCTGGTGGGGTTTTCATCTGCTCCATTCTGCTGCACAGGGTAGAGGTTTAGCTGTTTCAAATTGCTGTTCAAATAAAGGAGTCTGACACTTGGTGTCAAAGCTTTATCTAATCACCAACCGGTCTCTGCTCAGAGCTAAACAGCCCTTTCAAGTTTTTCTCAAAGGTAGTGCTCTACAGCGGTGGCAGAAGTTTGGGTCAGCAACATTCGTGATCTGGGAGTAGAGAGTAATGCTTTGTAATGCAGCAACATAAGTGTGAAGTGTAGCAAAATGCTAGAAGTATCTGATGATTGGGACTGTGTGTCTGGGTATGGAGGTGACGTGTGAGAAATCAGTGCATTCCTATTCTCCTTTCTCTACACATCTCAGGCAGAGGGAAGAACAACTCTCAGATGTAACCCAACTGGAGGGTGGGCCTGCGGGAAACCAGAGGATCCTGTAAAGGCACTACTGTGCTTACAGCTAGATGGCAGAGCCTGGAGGCAAAACCCTGTGTGCTGAGATCTTCTTGGGTGTTTATTTAGGGTTCTGGCTTCACCCCACCAAAAGGCCATGAAGAGTTAAAAAGATATCTTCCTGAGGCAGAAGCACAGCAGTGCTATTGCAGTATAAACCCGAGCAGGATTGCTCTGCAGTCACAGAGTCTGGAGGCCATTGCAGATCTCTCTGTATTCTCTGTAACTGCCTGAAGAGCTGCTCCATCTAAATGTGCTTTTACATTCAAACTCAGCTCCCTATGCACGTATAAAGAAATTGGAGTAAAGGACAGAAACCACAGTGCCCTGCCATCCCAGAAGCTAGTGGGAAATCCTTTCCACCTTATTGTTTTAAGTTATTCCTGATATTGATTTTTTCCCCCTTTGATCTATTAACAGTTAAACATACTTTGTTCAAAGAAAAAAATTCTGATCTCACAACTCTACTGATTTTTGGAGTCTGCATTAAAGAAGCACTGTAGTTCTAGAATTTCAGTCTGATTTACTCCTTTCTGCATAAACTACTGTCCTAGATGGCCTTTCCTCATCATGTGCCTTTGGGGATGTGTTCCAAGCATATTTTCTAACAGCTTCAGCAGCAATAATAGTAGCATCCAAGTATCAGTTAGCAGTTCTACAATGCGATGTTTTTTATCTTCAAAGCACTTTACAGACATTAGTGAATTAATAATTGAGCATCAGCTACTGAGCAGGAATAAATCTAAGGCATTTGTGGATCTCAATGGAATTGTGTTGAGTATAAAACAATTTTGAAAAACACTGTAATCCTGGTCATTTGCATGTTCTTGAAAAGAAGAGGTAAATAGATCAACATAAGAAATGCTCTGTGCTGGTTAAAATGAAGGAATTTCTCAGACTTGTGGGTGAATTTCAAACAGAAACACAATAAACTCTGACCACACACTGGTACATCTCCAAGCAGAAATTTTATTTGGTTGGAATTTTAAATATCAGATATGAAATACTTAGACTCCCTGGAACGTGGGTTGAATCTCAGCAGGGTTGACTCAGCTCTTGATCCTGCAGTGCAGAGAAACTGAATTATAATGACTTTTGTCTCTGTGACCTGGATGAGACAATGTAAAGGTTCTCTCTGCTTTACATAGAAAGAAAGCCTATCAGTAGGAACCATGCAGACAGATATATTAAGAGTCATAGTCTCATATTCACCTTTTTCTATCCTTTATTTTTGGCAGAAACAAACCTGAAAATGCAGATTAGCTGAGACTTCTGTTTTGCACACAGATTCAAAGAGCTGGAAAGAATCAGCCAGGCTTGTGTAGCCCATCCTGCGCCAAAGCTGCATAAGCACTACTCATGTCATTACTGTCAGATGCTTGTCGAAATGGCTCTCAGAGCTTGCCAGAATATTCTTTTTCAAATAATCTATCACTGAGATTCACTGTCCTCACTGTTAAAAAGTTCTGCTGAGTATCTAACAGAAGTTGTCTTTGCTGCAGTTTAATCTTTTTTCCTTTCTTTTTTTTTCTTGTCCTAGACTCCACCTCTGTGGAGACTGCTCCCTTCTTTGCATATTTGAAGGTAATTCTCATGCCTCCTTTATATTCTCTTCCTTCAGATTTGGCTGCTTTCCCATGGAGAGTTCTTGAAACTGTGAGATATTGTATTAGAAAAAAAAGCAGTGGGTGAGTAGGAGCTTACTCTAAACTCATAATAAAGATCCCTGCTGCTCCAGAAGCAGTCTAGGAAGGAAGTGTGATGCATGATGACCCTGTCTCTTCTTGAGCTTCCAGCTGTTCTCCCCACACCCTCCTGTACTCTCAGTTTGCAGCTGTACTCCAAGACTCTTCCTGCCTTCACATGCTGCTTCCAGGCATCTTGCACCTTCTGCCCTGTACAAATAAAGGAAAAAGTATTGTTATATTCTAATTATATTCTAATTTGAAAATGGTGATGACTTTTGGAACCATTTCGCATTCAGCTGTATTAAAGGTTGGGGCATTTATTTAGTTATATTTTTTCTCCTTTTTTTGTCTTTAAACTGATATTGCATTTTCTAAGTGCAATATAGATCTTGGTATGGAGTAGATTTTGCAGCATTAAAAGAGTGTTTCATACCCATGTGTAAGTAATTTCTTTTAAAATGAATGTTGAGAATATATTTTTCCCCCTGCCTCCACTCCTACACAGTGAACAAAAAGTCCACAAATCCTTTGATGAATTTCTAGTGGAATTCCCATAGATTGTTCAAAACACCAAAACTCTGAGGGAAAAATAAGCTATGTTTCTTAAGTCTGTGTCCAGGAATTGTCAATGGAAGTCAGAAATTTTTAAAGGCAAAAATATTTAAGTGGAATTAAAATATACTTTTTTTTCATGTGATAGTTTAAAAAATATGAAATAAGCCAAACAGAGTAGCTGGCAAATTTCTGGTGAATATAACACTTAAGTTGTTCACTGCTTTCTTCTCATCAGTCCCAAGTCAGATGCCAAATTTCCTAGCAGCCCCTGGGGGACAGACTCTGCAGCAGCTCAGGTGGCATGCCAAGGGATAAATCCTGGATGCAGCTTGATGTGACCAAAGCTGGGGAAAAAGACAGATTGGAATACTTGGTTAATAAAAGCAGCTCCAAAGGCAGAGGCTTCCTAGGGTGCTTCTGCTCAGCCTGCCTTGCCTGGTAAGAAAACCCACACAGTGCTGGGTCCCAAGGAGGGCCCAGACTTAGAAGCTGAGGGGACCTGCTGGTGAAGCCCCTGAGCACTTGGTATTTCTTACACTCTCAGATCAGAAGGCCACAATGTTTGGGCAGGTCAGATTTCCAGCTCCCATTTCCAAGGGTATACTATCCTTGTAGAGGAGTCTATTACCCCAAATGCTCTGGAAACTGGGGGATGGCTTGGCATCCTCTGCCAGCAGCAAGCAAGTAAAAGCCGCAGAGAGTAGGTAAAGCCCATTTTGGATTCATGCAGATATGCATGTAACAGGTTTGCTCACATCATTACTTTCCAAGCTGTTTTTCTTTATTTCTTTTATTTCCCTCTCATTACAGTTGCAAAAAATATATGGAGTTTGGGGTTTTTTTGTTGTTGGTTGCTTGTTTGTTTGGTGATTTTTTGTTTGGTTGGTTATGTTGTTTTGGGTTTTTTTAAGAAGTTAAAAGATACTGGAGAATCAGTGTATTGTAACCCAGAGCTGACTGCTCATTTTTCATAATACTCAATTTAATAACCTTAGTCACCATTAATCTAAACTTTATAAGACATATGAAAATGAATTTAGTAAACTTGTATTTTGATTGTACATCCATCAGGTTTTTATATGTCATTTAGCAATTCAAAAAAAAGTGTATCCTAAACAGAGAAATAACTAAAAATGCATAAACTGTGTAATACTGAAGCTTTTCTCCCACAGGAATTAAGCAACTTTGTGTCAAACAAAATAAAAGTCTACAAACTGATATTACTGCACATTTGGGGGAGAAATTCAGCACATACAATCTATCATAGTTGGTATCCTAAATAACAGTGGAAACAGTAGACAGTAATTGCAATTTCTCTCTGCATGGTACATTTCCACTCACAGAGGAAGCTTCTAAAAATGGCAGAACAACTTCCTCATCCCACTATTAACACTAGAACATGTGGAAAATACCTTGAAATTGTGTCCCACATGGTGGAAATGAAGTGATTACAGAACAGATACAGGTTTTGGACATTTTCAGTCTGTAGAGTAGTCTGGAACTTAGAAGAAAGGGTGAAAAAAACCCAAATAAAACAGAAAGGAAAAAGATGTAGAAGCTTAAACATTAAAAGTTAGCAAGAAATCCTTAGAAAACCCAGCAGTATCAGACAGTCTTGCCACAGAAGCAGCCTGCCTCAGCAAGAGTGACATACACTGAGCTAGTTTAGCCAAATTTATTACACATAATGTAGGACCTATCACAGTAAATATATTTTGAGTCAAATAGGACACTGAGACAAATTTCCATTTGACGTGCTGCTCCTAGATTCAGCTTCTTGGTTCATTGATCAAACCATGACTTGTCTGGGTTTCCCTTCTGGATGCCTCTCCTTGGCTGTGCCTTCCCCACCACATCATCTTCAGCTCTTTTCTCTCTTTCAAGCCCTGAGTGTTTAGTCTCACACTATCACATCTGCTGATTTATCAAGGTTCAATCTTTATCAGAAGTGGCAGTCACAATTGCCTGCTTATCTCTTCCTCAGGCACAAAACCACTTCTTAAGCTTTTCTGTCTTGCAGTGGCCAAGTCCACATTACACCCCCCATGTTACTATGAAGTGATCTCTCCCCACACCACTGTGCCAGAAAGTTCTCCCTTTATCGAGACCCCACTGGCCCCTGCTCCTCTCCCCACTCCCCTCTCCCCTCCTACTGGCCCCTGTTGTCACTCAGCCTTGCCTCTACCCCACAGGCCTCAGACTATTGGCTTCTGATGCTCTGCCTGCCCCAGGACCCTCCGGGATAAAACCACGGGCGGGCTTTTAGTCTGTGTTCTTTGCCTCCGTTCCCCTTCCAGTGTGTTGATTCCAATAAATGCCTCGGAATTGCACACAGAGAACCCCTCTCGCCTTTTCGTCTCCGGCTCGTACACAGACCGTGTGTGTGAGCGGCTGCTCGCGACCACCTGCGGGGCTGGGATCGTGTGCACGCGTGGGTGCTGGCAGAGCGCCGCCAGCGCTCCCACGAGGGACCCTGTGGAAAAAACGCAGCATCGATCTGTTATAAATGAACTGATGTTTCTGGGCGTGGATTGTTACCATGGATGTAAGGGGGTCATTAATTGAATTCTTAACCAAATGTTATGTAATTAATGAATTGGAAGTTATTAAGTTATTTAGACCTTGCGAGATTGTACGGGTGTAGTGTTGAAGTGTGACCACTAGGTGGGGACTTAACCGGCGATGTGATGGACCTGAGGTGGGGTGAATTTTCCAGAAAATTACCTCATATGGCTGATGTCAACATTCTGGACTGCGATTGGCCAAAGGGCTGACCAACCACTCGACGCCTTCAGAAATGATTGGACTGGAATGCTCCTCGCTAAGGACCAATAAAAACCCTGGAAACGAGCCAATCAGAGGAAGATCCAAAACGCATCAATCACTGACTGACCGAGGGTATAAGAACTGTTCTGGGGTGCTGCCCCAGGTTCTCCTGTGGAACTTGGTATCCAAGGCAGCCCCTGCTGTGCCACACTGTATTTTGCTGTTACTTGTGCGGAGCCCGGGCTTATCCGGGGTTCCTGCTCTCAGTGGTTAATAAATAAATGAGTTGGCTTTTATCTTTAAAAAGTCTCAGCCTCATTCACAACAGATCCACTGACACCACCACCGGGACATTTCTCCATTGTCTGCAAATTTTCTTCATCTAGCACTGGCTAAACGATCAGTTGAAAGAACAACACTCCACACCTGGTTAATGACATTGTAGATGTTCTCTATCTTCCATCAGTTTCATATGGCTTCTAAATTGTGGGTTATTTGCAAGGAGACACTGTCCTAATTACTTATGCTCAGAGAGCTTACCACACGGGAGAGTGGTTCTTGATAGAGACTCCTTGAAACTCACAATACCACAAAATACAGGTCTGTAAGTCAGCCACTGTTTGGGGTAATTTTCAGTCTAAAAATAAGACTTTCTCTACATAAGATGCATAAATGTCAGATTTTTTTTGTATACATTTCATACATTGTGTTTTGTTTATTAAATTTAAAGACAACATATTATAGAGACTATTCATTTTTTAACTTGAGTAATATTATAATGACAGAAATGCAAGTAGCTTTCCCACCAGTGTGCTTCTCAGTGCCTTTTCCAAACTCATTCTCCATTTTTCAGATTTCCTGTAAATATTAAAGGACAATCACATATTCTTGGTTTGCAGTAGTAGGAATGCAGAGTAGATTACCCAGCTACTAGACAAACACAAGCTGTTCAACATAGGTGAGTATGGACAGTAAAGCTGTATCTCGCATCTCCTCCTTGCTGTAACACTGATCAGTGGTGCAGAGAGCATTACAAACTACTTTTCAGTCTTTTCAGATCTTTACAGATCCTTTTTTGCATTTTAGTCTGTATAAGTGGCAGGCCAAAGTCTGAGCTTCTTGCATGCTCTGCTGACTCCAAAGCTTGGATGTGGGCCTTTCATGTAGAAAATTGAATGTGTAGAATAAATGAAAAAATTTAAACCCACCAGAATCCATGTCAGATTCACTCAGTAACCAAACTTCTGAGGGGGAAAAAAAAGACCAAAACAAAAGATTTCAATTCAAAGACTGCAAAAATTACTTTGCTCATACTTATGTTTATAGGACCTAAAACAAATGACACTTTTATTTCATCTCACCACTGCTAAAGTAAAATGCATATTGCAGTATTTTCTCAGTTAAAGTTGTCTTTAAATTCAATATGCTAATTGACAAATAGTCAATCCTTCTACCGTACATAATTTTTTTAAAAATAAAAGAAAAAATTTTTTGCAATCTGGAGTGTTTTTTTCTATTTGAATTTACTAGCATTTCTCCAACTTATGTTTAGTTATCTTACTTGTATGCCTTTCAAGCAAGAAAGAACTTTTCATATTTTGTTATTTACAAAACAGAACTAAAATGATTGTTATTGGTTCAAGTTTGCAGCATCTTTGTCTGCTCCACGCTGAAGCTTCATATAGGTTTATAAAGTACAGAATCAATTCTCTTAGCATAATAGTTTGTCCTATATATAAAACTATATATTCCACCATTTCCCCTATTGTCTTTGAAAATAAAATTTTTAAACATAAATATTGTAAAAATATAGGAAAGAATATGAAAATAGGAAAACTTTTTCTTCTGACTTGGATGTCCTGTGCAATAAAAATTATATTACTGCATTTATGAATTATAAAATAGTAAAAATCCATGTGGACAAGATAATTTTTCAGCTTTGGTATTAATCTGGAATTTAAATTAGAATTTAAATCAAATGGAATCAAGGTCCATATCTATTTTCTGTTCTCTTGAGGTCAATTTTAAATGATAAACAGTAGATGGCCTACATTTATTATTTATTATATATATAATATTTTCTGTATTACCTGTCAGATTTATAGTATTACCCATTTATTTTAAAGGGAGTTGAATCGATATTTTATGTTGTAAGATACTTGCAGTAGTGACTTTTATTGATGCAAATTACAGATAACTTAATCCATATGAACTGCATTATTAATATATTTTATATATACAAATTGAAGTGAATATATAATGAGAGTTTTTCAGAAGCAAGGGAGAAGATGACTTAGAAGCTTTTACTATAGGCAATATTGTATTTAATGGTTTTTAAAATTTATTTTTGAAAATGTACATGGAATTAAAAATCATGGAAATACGATTTTAATTTAAAATTCTATAATTGTCATAATAAAGTTTCAAAATAATTTACATGAAAAAGTGGAAAGTTAAAATATTCATTGTGATTTTTAATCACTTCCAGCCTGATAGGAGTGCTCATTTCCTTCATAGATAGGCAATAAAGAGTTACCATGGTTTGCAGATGTGTTTCTTTTGAAATTTTCTTGTTTAAGTCTCCAGATTAGTTGTGCAGAAATGGTGTTAAATTTTCTCAAAATGACCTTTGATTTTTGCACAATGGAATAAGAGACTTTTTGCTTTTCTGAAATTGTATTGGCAAGGTGGGAGGGGGAAAGAGGATGCTTCCCAGTAATTTCCTTCCCAGTATAAGAATGATGAGAACAATCCTGTTTTCTTTTTCAGGAAAGTTGAACTTACAGCTGACAGCGACCCCCCCACAACAGGTGTCATGGTACATTATGGCTGTCCTTGAGCCCAGTGTATTGATGCATCTCCCAGTGACCCAGGAAAGGCCAGTCCCTTACACCCAAGCAGCCTGTCAGTGCCCTGTCACGGGGCCCCCGCTGACCAGCCCGCTGTGTCACAGGGTGGCTTGACCAGCTGTTCAGGGGCACGTGCCCACAGCCCTGCTCTCAGCTGGTACATTATCTGTTCTCCCAAGTATGCTGCCAGGCCCTGCTAACGCCCTTGAAGGGCTTGCACTAAGTTCCAGCTTATGGAATAAGGCACTTTATTAACAAATGAACTGGTAATAGAGAACTGGCAGGTTAAGGTTCAGAGATTGCTGTTTACTGAATGTAAAAATGAATTTAAAGTGATATTCAGACAAGCTCTAATTACCAATAAGAGCCAGCTGGAAAGAAATATTTAGTGGGCATAGGGTAAGATTCTTACCCAAGAGCCATCCCTATGGGGGAGAAGACAGGATGAGCTTGTTGACTGATCCCAGAAGTTATGATGGTGTCTCCTCTGACCTCCCTCCTCACCTGTGAGAGTTTTTTTTTTCTCTCTCACATGTACTTTGGGTGGTTTTTCGGCTTTTCAGAGTCCCGTCCCAGAGCCAGAAAAGACGAGAGACGCCTGCTGGTTCNGACCCCCCCATGCTGAGGTTTCCAACACCCCAGGGCAGCCAGAGGCATGTCCTGGACTCCAACACTCACCTAAGCTACATTTACATAATTTTCTTTGAGAAAGGGGACAGTACATATCATTTCATGTTTAAGTGGAGTTTGGGTGACTTCAGTGATTAAGATGTGTAGGGGAGTGAAAAATAATGTATTTTTTAGTTAATGAGGCAAATTTCACCTTTCTGTTACTGTCTGGGCTACTCCTTTGGCTTAGTTCCCATTAGCAGCATGGTTTTCAACAGCATGAGCACAGCACCCTCACGCCCCTCCATCCTGTTCCATGTCCCCCTTGGAGCAGTGTCCCAATCTCCCTTGGTGTTCCTGCTCCTAAGGGGGGCAGACAGTTTGTCCCTAGTGAAGTATAGCAAATGCATTCACTCCGTGCTGAATTTTGTTTTTTCATCTTCTCCCCACAACAGGTGAGCAAAGCTACAGCAATATCAGGAAACTCCTATTTGGGGATTTTGGCTGTTTTAGGCTCACGGGTGTTGTTTTATTCTTGTGTTTTGTTCTTTTTGCAATAACGGGGAACACGAGAACCAATAGGAATCTGAATTTTTTTCCTTTTGGAGACTCTTCCAGCCTGGTTTTGTTTCATTTAGGCTGTCAACAGAAGCGTAACAGTAAGAATTTCTTTCCTAATTAATTACTTTCAGGGCAAGTTTTTAAAAATAATTGCTGGAATCGAATTCAAACTTGTATTGACATTTTTTCTCAAGATTACAATGAGAGTTTATCTTTCTGACATGAAACAGAAGCAGGACTTGAGTCACTGTTCCTGCTACTTGGGTTGCTTTCAGGCATCACCAATTTTGTGCAGTTGTGCTTTGAGTTTTCTTGTGAGTAACACGAAAATTGAGTAGTCTAACTAGAACCTTAGCTACTAAGTTCAGGATTCAAACCTACAGAAAGTTGTACAGATATTAGAGGCCCCAGAAAGATCTAGAAACTGAGCTTGTCTTAAAATTACTGCAGGATCTAAGAATGCCTAACTGTGATTGCTCCCTTCCCACAGAACCTGCAAGTCCTCTCCTGATAATGTCAGTGGGACTTGAAGAATACTATCACAGTGATTCTTCATGTTTTAATGCTGGTTGAAGTGAGATGTCTTAGAAACTGAAAATATAAAGTTGATTTTACTCATCCAGCAAGTCCACTGACTTTACTGTAAATATGGCAAACCAGATTATGACTAAGAGAATCCAGTGGATAAAGTGCTTCCTTCCAAAGAGTAGTTGAAGGAAATTAAGTACATACTACTGAAAACTCCAAAACTACAAGCAACTTGATGAAAGAATTTATGCAGGAAGTTAGAATTTCCGTAATAAGAATTTGTAACATCAGATTAAATGTGGCAACATATGGTCAAACAGTCCTGGTTCAGCTGCCTAATTATGTGGGCAAATGAACCTATCCAGTTAACGTAGAGAGACAGATCTTTCAGAGGGCTATTTAAACTGGGAATCTTATGTTTTTGAATCTTTCTCAAGTAGAGTCTGTTCTCCATTGCCTGTAGTGGGAAATTAGGCCTGCTAGATGGCAAAATGCCTAAAACAAGATGAAGTGAATATCCGAAAGAGAAGAAATAACCTGGAAACTTTAACTCTGGATCTAAATGGATTACTCTAAATGGATTCATTTCAGTAGAATACATTACTGTTTAACATATTATGATGATTTGTTCAGGGTATGATGATAGATGGAAAATTGAAATTGCGTAATGTATTTACAAAAGACTGATTGACACAAAGTTAGTACCAGCCCTTGGTCGGATAAGACACCACTGAGGAATTGGGAGGTTCCAAAATATTTTGAATTCAGTATAACACTCAGTAAAGTACTTTGTGACAACTTAGGCACTAGCCTTGTAAAAAATTCAGCAAACACAGGCCCAAAGCTGATCTTTTAGGAACTCAGTAACCACCATCCCTTTAGATTGTTTCTTGATCTGTCTTCCTTCAGCAAGTTCAGCATCAGAAATCTGGCAGAATATTCCTTAGATTTCTAATTCAGTTTTATATAGACTGTATCCCATCACTGACAGCCATGTAAATCAGATGTAACTCTAATGAAATCAGAAATCTAACAATGGCTTAAAACATGTGTGAGAGGAGAATCAGATCCTCTCCCTCTCCCTCTCTCCCAAGTGTCAGCTAATAAGCTTTGAGGCTTTTGAAATAAATTCAAAGTTCAGATGTTGTGCCTTGACAGTGCCAAGATCCTATAGAACACATCTGCCCTTCATTGTGCCTGTTCAGCATTCATCTGAAGGCAGAATTTAGTTTCTGTACTGAACTGGGACAAACCTACAAAACTTATTAGTATGTTTGGGCACTGGAAATACATAATGAAACTGTCAGCATAATCTAAATCATGAGATAGATAATTTATCTGCTGCAACACTGAATTAAGAATGTTCTCCCCAGCGCTCAAAATAATTCTCTGCTTTATATACTTGTCTAAATGCTGACCGCATGTTGGGCAATGTGTTTGTAGCATTTGCCCCAGTGTTTGGTTTTTGAACTGGCATGCATTCACCACTCCAAGTAAGTAAAATAATCCAGGGGAAAAGCACAAAATGCCCATTAAAGAAAACAATTTCAGTAACAAGCTGAGCCCCTCAGGGGCTGAGCTATTATAAAAAGCAATCAGAGACTTGGAGGGTGGGATTTTATGCTTTTATTTTTATTTAAGACATCCACAAGCCCAAGACACAAAGCCAAAAAATGGGGCATTTGGTTAAAAACCTGAAGAAATAGAATTCATTTCTTTGTGAAGTTAACAACTACTGTAGATTAGAAAATGAGCTCTTACCAAAACTGCCAACTATAGAAAAATATTCCTTTGTTTCAGAAATCCCTCTGGGATGGCACTCTTTACATATGTTAATCTCTGTTAAGTTACATGATGTTCCACTAATGAATGGAAGAAAAATGGTTAGATGGCAATGCGAGAGTAAGCCAGACAGGAATCTTTCATTATTGGGAGCTATGCAGGAAAGGTTGGTCAGTATTTCCATTAAAGCTTGCTATTTTCAGCAATTTATGCTGAGATGTAAACAACTTCCCCAAGTGACTATTTAGGGTTTCAGTGAGAGCACAGTCTGATTTTACTTATTATGACTGAAAGAATTGTGATGTAGAAAGGAGAAGAAGAAATGGTTAAACTTGGCTGAGTTTGTGTTATTTAGTTGCATAGTATTACATGATTTGAATTCTTTACTGAAATGCAAAAGAACATAGTCTAAACCTGGACCTCTAACAAGAACAATGAACTTGTAGATGAAAAACATTGAAGTTAATTTTTCTGGCAGTGACTGTGGCACAGGCTTTGTGAGCTGTTTGGCGCAAGCCAGTTGACCTTTCTGTGTTTCAGTTTCTAATTTTTAATCATTATATTGTGGTATAATGATGTGTTATATTTTCTTTTCTCCTTTTCAATATCCCCTTCCCCTTCTCCCTTCCCTTTTTTTTTGCCTTTCCCAGTTAAAAAGTCTTGATATCCAGTAGCAATAATCAGAAAGCCTGCTTTCCAACAGTCTTCAATATACTGCTTTTGTAGAACTTGGAGTGGTGAATATGCCCAGTTTCTTTTTTCTGTGGTAAAAATGCTATTTAAAAATCAGATTCCATCCTTCAATTCTGCAATGAGTGTTCTGTTTCTTTTAGATACTTAAGACCTGTTTGCTGTGGAATGATGTTGCAATGTGCTTAGACTTGTCTTGTGAATGAATCTTCATTCCAACCATTCTTTTTAAAGTGTCTTCCCCATCTTCCAGATAGTCATAAAAATATATATATAAACAGCNTTTATCTACAGATAAACCTTCAGGTTTAAAATAGTTAAATTTTTTGTGATTGAAATAAATTATGTAGATTGGATTCACTAATCTTTTCTTCATTTTGTCAGACCGTTGAGTTGACACTTTCATCCTAGAATCATACCACTGTCAGGGTTGGAAGGGAACTTTAAGANCTTACTAACCATATTTTGTTAAGTTTATTCGTTTATTGTCCTGAAGCAGTCCTAAACTTATGAAAATAATTAGGAAGACTGGTTCCCCTACTTGGTTTAGTCCAACAACTTAACTATCTGGTATTAGGTTCTTGGGGTAAGATTTCTACTGAATAGCATGAAAATTATCTAGGAGATGCTCAGAGCGTAAATGTAACTAATCAGCTGTCACATCCCATCTCCTTTTCACTGAGGTTTGTATTTTTCACTATAATTACTTCTCAGTAATGCAAACATGTGGAAAGTGGGATGGGGAAGGTTGGAGGTGGGATGTGTACATATTCATTAGTCAAGCAACTATTTCAAAAGAGATCATAATGGGTAAGGGATGCTCTTGTCTCAGAAAGTGGTCTTCTCTTATTTCCTTACAAGTGCAAGCATCTTACTTTACACAAACTTACTTTAGTGTATGCAGAAGTGAAATTTGGGAATATGATTTCCCAGCTTAATATTTCCCTGATGTGGTACATGATTGTGCAAAAGTAAAGGATCTCCTAGTCACCAAAATCCTCAACCATTTTGAAATGTGTTTTAAACTTAAAGTAACTTTTTGAACTCTCTCCACCATTCTCACCCACTCCATTTGATGTTCATAGGTAATATGTGATATCCTCTATCTCTTATGTACATCTGATAGGCCTTCAGCAGAGAAAATCAGAATATCTACAGTCATTATTAGGTGTGATATGTATTGATATATGCTTTTACTTCACTGTCCTGGATCAATGAACAAAAAAACTCTACTAAAGCTACATTCTGGGAAGGTTCACCAAAGCATACAAATACCAGGCAATTCACAGCTAATTCTTCATCTCCTTTTTAAAAGTGAAGTATTCTGTATAATATGTAAGCAGAACAAATCAGTTGTCTATTGTCTAATGGCTCATTTACCAATGATCCGAATGTACATCTCAATTTCCTGTATAGTTGTCTCAGCCCATTACTGTAGATAATGACTGCAAAGAAGAGAAAAGCAGTTGGCAAATCAAGATTAGTTTTTTCTGAACTATTTTCAGTTTTCTGTACAGGGGTCAGTTGTTCCATGCCATTTTCTTCCCTAATGTAAGTGCTAAGACAAACTGTATTTTTTCACNCTAAAACACTAAACACAGACCAGTGCCACATCCAGAGACCCTTGCTGAATCTTCTGCAGTTGCCCTCAGCCCACTGACCGAGTCATTCCAGGTCTCTCTGTAGATTCTTCCTCGCCTCAAGCAGACCAACACTCCCACCCAACTTGGTGTCATTTGGGAATTTACTGAGGGTGCTCCCGATCCCCACATCCAGATCATCAATAAAGGTGTTAAACTGGCCCCAAAACTGAGCCCTGGGGATCACCTCTAGTGACCTGCCACCAACTGGATTTAGCTCCATTGACCACAACTCTCTGGGCCTGGCCAGCCAGCCAGCTTTTTACCCATCAAAGAGTAGACCTATCCAAAATATGAGCAGAGAGTTGTTCTAGGAGGATGCAGTGGAATAGATAGACCACATCCACCTACAGAAATGGGTCACTCTGTCACAAAAGGAAATTTGACTGGTCAAGCAGGACCTGCCTTTCACTTTGGCTGAGCTTGATACCCTGGTTGTTCTGCACGTGCTGTGTAATGGCATTCAGGATAATCTCTTCCATAACCTTGCCTGGAACCATGGTAAGGCCTGTATTTCCCTGGATCATCCTTCCAAAAATTCCTGTACATGGGTGTTACATTTGCCAATTTCCAGTCATCTGGAATGTCTCTAGGTAACCAGGACTGCTGTTAGACATTAGAGAGTGGTTTGGCAAGTTCTTTTTCCAGTTGCCTCATAACTCTGGGGTGGATCCCATCAGGGCCCATAGTGAGTGTCTTATTGGCAAGGCAGATCATTAACCATCTCTTCCTGGATTGTGGGGGTTTCACTCATCCCCCATCACCAACTTCCAGCTCAGGGAGCTGGGTATCCTGAGGAAAACTGCTCTTGATATTGAAGACTGAGGCAAAAAAAGCATTAAGCACNAAAGCATTAAGCACCTCTGCTTTTTCCCCATCCCCTATTCTACTATGCATTCAACAAATGATGAAGGCAGTCCTTGACTCTCCTTTTGCTGCCAATGTANTTTATAATTAATAACACCAACTTTGACTCTTTCAACTGATTATTAAGTGTTTTTATGAAGAAGATTTCTCTGCTTTTCTTCATTATTTTCCATTCTTTGACAAATAGGACTTATGACAAATAGGACCTGAGGATTTTCACAAATTTTTTGAAACCGCTGTTACTCATTTGGTCTTTGTGACCGTTCATCTGAAAAGGTCATGTGATTTTAATTAACTTACTGAATTACCTGACATTTATAAACAGGAACTGTGTTAGAAGCAATCTTTAGTATACTTGGCCTCTCACACATAGTAGTAAAATAGCAGCCTCACCCAAAATGTAGTAAGATTAGCAGATCAAGAAAACTTCAGGGTAGTACATGTTTTACCATCCTTGTACTTTCACAAAAAAAGGAATATCCAACTGTAGTGGTCAAATCAAGTTCTAATTGGGCTTTGTCCATGCTAATCTTCTCCTTATATGACCTCACCACATCTTCATAGTCCTCCCAATTACCTGACCCTCCTTCCAGAGATGATAAATTCTCTTTTTTTCCCTAAGATCAACCCTAAGTTGTCTGTTTATCCAGACTGGTCTTTTTTCCTCATGACAAGTCTCCTGTAGTGATGTGTGCAGTCTTCTGTCCTGTGGAGTAGATCAAGTATATCCATATGAACATTCTTTATCCTATATAAGGCTGAAGATATTTTAAGTCTTCTCTAATCCTTTTGTTCTTAGTGTGAGTTATGATAGTAGTAACAGATATGCTATGTTCCAGACAAACCATTCAAGATGAGTACCATCCTCCTTTTTCCTCTGGGCATTACAGCAGAATCTCTGTAGGTCATAAAGGTTATAAGAAGTACTATTAATGCTCAAAGCAACAAGGAAATATTCTACCCATTCAGTTATATTATTAAATTACATAGTAATTAGACACATATCATAGAATCATAGAACCAATTATAGAATCATAGGATGCTTTGGTTTGGAAGGGACCTTTAAATCATCTAGTTCCAACCCCCCTGCAGTAAGCAGAGACATTTTCAACTAGATCAGGTTGCTCAGAGCCCTGTCCAGCCTTACCTTGAATGTTTCCAGGGATGAGGCATCTACCACCTCTCTAGGCAGCAGTGTTTCAGCTCCTTCATTGAAAAAATTTCTTCCGTATATCTAATATCGGTCTACCCTATGTTGGTTTAAAACAATTACCATTTGTCCTATCATGACAGGCCCTACTAAAATGTTCTTTTCCATCTTTCTCACAAGCTGCCTTTAAGTACTGACAGTTTCCCTAGAGACAGCCTTCTCTTCTCCTGGATATCTATTCCTGAACAGTCTTGATGTTAAAACCTCATGGGGTCAAAGGCTCTGTTTCACAGTTTCAATAGTCTCAGGTATTGTGATTCCTTTGTTGAATGAAAAAATAGCAAAGGCAGGTAGGTTCATCATTTCTTAATTTCTTATTAATAATTAGCTAAACTGCTATTAAACTCTGCTCAGGAAATCTCTGTGTGCTGAAAGGAGCTTTTGTCCTTCTAGAACCTGTAGAATATGAAGTACCCGTGTGTATGTTACTTGTGTATGCTTAAAAAAATTCTTGAGGATGAAACTAGCTTAACACACATGCTGTACACATACTTAGGGAGACAAGTTCCTTGCTAAAAGAACCCAAAGAGAACATTTAAAATATTTAATTTAAATTGATGTGGTAGCTATCACGTGAACTGAACAGTGGATGGATCTCCACTAGATGGAAGAACAGACTTCGACCTAACATGCATTGATGTGTCTTCCAGGTTAATCAACTCTACATTATCTTGCTCATATGATACATATTAAAAGAAACACATTAAGCTGAGGAAGACAGCAAACAAAACATCACTTTCAAATCAATTGGTAACAGTTTACGATTGGATACAATTGTGAAACTTAGTACATCAGAAGTTCTTGAGTGCTTTTCTTTAAATATACATAGATAAATTTGATTTTTAAAGTTTCCCTGGATTATAATGGATCTCTAAATGAATCAGGCACATTTTCTGCTTCTTGTCTGGAATTGCTTGAGCAAAACATGTATCTGCTCTTCTTCAGACAGAAAAATGGAATTGGCCCCCAATATAAACCAGTCTTTTATTTTGTTTATGCTTAGGAATCTCCATATTACATCACAGGAGCCTTTGGGATTCTGGTATGGTCTATAGAATTTGTTGATTCACTTCATCTCTTCACTGAGATATAACACTTAGTAGATATTAACATTTGTTAGGACTGAAGTACCTGTCTGATTCATAAGAGTAGTTTTCACTTATTTTGAGTCAGTGCCTGTCATTTTTAGACAACTAAAAGCAGACATTGCAGACTCAGGCCTTTATTGACATGATTTTGCATCATTCTGGCTTAATACTAACTTCCCTGTGTGAGGCCTGTGATGAACCTGTGAATAATCCTGACAGTTTTTTCTGCCTTGAGGTGCCACTCCAGGTGTAGCAGAAGTGAGGAGGGTAGCTTCATCTTGAGCAGTAGAAGGAAAAGAAGTATTCGGGATTGTGCCATTTCGCTCTTTATTCTTAAAATTATTCTGTAAAAGATATCGAAATGCTTCTTGTTCACGGTATGATTATGTTCTCTGAGGAATTAGCAGCGATTGACATAGCATGTAAATTATAGATCATGAAGTACATATGCATAGACACTATTTGAAGTGCCCAAGGTTAATTTCTGTGTAAAATAATGATATGTTCTCTTGAAAATGGATCTGTTTTATGGAAATAAGGAAGAAAATTAATTATGACATCTTTATAAATTAATAAATATCCCTATTCAGTGATAATATATAATAGATGCCCAATTTGAAGGACACATAAAAGTAATGAAAATAGCATCAAAATGTGAAGTTATTTACAATAATCACGTGAAGCATTTTGTTTTGTAGTCAACCAGATGCTCAAAATAAAAAAGAATAAATCAATAAATTAAATCAATAAGAGAGGAAAGATCCTTTTATGGCTGAGGCAATGATTGAAAGTCAGGAAATTTGATTTCAATTTCTGACTCTGTCACAGGCTTCCTGTGTGACCTTAGGTAAGTTATGTTTTCTCTCCAGACCTTGGCTTTTCATCAGTTTAGAGGAAAGAGTGATATTCTTTCTTCTGAACTGTTCTCTCTTGGGTTTTTTTTTTAGTGCTGTAAGCTGCAGTGTGTGCAATGTTACCCTGAAAACTGCATTAAATACTTCATATTTTAATTTGTAAGGTCTCAGGTTACAGTACCTGGGGTCGCAGGCTGAAAGGCTGAGTTTGCCTTTTGAACAAGCCCCAAGGCAGCAGCCACTTTCAAAGTCAGCGTTTTATCAATGCAAGGCTGTGGTAAGTGCCGGTCTTGGATAGATTTCCAGGCAGGTGGGTAGACAGAACTGGCACTACCTCTCGTGCACGTGCAAGCAGAGGCCTCTGGTAGCCTTGGTAGTGTGGTAGCCACGTTGATCTGGCCAAACCTTTTCCCACACACGCTGCAGGGCCTTGCAGAAGCTTCCATGTGACTGACCAAACAGGTCTGCTGGTTGTGTTCCTCCACCAACTGTGTGGTCATATGTTACCTAAATGTTGGTGTCTTGTTTTCTTCAGGAACCTCTAAACACTGAACTAATACAAAGAACACAGAGAAATTATGAAAGTGCTGAAGAAAAAACAGTCATTAAAAGATAGTAATTTCCTCTGTAATGCTTACAAGCATACATATAATGATTATCTAGATATGCAAAATCTCTCACTTCTATTGCGACACGCATGCTAAGCTGGTCATTGTCAAATATTTCTCTACAAGAATTAGACAAACATGTTTGAATGAAAACTATTTCTCTTTTTAATAAATATGAGTGACTGTGTTAATGTTCTAATATAAGTAATTATTGCAATGTGGTAATGTATCAGGATATCCTTTTTATCTTTTGGTTTTGCATGCATTGGAAATAATAAGCGATATTTCTGAGAAGGCAATCAGAACATCATATTTTAATTCTGTTTCTGTTTTTACTTTAGATTTTCTATTTTGAGACATTTTATTTTACATACATGATCTTTAAAAACATGACTAACACCTCAATTCTACAACAGTAAAGTGCCTTTGAATTGTCTTTGAACTAAGCATATTTTTAGTAATGTGCACAAAATTTCGGGGTGTGCTTTTTTACACAGAGACACACAGACATACATCAAGTTTCAGTAAATAGAGCTCTTTATTTCTCTCTTTCACTGCAAACTCTCTTCTTCTCTATAAATCTGACACTTGTCAGATTACATGTGATTACCAAAGAGAGGAATTTAAACTGAAAACAAAACCACTGCTATACCATAGCTATCATAAATCAAGATTATTTTCCATTTGAAAACATAGCAGAACATTCATTCCTCACAGTGGCAGATGTTTTAAAATAAACAGAAAATGATATTTTAAAAATTGATTCTATTCATTGAATCTCCAAACAAATTGTGTTTTCCCTTTGTGGAATTTACACATACAGATATATCTGTACTTAGGCTTGTTAACTAGTCTCCTTGTTTAGACAGACATCCCACTCGGAAGGTGTGATTTATCTCATCTAAAATCAACATATATTAACTGTCTATGTTTCTCTCCATAAATGAAGAATTTCTTCTCATACTGCAGGATATTACCAAGTGTAGGTAGGTAAGATGTAACTCAATACTTGCAATGAACCCAGATACTTGCAGATTTTAGAGATTAGTACTAACAATAAATATTTTAAACCATTTAAGCAACACATCAGCTCTGATAGTTGCCAACTTGTGTCCTTCACACTCTTGCTGAAATGTGGCCGTTCCTGAGATGGTGATCAACCTCTGTATGGGGCAAGTCCGTGGCAATGTCCAGTGTAAAGTAAATATATCCTCAGCTTTGTCAAACCAGCAAGGGCCTTACGTTTCCTTCATGGCTCCGAAACTACTTGATAAGGTAGCTAAGCCATGGAGAGTCACAAGAAATAAAAGGTCTCTCTTAAGGATTCAAGGATCATCACATGTTCTAAAATGTAGCAAAGGTAGAGAAAATTTATTTGCAGTCCAGATCTAATGTACGAATCTGCTATTTAAATGTTCTTGATTTATAGTATAAACATTCATGACACTGTTGCTTAATAATTTTTTATCTCTTTTTTTCTTTCTTCTGGCCTTCAAGTGAATGAATTGTTAAGAGCTCATTAAAATTTTAACATTTCTTAAATAGCTTTATAATGTTCAACTAGAATTTTGCATAGATACATAGAGTCCCTTAAGGTCAGAAGGGGCCAGTGGATCAACTGGATTGACTTGAATAATGCAAACTGTTGAACTACATCAATTTCTCTTACAATGAGCTCTCTAAACTTTTTATGGCTTCTGCTTGTTCCATACAGACATATTTTGTATTTTGACACGTCTTGATTTGATAAAACAGAAATGTACAATCTGCAACTTTTCTTGGTTAGTAGTGTGTTCACCCAATGAATTTTCCTTGCAGTTAAAAATGTGTGCTATTCTTGCTGTAGCCAAGCTGTTAAAGTTTATTTCAACTTCCCTAAAGTTAAGTCCACCTTCTATTTCATTTTCTTCTTAAGGATACTTAGAACTTTGTTAAACAAATTCCTGTGGGGTTGCAATTTCCATGATTGTTTGCAGCCTAATGTTTAGTTTGCCCACTGGTGAAAATCACAAACAAAATTATTTAACTGGGGTCTGATTATGGCCCTGAAAAAAAGTTTTTTTCCTAATTTTTTAATAGTATCAATGGCTGAAAACTGCAGTCTAAGTATGTGGAATTTTATGTAGTTGCTTGAGATCAAAGTAGGAAGATGTGTTTAAAGGAAGGCATTTGCACAGCTCTCAAGTCAAATATTTGCAATCAGAATTTTTTTTAAATTAAGAGAAAGTTAGTAACATACACTGGACCCCATTCTGTCAGGATTCAGCTCTTGCACCTCTTAATACTTCAGTGTCACCATGACGGATCATTTGGTAGATCAGGAAAATGTAGTGTTATGCTTTTGTCTTTATTACTCCTGAGAAATATAACATGCAAGCTGATAGAAAACTTGGTATTTTTCCGTTCATAAGCTGAATTCTCAGTGAGTATTTTATTTCATAATTAATCTTTTTACCCTAATTTTGCATCCTGTGGGGATACCACAGACAGCCCGCAGGCTGAGACACTGTAGTTAATGCCGGCAGCTCAGTCTTGGCGCAGGAATCCTAATGCTGTCCCTGGCTAGCAGGAGCCTCTAGTAAACACGAACAGAAAAACTGCAGAAAGCTTCCTCAGGCAGGCAGGCTTCAGGTCTGGCTTCAAAGCAGGCTGGAACTTCGATGGTTTAGGCATAAAATAAGCAGAGACAAAAGAGCAGGATTTGTCCTCCTTTTCTCCTTTATTTCTGAACATACAACACCCAAAAGGGAGGAGAGAAAGAGGGCTTTTTCTTAGGGGATCAGTTTCTCATTATATAGGGTCCATGGTAGGGGAAGATGTTGAGGATAGGGTCATTTTGTGCCCNGGCGCCATCGGTCCAGCTGCCGCGGCGCCAGCCCCGCTGCTGCGGGACTGCGGGGCACACTGCAACAAGACACCTCCTCCAACTTAGGGTGAAGCCCCAGGAGACCTTGATTATTATGATGTATATATCTCCTGTGTTAATGATTGGATAGTTGTTACTGTTATTTTCCACTCCTTTGTTCCATGTTTTTACCATCTCTAGAAATTTATTTTCAGTTGTCCCCCCCACTGGCCCCTGCTCCCTAGTCCCTCCTTCTCTATACCCCCATTAGTACCCTTACCCTCGATCCGCCCCCTGGCCCTCAGCCCATTGGTTCTGTTGCTCTGCCTGCCCCTTCTTCCCCATATATAAACCTGTACCCTGCCCTCTATCTTGGCTCTTCATCCCTGGACCTTCCTCCATAAACCTTGTTGTTGAAACCCACACAAGGAATCCTTCCTGCCTCCTTGCCACCGGCCGTCGCTCTGCTCTCTTCTGTGTCTGTGTGTGCTTGTCCCACTCCATCGGGAGTGTGTGTGCCTGCATCCCTCGTCTGGCCCCTCCGTGCTGAAGCAGCTTCCCCACAGCTGGGGACCCTTCTGGAAGGCTGCGGCACCTCACCGCCGCCTCACGCCGCAGCACCCTAGTGAAGTGCCAGTCACTGGAAAAGAGTATAGCCCGAGATGAATTAGTAACTTTACCAAATCAGCACAGTGACCACAGTGCTGTAGGTGGTATGGGACAGGGGAAGGCTCTGAGACAACCCCAGCTCTGTTGGAATTTATCATTCCCATGAGTTCAGAACCAGTCAGCTCTGGAAAAAATATGGATCTTGTTTCACCAGCCCCTACAGCTAGTTATTATTCAGATGAATACAAAAAATGTGGCAAGCTTATTAGCACTCCAAAGCCTGTAAAGGAATGATTTAAGACAATTCTTTTAGACGAAAGAAGTCTATGCATCCTATCCCCCAGTGCCAGGTAAGGCAAGCACAGAACACTGGGGAAAACAAAAAGAAAAAAAAAAAAGAAAAGGAAAAAGAAATGAAAAAAAGAGAGAAAGAGCACAATTTTTGTTTTCAAAATGGTGCAACAGCTTTTCACTTATGGTTCAATTGGCATATATTATAGAGATGAAGGGCTTGCTCATTTTCTTGCTCTCACTTTCTCCTCTGCATTTACTATCTATAAGATTGTCTAGTGTTGCATTCATTAATTTTGTTATTTCATATTTTTGTTAGAAAGGTGCAAGGAACTTTAGGTCATAATGAAAGAAAGTTTAGAGAAACCTTTAGGAAGGAGTGGTAAATCATGGGAAAAACTGTCTTGATTATTTAACAAATCTGAGAGAGAAGAAAAGACTCTGGAATCAGGAAGTTCTCGTCTTGTCTGTGATGCTGACTTCATAATTCTAAACAGAAACCGGATGCTCAAAGAAATACAATGAAATTTTCTTTGTCGTTCTAAGCCCTACTCAAAGTATCTGGGCTGGGAATCACTATGACTTAGTTTTCTTCTTTCTCATTTCTTATAGAAGAAACCAATGATGGTTATCAGACTGATATCCTTGCAACACTCAAACAGTCAGCAAAAGCTTAGGAGCTGAATTCTGAAAATGCATCTTGCTTTGCAATGACAGTGAACTGCTCATCACTGTGGCTCATTAGTTTGTTTTTGAAAAAGGAAATAGAGCGGTATATAAGCATGCCAAAATTACTATCAGTGTGAAATTTTCCGTAGAGAGTAAAAGAGAGATTGTAGAAAGCCTACAGGTTATTTATACCTTTCCTGAGCTTTAATTTTGCTTGGATTCTGGAAAGCTGCATTGCATTTTTATTCCTCTGTCACAAGGATAATGTGAGGAATAATTATTGAATGTTTCTAAATGGCTTGGCAATCAATGATAACTATCACTGTAATTTATGATAATTGAACACCAACCCCTTTTTTTTTAGTAGCAGAAAATTTGAAAGGTCAGTATCAGCCTAGACTTCGCACAGAGTTCAAATCTTCTGCAAAAAACCCAACAAATCTACAACCCCAAACAAGCAAAATTTAATCAAATAAATGGAATAGTAATCAGAAACTTTGAATACAAATATTTTCTTTCTTTAGGGGAAAACTCAGTTCGTTCATTTTACATTTTAAACATTCCCGTGCAGTGATATGAATTCAGAGCACCACCATTGTTCTTGCATGCCATCTAAGAAATTAAATGAGCTGGAAGAGAAATACCACACTACATTTTGCATTCTGTGGGAAATACAAAAGGACATGTGATAAAATGGGCTTCAGCAGTGTGACTATGTGTGCTGGTAAAGGCACAGTAAAGGGGGCTCTCACACCTGCTAGGTTCAGCAGAAAGAGGCAAAAAGAGAAACTTTATTTACATTTCTGATACTTTGTAGAGTTTTCAATTCCACAAGGGATTGGAGGACATGTCACTTTCTCCTCAATCCCACTGGAGAAAAAGAATGCTCATCAAACTTTCACTTATCACAAAAGGAATGAAAAACAGAAAAGATGGTTAGATAAACATTGACTATTGTTTACATGAAACTCCGTGAGAAAGAATTCTGACTCCATATTATACACAGAAGGCTTAGCAAAAAACAGGACAACAACTATGGATACTGAACTAGGACCTGTAAAACAGATGTGGTTGGAAAAGTTATTCCAGTTGAACTAACATAAAAGTTTGTGGGGTTTTTTATTGTTTGGTGGATTGGGGTTTTTCTTATCTTTTTCTCTTTTCATTGATTAGAAACCTTGAAAAACTGTATGGGTACACTCAGTTGCCTAAATACATTCATCTGCAAGCCTTTTTGTTTGGTCCTTCATGATTCACAGACCACTGATGCAGTGTTCATTGCAGATGGGCAGTTTTGCCGTTTTATTACCATAAAAGAATTAATATCTAATTTCTGTCTGCTATGCTGAGAAGTATGTCTAAATTGGTAACATTTAGAAAATGAAAATACCTCATCTGCCGGCTTTTTTTTCTGCTTGAGTCAAAATTCTTTGTCATACTTCCCTCTGTCAGTCAGTTTATGCCTTTGCATACAAATGTGAATAGACAAGGAGTTGAGTACAGAATTCCTTGTAATAACACATTCTAGCCTTGAAAAAATTCTGTTGACAATTTCTTATAACCAGGGTGTGAAGAGATTGTGGAATGCTGAATATTTGTAAAGCTTCTACTACAGACATGTTTATTTATTATGTTAGAAGGCTAATCACACCTGCCTGACACTTGGCTTTCTGCCTGCCTATGTAAGCTTTCAGGGGTTTCCTTGGGCTTGCCAGCAGAAACTCACTACTTCAGTCTACCTGCGAGGAGAATCTCACTGCTTGAGTTTACTGATGCTATCCCCAGACATAAGAACCGTGAAATTATGGTGTATTGAGCAGAGGAGGAAGAGATGTGGCTCTTGTCCAAGCTGGTCATGAGGAAAGCAGTTAGAGACTCTGACTCTGTGGCTCCTTCCAGTTTGTTTGGATTACACTTTGGACAAGAAATATAATAATAATGGTGATAACAACAACGACAACAGAACAATTTAGCCATTTTTCCCTTAAGAAAAAGGAAGATATCAGTAGAGAGTTTTGTGTAGCCACAAAAAAAAAAGACCTCTATGTAGTTTTTTCCTGTTGAATGTTGAGCAATGCATTCCCTTATCTACATTGCTCTCAAAAAACTTGTCTTCACATGTCTCAGCCTTGATTATGTCTTTGATGACATTCAAATTCTAATATCTAATTCTTGTATAGTCTGCTAGTGATACAGATAATGAGTGAGCTTGACCACAGTCAAGGAAGCTCTAGTGGAAGTGATGGCTGTGTAGCTTGTGAGGAGAGGTCTCTGAACACCCAGACAATTTCTCCTATCATTGTAAAGTGACATCTAGAGCTTCCATCTGCTAACTCACTCTCACCTGTTCCCCCTTTAGTCTATTAACACAATCATCTCCCATGCAGCCCACCTGACTGTAGGTCTTATGTTAACAGGTCAGTAGAAAAGAGTAGTCAGAAAGTCACAAAAACCACCTAAACGTGCAAATTAAGAGACTGTCTGTTTAATATACTTTTCCATTTTGTACCTCCTGCTTCTTTTTGTCTCCATTAATCATCACTATTAATACCATGAACTGCATATAAATATATATCTCAAAATAGTCACAAGAAAGAAAATTATGCCTCCTTCAGTTATTAGTATGGGTTTTATTTATGCTAACACATGCAATATCTTTGAATTTGAGAACTCTCTCAAAGTCAGTTTTTTCATTCATAGAGTGGGTGTAATTTTCCTTGACTTTTTGAAGGTTAATTTTTTACTGTTTACACATTACGTTAAAGAATGAAACCTTACTTGGCTATTATTAGTGTTATTATTACATTGTAATAATTATACATAAAGAATCATGTAGTGTTAAAACACTTTAATATGAAAGCTTTTACTGCACGTTGCTTGGTCTCTTGCATCATATAGTCATAAGGACATAGACAAGGTTTAAATTAGCATAAGGGGTAAAAAATAAACTGGTCTACTTTTATAAGCTGTTCCTTGACATTGTACTCTATATCCTGAAAAAAATTACAGATTTAGCCAAAATTTCCAGGCTGCTAAATCTAATAAAAAGTAAAGTTTTGTGAAAAAATGAACAATTGACTTTTTTTGCTAGTGAGAATTTATGAAATTTGCTGTAAGAGAGATGTGCATTTCTCTCCTTAACACCTGCTACTTTTCATTGTAGTCATCCCACCCATGGTTTGGTTTTTCCCCCATACCTCATTATGTTCATCTTCTAATTTCCTCAGTACTTTTACTCTAAATAATTGTAGTTGTCCAGCTTAGTTCCTGCAGACTGGATAAAGAACACTATGATGGAACTTACATAAGAGGATTGCTTTTTGTATATATGAAGCATTTCCTTTTTAGAATATTTTATAGTCGTCTTTTACTGGATTCATGTGAAAATACAGATTCCTGGCAATATTTAGCCATGTGCTGTATTTTTCTAAGTTCTGAATAAATCTGCAGAAATTTTTTTCTTAGCTAATCCTTTAATTCTTACATGATTAGACTCCTTTGGGGGCCAAATTACCTTTTTTTTTTTTTTTTTAGAAAGTTTAATAACAAATGGATAAGATGTTTTTTCAAAGAAAAAATTCTGCATTCTATAGCTTTACCTGCTTGCAATCCAGGGTTATACAATTAGCTTAAATTATAACAGATAATACACATGTAAGAGAATGACCCTCTCTATAGGCTGTTTGACAAAATTTTGTTCATAGTTCAATGCATAGGAAGATACTTAGCATGCAAAAATGGAAAATGTAGCTTGCTAATTCGTAGACTATAGCTGTATGCTCTTTTATGGGTGCTGGATAAAGAATAGGGGTACTCTTGCCATATATTCACCCTTTTACAAGACTCCATGTTGGTGTTGCGTTTGGAAACAAAAAGACCCTGCAAAATATTCAACCTGTCCCCCATTAGAGGATTTCTAAGGTCACAAAACCCCAGAGAATCCTTCAGCTTTCGTCTTGTCACTGTAAATTCCAATCTCATATCTTAATCTCACTCTGGACAAATTCTTACTTTATGCTGCATCATATTTGCAATAGTTGTACAGCAAATAACCAGTATCTTTCTAATTCTGAACTTGGATGATTCTTGACAAATGCAGCAGCACACTCAGAAATTTCACAGGCAGCAGTAGGATTAGTCCAAGCCGCTGAAGGAAGATGAGATTAAATGAGAAAAGTTGTGGGGAGAAATGCAGCGGGAAAGAAGTTCAGTCAAAACGCATTACTAAATGCAGAAAAGTAGTCGAAGGTTGACACTAGAAGTTTCCTGCTGTCATTTTCTCTTCAGAGGATGAAATGGAAGACTCCAGCATGGATCAGACTCAAACTGTAGAGTTACACATACTGGCATTTTATAATGGCTTCTTTACTCTCCATCTTTTTCACCTCCCTGCCTTTAGTTTTAAGAGACTTTGACCAGCCTTTATGATGGCGTGAGCCAGGATATTCTACTGAAGGCAAATGTTTCATATTAGAAATCTGAACCCCAAGTAATTTTGAAGCCAAAGCTGTACTCCTGCTATGTTCTTTCTAGGTTTTATGTCCTTTTAAGGTCTCTCTCATAGTCCCAGGTGCTGAAAACGACCCTCCACAAATATGGGATCACCTTTGATTGCCCCTGCACCTTTCAGCTGCCTGGACTGTACCTGCAAAAAGCACAAGAAGGTACATGGATTCATGGGACTGTCAGACAGTCCTGTTATACTGCCATCCAAAATGGCTTTTGCAATTAATCTTTGTTATCCATATATTTGATCTTTTCAGCATTCAATGTTGAAATTTATTTATTTCCAATATTAGATTTGCCATCAGTATTAAAACTATTTTTTTCATCATCCTGAGTCAGTTTCTTTTCTGAAAGACCATTTCTTTCTGATATTCGTAGAAATGAATGATATATGAGTATTGGATGCTAAAATGTAACAAGAAATGATGCACACCTGGATGCAAAGGTAATAAATCCTCATCATCTGGACAGATGAGAAGCAGATGTTAAAGTTCCTGTGGGATTTCTTTTTTTTTTTTGTCAGCTAAGGAATAAAATCTGACAGTAATATGTTCATATTATTTTTGGCTAGTTTGTTTGCTATATGATGTTGATCTGAATTGATGACTCCAAACAGACCATTCACGTTGTCAATATTTCAGATTCCAGTGAGCTCCTTGGTATGCCAGACTGCATATGCTAACATTTAATGCCAGACTGAACTTGCTGTGCTATTCAGCAGGATGAATCACCATAAGGGAGGGTGGCTCCCCAGGTGTATTGTGCCATATGTTTCATGGTGTAGTGAATAAAGAATACACAGTGTTTGACTTGCATCTTGCTGTATAACTTCTACCATCTTCCTCAGCCTAGGTTCTTGGAACTCCTTTGGTAGAAAATGTGTTGCTTCAGCATAAATAAATGACACTGTACCTACTGCAGCAAATACCAGTGATGTTTCAACTGAAAATCTCAAATTTACCTTGCTGAGAGAAGGTGAGGTATGCATTTACAAAACCAAGATAAAAAAGAGGGTAAGAGAAACTATAAGATAATGCATGCAAAGGTCAGCACCCATGGAACTCAGCTGATCAACTTAGATATCCTGAGGTCCAGCATAGCTCCAAAAATGTTCTTAAGCCTTGCTGTTCATCAAGAGTCTTTGTTTAGCTCTCTTGAAGAAAAACCATGGTAGATTTCACTTTACTATATCATAGGTGTATCTGAAATTAATTTATTTCTCTTATGCAATTTTTCCCTTTGAAGGGGGAAAGAAGACATTTTTTGTCTCTAGTGCCTAAATATTCATGTTGCCACATAGGCACACTGATGTCACTGTTATTTCTACCTCCATTGAAAGTAATTAATTTTCTAAAATTTCCTTTTCATAACGAATTTCTAGTTCCTTCAACAAATAGGTGGTGATAAACAATTATTTATATTTGATAAACCACCATGAATTGGTATCTTTGAGATGAAATATTATGACAGACTGGTGTAACACAATTGTTTATCCCTTCTCTTGACCACAAATTGGACAAGAATTGGAACAGTTGGAGAGCAGCCCACCTCTAGCCAACATCCACTTTTGTAAAACAGCCATATGTTGTATTTCCCCCTTTCTTATTACTATTATTACCTCAATTAAAAAAATTAAATAGAATTAAAGATTTAACACAAATCAACAAAATGGAGATAGTTCATCTAAATTATACCTTCTTTAAAATTATGCAGATACCCCCTTTTGTAAAAATTTTTGCCTTTTATTGTGTTCTGCCATTTTTTGTATTTCAAGTAGGTATCCAGCAGTGACAGGCACTTGCCTCTTCTCTGTTAGGGGATACTTTTAAATCTCTTCCCTTTAATTTGATTTTTAATGCAATATTGGAATGACTGTATCTTATAAACTTTCAGCCAGAAGTCCCAAATAGAGGTATACTGCTGTATGTCTGAAATGATAAATGTCCCCCTGCTTTCATAAAGGGTGGTACCAAGCTGTAGACGGGCTCTGCTTTGCTCAATTATCGGTTCTGTCTGGGTAGGCTACTGATACCTTTTGGAAATTATTTGCCCTTCTCTACTGTTTTCTTTATCCTCGGCCTTAAGTGACAAAGAAACTGTCCCTTACCCTGTTTAACTGTCCCTTACCATGTAACCTCCAGAAATAAGATGCTCAGCGTGGTTCCTTCTGATGCTTTTCTGAGAATAATGACATGACATGGAGTATAATTCTTACTGTATGTCATATTCTGTAGAACTTGTTGTTATACTGTGTATTTGGCATCAACTACAAAAATACATAAATAAAAACCAACTGTCTTATAATTCAGTTCAGGCTGCATTGACTGGGACAACTGATTCCCATGATTCATATCTTCCCAGTTCATCTATTATTTAAATGTTAGTGTAAACACATTGAAATTCTTTCATACTTCTCTGCTCCCCACAAGAATGAGCCTAACAAACACTGCTGGTGGAGTGTCCTCATTGATGGTCCTTCCCCTAGAGATAGTAGAATTACAGTCATGCTCATTCCAGTAAAAGAGCCAGAGCAAGTATGTTTGAAATTATCACTGCATTTCACCTCCCAGTATTTTCTCATATGAAGATGATTCCTGAAAAAAGCTTGTTTTCTCTGAGGACCAGATGCTTTCAGAGTGATGGCCAGATTCAAATAAATAAACAAATGTCTTTGTAAAGTATATTCGTCTTTCATGCAGAGAAACCTAAACCCTGGAATTCTTGTGTCACTCCCGTCCTGAGGACAGCTTACTTATCAGGGAACACAAAGTTTTTGCACAGCTTAAGTTCCAGCATAGTTTTTTTTTATAGAACCAATCTTCAGAACATGGCACTTACACCCAACAAGTCTCGCCTAAGAAGTCATACATTTTTACTCAGTGCCTAGCTGCAATCCCAGGCAATATTTACTTTAGAGAAATTTAATGTTCTGAAGCTGTAAATGCAATCTCAGTTAATATTATGTTCTCTCCTAAAATTGCGGTGTTGATAGAAAAACATTGTGCCGTACAAGTCATTAGCAGATCCTGCCTATGGGGGGGGATACAAATAATAGAGGTAGGCAAATTATCTCTTGATTTTTTGCAGTTGGGAGATACTGTGGACATTTAGATCTATCTATCCAACTATAAGCCTGCACTGGTAGTTTTCCAAGTTCCACATATCTAAAATCCAAGGGCTAGTTTAGTACACTGATGCAATTAGATGCCTAAAGCTAATCAAGATTTTTGCAGTGCTTTAAAGAGTTTTAAAATAAGCCTGCAGAAGCTGCACTACTTTACTAAGCTGCTTTTTCTGAACAAGTTTATATTGCTACACTGTATCTTTTGTTTGATCTCAAGAATGTTGTTTTCTCCTAGGAGTTTTTGAGAGTGGGTATCACCTGCAGCCATCATCTCAAACTTTTATTTCTATTACCTGTTATTCATTTTACATCTAATATCTTTGGAAAATTGTCTGATCTGTTCCCATTTGTGTCCTTATTGTCCCTTAACTGCCCTGCTTCCTTTTCATCCTTATTGTTTTCCTTAAAAGAAGTGATTGATGTTCTTCACTCTTTTAATGATTTTGGTTCCTTCCCTCATTTCTTCCCCTTGCTTGACATGCAAAGCCGCTATGGGGAAAGTACTGTGTGAATTGCTAAGTGTTCCTTATCTGTAGTCTAGCACTCAAATAGTGATATGTTTCCTACTTTACTGGCTGGCATGACCAAAGTTTCCTTGGCCAAGTACCTGTAATTCTGGTTACTTTTACTGTTTTTCCTTTTCTGTTCTTATCAACACAGATCAGATGAAATTGGGCAATTGAATAGATTATTATGCAGAGTTTTATCCAGCAAGAACCACCCTCTTAGCTCCCCTCACATTCACCTTCTGTGGTGCTAGAATTGCTTGAACAAAACCTTTTCTGAATTTTCAATTCTTTTGTGAGAGTAGATGTACAGATATAGAGATCTGTGGATATGAACAGTACTAGTGCACTGTAGAGAGGGAGAAGAGGAAAGAGGAGCACAGAATATGCTTTTTGTTCTTTGTGGATCTGCATACTGCAGGTTGCTTGGTCAAATTATGGCTGTAACTTTCATGTTGTCTTTCTTTCTTTAGTTCTTTAGTTCTTTAGTTCTTTAGTTCTTTTGTTCTGTTCTTTCTTTTTTCTCTCTCTCTCCCCCTCCTTCTCTCTCCCTTTCTCTTTCTCTCTTCCTTTCTTTCCCCATACTATCTTCCTTTACTATCTTCATTTTATAGTTTTTGTCGTGGTTATGCTGTCTCTTCAACAGTCTTCCCTGGCTGTTCCTTTGGGCTTTATTTGAACAGATCCTCATTTCCATTTCTTTCATTCTTGACTGGGAAAATTGATTTAGCAGGGTTTAACCTGTTCTTCCATCACTATTGGTCCATGTAACACATACTCCTGTGTCATGTTTTATAGTGTTGTGCTTCCTCTTTGTCGTGCTTTCTTGATTCCTTTCATTCATCTATATGACATCTATTTTTTTCAGTCTTTCCTTACTTCTCTAAACTCATCTAGGTACAGGTTTTTCCTTACCTCTTTAGTTCATCATCTGCTACTGTATTATACAAGACACTACTGGAAAAATGTATTTTTAGATTCTGTCTCTGTCCACTGTCTTCTCTAGTTTTGAATAGCCCCACAATTCTCCATTTTTCACCTGATCATATTGAGGTCCTAAATCTTTATTCAAGCTTTGTAACTTTGCCATACCTCTATGTCCATATTTGCCCTTTTGCATTATTTCCTCCCTTTTTATAGTTCGGTGCAGGTTTACAGTTTCTAACATACTGGTCTGCATATCTCGACAGTTTCTATCATAGTCATGATTCTTCTCTGGCCCTCGCACATGGTTTGAAATGACTGGACTGGACATCAATTTCCAGTCAATGGTACCGACTAACTTTCATTTCCCTTGCCATCATTCCCATTTTTTATCTTCCCTGAAACTATACTGGACACTCTTTAGAGCAGGAGATTGATGGACCTATTTGACCACCTAATAGAAAAAGGCCTTGGTGTTCAGTGAAGCTTTGCCTTGAGGTAGAAGAGCATCAGTACAAATAAATGAGAGTTTTCATTATCTCAGTGGTGCTAATTGCTCTGAATTGTACCAGACAGGCTCAGTTCTGTTTTTCAACTTGCCTTTCTTTTGCTGACAGGAAAAATAAACAGGAAAAATATATCTCCACAGCCTCAGGAAAAAAAGACCTGATGATTTTCTATTTTGTTAGCTGATACTTGTTCTCTCATTTCACCAGATGAAATAATGTGCTATACATTACATTAAAGGGCCTTATCTGAATTTATGTACTCAGAGGCTTATTACTTATAACAGTCAGAGACAAACTGGTATTTAAATAATGGCTTATTCATTAATATGTGCACTGAAGTACGTAGTCATGTAATGGAAGAGCTCAAACAATTATTGTGCTCAATAGTATCTCATAATGAGCTAGTACTCAATATCATATTGACCTTTCTGTACTCTCTGAAAATTGTGAAGGATGAGAGAGGTGTAAGATCCCACAGAGCCTTTTTTGCCCAGGAATATAATTTCAAAAGATGTGATTAAGGGGTGTATCCTCATCCATTCAAGGAAAAATAGTGATGGTTATTGTTTGTAGTCACAGTCCTATCAGACCCGTAGGAACACTGCTGACAGTAGTGTATTAGGTATTGAAGACAATGAATACTAGAATAGATTTATGAGTCTAACTTCATTTTTAAAAATTATTTTCTTTTAATCAGAAATAAAACAAAGGACTATTTCATTTTAATTTACATTTGGTATTAAATTAATTGTGGTAATTACCTTCCCCTCATTTGTTTCCAGTTTATGCAGATTTGACATTTCCAGGGTTCCTGAGAGCTTTGCAGACCTGCAATGTTAATCCATAAGTTAGATTAGTCTGTGAGAGATCCAAAGTTCCTGCTGATTGTAGGGACCAGGCAGTGTCTACGGGAGACTTCTGTTCCTTCTTCCCCTGCTGTTGTGTAATAAAGTCTTCTTTGCTCAGATGGGTAACTTCCTTCAGTGGTCTCACAGCTTGAAGCCTGTGATTTCCCATGTAGCTACACATCAATTAGCTGGGCTCAGAAATGGAAAAAAATAATTCCAGGTCTTTTTCTTCCTATAGGCAATGCCAATACACCTATATAAGCACATACCTATCCACCACCACAATGCAGGATCAGTAACTTTGACACAACATCCATTTCTGTAGAAGGATCCATAGATAAACATAAGGTATGTCAGACCATAGTTTTGGACCTGATGCATTGGCTCTCCTGGTATATGAACTTGGCCACGATGAAGTTGTGGATTACAAATGGAAAGAATGAGAAGATGTCTCGGTCGTACAAGCCTGGAAGGACTTCAAATTCACATATTCTGTTTTAAACTGAAACAGGAGGTTTCAGTCTTCTTCCAGAAGCTACCCGCTTGAGATATACTGCTAGACATATGTCTAGTTCTTGCTAGGTGGATATGGAGGATGTGTAATTCTCCCCGGTTCTTCCCTTCTGTATCTGTAATATAGGGAAATAATGATCCTTTTGGCCTTGGGAATGCTGAAACAGTTTTGTTTCACAACTTTTGCTGAGCACTGGAAACTGTCACTCCTGCCAAAGTTTTCGTATTGGTTTTTCAATTTGTGGCGTGGGCCTCAGGTACCTTCATCTGACAGAAGTGCTGTATATCCGGGGATGTTGTTTTGTGAATCTGGTCTCTCTGTCTTAACTTCATTAGAGATGTAAAACTCTCCTTCAAGAAAATTGCACTTCACTAGAGAGTATTTCTTGCAGTCACCAAGTATTAATGTACATCTCAAAACACAATCAAAACCACAGTCACACACATTCAAAAACACCATGTCAGAGAAAAATAGAGAAGGATTTCAAAGGATTCTTAGAATGAGAGAAACTCAGGGAGAACAATATGCACCATCCCTTTGAGAGCCAGAGGTTAGTATGCAGAGGATCAGGGCTGGAGCATGCACCTCTGGCTCCTGCTAAAGGATGAATTCTTCGGCTAGTGGTGTTTTCATATGTGAACACTCAAAGTGGAAATATCATCTAAGACACCTTAAGTAAGAGCAGTTAAAAGTAAATGCACTTTGTTTTCTACATCTTAAAAAAGGACTATTTGTACTCAGAAAAAAACAAAAGAAAGCATGACAACCTCTTTACAAAGGGCAAAAATGTTAGCATTTTAGAGGCAACATATTTTTGATGTTCATTGCTATATCCCTATTAAAACTCATACAGCTAATAAGAAATATATTATTTGCAGTGTTCTCATTTTATTTTTAGTACTCTTACACAAATTCATTTAACACAAAAATATCTCTCACTGCCCAGCAAAATTTAATTAAAAAATGCAGAGCAAATTTTACATTTTAGGAATATGCATGCACTCTATCTCTGTGTATAAACACATTATACGTTATATAACACCAAAATGCACCTCACCTCCCACAACAAGCCTCCAACTCTTTTCCCTCTTGCAGTATAAAAAACCCAGTCTGATTTTCTCCAAGTTTTGTTATTAAAAAAATAGGGCAGTGAATGCCAATTTTCATGTCTCGGCAAATGTTTATAGCCAAGATGTAAACCCCTGAAAACAGGGGTTTATAATTTAAATGCTGACACAATCTTAACTAGAGCAATGGGACCACTGTTGCCATAATAACTGCCATTCTCTGGAAAGTATTTATGGCAAGGCTTCAACCTTTCTTAACGCAGAAATTCAGGCCTTTGGCTGCCATTGACTGTGGGTAATGGCAGTGAGATCCAGATTCCTGGGGATGGAGCCATCAGTACTCAGAAACCAAAGCCATTCCAACATGTCTGCTAAACCTTTTCGTGACCTAGGCATGTGCTGGATCCCACAGCCCTGAAGCCAAAGTTGTTCCAGTGGTTTGAACAAGAGCAGGTCTGAGTCCCTCGTGTCCATCAAAATCACATTCTTTTGTTCCTATCAGGAGCTTCCAATAGAACCTGTTTATATATCCATCTTTCCTAATTGAAACCAGAATATCTTTCTTTGCCTCCCACTTAAACAATGCTGGAATTAATATCTTTTTACACCATAAAAAGTACCATGTTACAATTCTGTAAATACACTGAAGGAAAGACTGAATATGAGATTGTGACCTCTATTTATAAAGCCATAGTTGTTTTATAAATTTCTCCTGTGCTTGCTTGCTCTTTCTCTCTCTCCCTCCTTGTCCTTTTCTCCACTCCTTGTTATTCTATTTCTTTCTATATGCCAAACAAAAATAATGACAAACTCTAATATTTTAAACATGTGAAATAATGAAATATCTTATATATAAAAGTATTGCAAAATTTTAAGGTGTTAGAAAGGAATATAATTACATGCAAGTTAACAGTCTCATTCAATTAGAATTCAGACTTTTTTTTCTCAGTGGGACACAGATATGTCTCAAATCCAAACATCATAAATGTAACGTGAAAAGATATCTGATGAACGTTTGACATATTCTATCCTGTTGGTAAAGCTTACTTTTCCCAAATACTCTGGCCTGATATGTCCAGCATGAGATGGCTCCATGCCACTGACATGGCTAAATCCAGACCTAGAGTTAGAGGCTCCAAATGATGAAAGATTTTTCAAGCTCAGAGGGACAGACCCCTGCAAGATATTTCTGATGTCTTGACTCTCCGAGGCCGGAGCCAAGATATTTGTTTTCCTGTTTCATCAAATCTTGCCTTATTTATAGCCAATATCAATAAGAGCAGCTTTCAGTTTGTTTTCATGTAGTATGGAGAGATTAGATCTTTGTATTTCAGTTTTAGGACCTGTGGCATCAGAAGCAATGCTGTCACCTGTTTCCAGCTCGAGTCACTTTAAGGGAGAACAGGAAAATTGAGAACAGGGAAGTTCAGGTTTTCAGGACACAGTGCTGCCACTTTTATTTGGCAAGAACTCCTGTGTGAATATGACCGATGTTTTTTGTGGCCTAAGTAATATAGGAAGAGGTAATGGAGAAAAACATGACAATTTCATTTCAAATTGCAGGATGGGACAAACTGTATTTCAGATAATATAGCAAATACTGTATGAGAGGAACAGTTCCTTCATGTAAAATATTCTGAGGCTTTGTGAGCCTCATGGGACTTCATATGCAAAACTCTGAAGATTTTCACACATTCCAGAACATGGCTGAAGCTCTGAGTTTGAATTTTAATTATAGCTGTTGTTTGTAATAGCACTTTCTTGCTTATAGCATCGTCAGAGGCTAAGGCAAACAAGATGAATTTACCTGTAGCTACAGATCTCCCTGTTTGGTGGATTAAAAAAACCTCTTCCCTTTAGGATGGCATTTGAAAATTTCATGCCAGCTTGCAATTTGCTCTTAAGCTGGCATTCCTGTCATTTTATGGAGTCTACAATTTTAGACATTATTTTTAGTTCTCTCAGAAATAGATTTGAGCATTTAAGTTAGGATATTTTATTTTCCGAAAGTTGCAATGAGGACCAAAGCTAGCATATGAGTTTGCTGCTTATTCGTAGGTAAAGTTTATAAAGACATTTCAGAGGTGAAATTTATCAACTAAAATAATATTAAGAATATGTAGAAGTGACTAGTTTTATTGACTTCCAGAAGATATCTAAGCCAGCTGCTAGGAAATGTCGAGTGTGTTTGGTACCCTGTGTTCCCTAGGCTTTGATACTTCTGTGCAGCCTTTGTGTACCCTCTAGATGACTTCAGGATTCAAGATGTTGTTCTAAATACTGAACATCTTTGATGCTTTTTTATCATAAGACAGTCTCATTCACCATCAATTGACTAGTCTCATGCCATGCCAGTCTTACACATATCCATTAAAACAAAGTCCATGTGCGAGAAATGGTGCAAGAACTGGGGCCAGAAAAAAAAATTAAGCAGGACAGACCAACTTTGAGACAGTGAGATGTGTTTATTGTGGAAACAGGAACGTTCCTATGTTTCCTTCCAATGTTGCTAATGGATTTTATCCTAAAACTGTTACATGGAAAATACATATTCTAAACAGGCCCTCGGGAAAGAACTATTTTAGCTTCCTTTCCTCTCCAGCTGAGTGTTTTGCCTATTAGATTAAGAAATAGTCTCCCCTTTGCAATTTTCTTTGCAGGCCATACGAATTCCACATTCTTGACTGCACAGAAATGGCACAGCTTCCATGAAAGCCATGCAACAAAGGCACTCTCTGAAGAGGTGGGAGTTGTGGATTTGTATCCACTCGGGCAGATGATGCTGAAGTTTCTCAATTTTCAGGGCAAGTCCTGTAAGCAGAATACTATGATTTCAGCAGGATGTGGCAGTACCATTTGGCAAGTGTTTGAACGGATCTGAATGCCATGCTATACGGCATTCAGAGTGCCCTTCACAAATTAAATAGGTTCAGATATCGCTTACTTGCTCCTGTCCTCATGGGCATTAGCAACAGGTGCCGTGTTTGGGCTTTCCAGATGATCCACAGAGGAGGAAGATATCAAACTGCTCAACTCACCTACATTAGAGACAACTCTGTTTCCATGCCAGAACAGAATTTAAGATACCTAGGTACATTCCCGTGCAATACATATATCTTTACTTCTCTCAGATGTCTAAGTGATTACTTGAAAGAGAGTTGTGATAGTCTGTGGCTTGCTATTGTGAGCAAAGGCAAGGTAATTTCAACTAAGTAGTACTTTAAGAATCTTCTGTCTTTTGAGCTTTCTGTTTTTACTAAAAAAAGCTTGCATGAGGTTAGGAAATTATTAGAGAGGGATTTGATATATGCTGCATCTCATGTGTCCTGAATTACTCTGCAATTTAAACTACTCAAATCTTGATTAAGAAGTTCAGAGGGTGGAATTACAAGAAGGCAAGGGATAGAGTCAAGTATTTCAAACACCTTAAAAAACCCTCTTATTTTTATAAAAAAAGGATTAAAACCTTGCATTAATTGATGCTTTACCCCAAGGATAATCTATGAGATTTTATCAGGATTCATTATGTTTTAACTTCATCTTTGAACTCTAATAATCTGTGAGAGTTCCCTAGTCTTGAACACAGAAGTTAGAACAAACTGTCAAGTGGGAAGCTTACTAGTGTTTGATATGAAAGTTGTACACAGGAAGAAAAATAAGCCTATTCCCTTGGCCACATCTGGGCTCTGTAGAATGAGATATGTAAGATGCCTGATCCTTTAAAATCAAATCTGCAATCCTTTCTTGTGATTTTACAAAGAAATTGTGCGTAGGATGTTTGCATTTTAAAGTCAGCTTAAATCCAAACTGTGGGGAGGGAGAAAACTGCTTGAACTTGGTTTGTGGAAGATGTGATCATGGCTAGTTGTTCTTTCATGAAATATTCCCTGTAGACATCATTCCTTGTATCTAAGCTGGGTGGAGAGGTGTCTACTTCTAGTTATTGTGGTCTGAAAAAAAGACAGTGTCACACTGCAGCTCCCTCACTGTCACAGACATCCTGCACACTGCAGGGCACACAAGTTTTTTCTTACTCACCCTTGCCATTTTTTTCTCTTTGTTTGTTAATTTATCCAGTTTCCCTTTTCATCCAGGAATATCTGTTGGAAGAAACCTGGAACTAAGGAGTTCCTGTGTTCCAGCCTGTTGCTGTGGGTTTCTTTTAGGAAATATCATCAAATTCTATATTCATGTTATTCTCAGTCTAAAGGGAGATTCTGTATACTGCTCTATAATTGTGTATCTGTGTTGCGAGTTTCCTCACAAGATCTATATTTTAACAAGGAACACTGCTTTTATTTAGCCAAAGATTTTGGGATTGTCAGGATCCAAAAGCTCCAGACTTTTCCCCCACTGCTAGCAAAGCTGAAAAAATCCACCTTCCTGGGTCTCAGGCCTGTAGAAAAGGAAATTAGCATATGACAATAATCTAGCTAGGAAGACTAGGAAGACTGTATTTTATCCATGACAGCTCCTCCAGAACATTTTATCCTTGGCTCTGACTCAGTAGGACCATACTGACCCTTTTATGGCTGAGCTTGCTGAAGCTGTGCACCAGGCTCTGGCAAATGCCTGAACCCCTTCACACTTCCCTTTGCCCACCTTTCTACCAAAATAACCCTACATCCGGACAAGCTAGTAAAGCCACTTATTTTTCATATTCTTACTCCTAAGAGTGCCCAAATAAAATAGCTTATCTGAGAAAAGTGCACTGAATGTGGAGGGTATGGGGTGAACATTCTTTGTCTTTCAATGCTATCTGTTCTTTTACTTTGGCACTTCCACCCTGAGCTGTTCATCATCTATAATGAACCCTCTCTCACTGTGTGGGCCTTGGAGGTTTATTTGATTTGGAGCAGTATAGGCTGAATGCTGGCAAGAAATTAAATACAAATGTAGGTAAAATAACACTGCCTTTTTGTCTGTTTTAGAGAATCTTTCAGGTCACTAAAATATTTTGAACACCTACTCCAGAATTAATTTTTTGCTTGTAATTCTTTAAAATAAAAAAGTTTTGGTATCAGCAAAAGAATATTTAAATATCATTAAGGCTTTGACAGAAATCAACAAAAGCATGGAAATGCCCAATTAAGGCAGAAATGCACCATGTGGACTTGGATGTGATAAGTAGTAAGCAAGCTGTTATAGTGACACCCTGCTGTGGTTAGGTGTGGAACACATATGTCCCTTTTAGGGTTTATCTACAGATGTTCTTACTTTGTAGCTCTGTTTGTTCTACCGCATATGAAAGGATTGAAATAGGGAGGGTGGGTGAGATTTGTTTTGCTTCCTTGGTGCTTTTATTTTCATATTTGAATTTATACATACTATTGAACATACTCATATGAAATCACACAGTGCTAGGAGCTCTTCCCTGCTTGCACTCTTGTTCACAGAAATCTATTCACAATTTAATTATTTGCCAGTCCTGGATTTTATGCTAATTCATGTTTGAAGCAGGAAAGACAAACACACTTCACTCTCAACCCACAAGTTTTCTCACTTTTACCCTTCTGATTCTTTCCCCCATACTACCATGGCGGATTGGGTGAGCAGCTATGTGGGGCTGAGTTGCTGGCAGGTTAAACTGTGACAGTCCTTTTTGGCACCCAGTGAGGGGCTTTTAATTGACTATCTCCTGTACTTGCCATGGGACTTCCTTGCCTCACTGTGTGTTGGAGACTGGTGCTGGTTACTGGCTGCGTTTTGCTTTCACTGCTTTCTGTAGTGCTGTGCTGCCGACAGCCAACTCTGCTGTGCCTGGGATAATGCCTGGTGACACACCCGGGTGGGGTGGTGGCCAGGGCGTCACTGCTGTTTCTGTGCTCCTGTACTGGACAGGCTGGAACTGCAGTGGGAACTTGAGTCAAGAGGATTGTGACCATGTGTCCATGCAGGAGCAGGACTCCCTGAAGCATCTGTGACAGTGGATAAGCCCATGTCAGAGCAGGTGCATCTTGAAGTGTCTGTGGCCGTGGTTATGTCTGTGCCACACCAGCTGTGCCTCTGAAGGGATTGTGGCCCAAGGATAAGTCCACACTGGAGAAAGTACACCTCAAAGCATGTGTGTCTCTGGGTAAGTCCATGGTGCAGCAGGTCCACCTTGAAGCATCAGTGATTGCTCATGATGTGTTGAGATGCAACTATTAAAATTATTAGAGAGATGCCTTTGCCCAAATTAAGGTGCAAATGAGACTATGTGGCAAAATCAATAGTACAGGTTTTTATTTAAGAGTAAATGTGAGGTAGAGAGAGATAGAGAAGGAGTGGAGAGAGAGAGTGACAGATAAACAAAATGAGTAGGAGAAATAATGCCATTCTATAGATGTCAACAACATCCTGTTGATCCTCATCTTCTCAGTGGCTGCAGTCTTGTCAAGGTGTTGGTTGCAGACTGTATCCATCAAATGGTGGAGGGGAAGCAGTCTGCAAAACACCAAGTCCATTAAGTTTATATTATCATCAGCCTCAGGTGGGAATGCCCAGGTACCTCCCCCAGGGTGGGGAGTTTCACACTGGCTGATATAATGTTGTGGATTGCAGGGCACTTCAGGAGTCTTGACACCCTCCAAGATGTTGTAGCTGCCTTAGTCAGCATTTGGAGGGGAGTTTTCACAGTTGAGTCATTATGTAAGGAAGGACATTGGCATGATAGGGACTTACCCCACCTCACACGATTCTATTTTAAGGACCTCTTATCAGCCTCTTCCCTTATCTGGAAACCTAGTTTGTAGCCTCAGATATGCATATCCTTCTGCACCTGGGAGGCCGCTCTGTGAATCATGAGCAAAGAACCCAGCCTATTACTTGAGCCATTAGCACCAATAGTCTCTTGCAGCACCTGATTGAATATTTGAGTCATTAATCACTATCAGTCCAGGCTCTCACATGAGGTCATGCTGGAGCACCTTGAAGTGTGTGGTCATAGATAAGCCCGTGACAGAACAGGACATCCTGACTGCAGCCACGATAAGGCCAAGCTGGAGCAGATTCACATCTCAAGGGACTGCAGCCATTGGTAAGGTTTATGTCTAGCTGGAGCTTTAAAGGCTTTGTGGCCCGTGAAGAAAGCCATGCTGGAAAGGGGTGTCTCAAAGTGACTGTGAACAAACCTCTGCTGCAGCAGTTATACTCCTGGAGAGACTGGGGCTCGTAGAGAAGGCTCCACTAGAAGCAGGTATAGTCCTAAGGGACTGCAGTCTGTGGATAAGTCTAAGCCAAAGCAGGAGCAAGGGGAGGAGTTCATTGCAATGGTAAACACTATGGTCTGGTCCAAAGGGACGAGGGGTCGAGGCTGTAATGGAAATACAATGGGAATAACTATGACAGGACTCACATGAACCAATAAAAGAGAAGCCTTACAAGAAGTGCAATTGCAGCAGGGACTTAGCCTGAGCTGGCTTTGGTACCCAATAATTCCACACAACAGACCACCTCCACTGTTCTGAGTGACCACCATAACAGATGGAACCCAAAGTCATGGACTACATGAACTCAGTGGATATTTTATGGGCTTTTTATGTGTAGAAATAGACTAAAGGAGTGATGTTTGGATTACATCAAGGCTTGGGAAGGGGGGTGATTGTTAACTAGGTTATACTGGATAGTGTGGGACCTCAACATGATGTAGATGGTATGGAAGAAGGGGTGGAAAATATATTGGTTTTGGCTGGGATAGAGTTAGTTTTCTTCATAGCAGCTAGCGTGGGTTGTGGTTTTGGATTTATGCTCAAAACAGTGTTGATAGCACAAGGTTGTTTTTCTTATTGCTGAGCAGTGCTTACCCAGAGTCAAAGTCTTCTCTGCTTCTCACCCCACCCCACCAGTGCAGAGACTGGGGGTGTTTGGGAAGCTGGGAGAGAACACTGCCAGGATAGCTGACCCCACCTGACCCAAGGGATATTCCGCACCATTATGGTGTCATGCTCATCATATAAAGCTGAGGAAAGAAGGAGGAATGAGAAGGATGTTCGAGTGATGGTGTTTGTCTTCCCATGTCACTGTTATGTTTGATGGAGCCCTGCTTTTCCTGGGGCTGATGAACACCTACCTGCTCACTGGAAGTGGTGAGTGAATTCCTTGGTCTGCTTTGCTTGCATGCATGGTTTTTCTTTTACCTATTAAACTGTCTTTATCTCAGCCCATGACTTTTATAATTTTTACTCTTTTGATTCTCTTCCCCATCCCTACATGGGAGGAAAGTGACTATGTGGGACTGATTTGCCCACTGGGTTTAAACCATTACACAAAATTATAGAGGATCAAATAAATAACATGTCATGACCTGCAAGGTTTGCCTGATTCTGTGGGAATGTAATTCTGATTTTAGAGCTTCTGTCTTAGTTTCAAGTAGTGAAGGAAATAAAGGGCTTTCTCAGCATGCGCTAACTAAACTACTGCCATAGGGCCACCATATGCCCTTTTGTAACACCATGCAAAATCAGGCTAACAAACAACTTCCTTGGCACATTTTTGCATCTGTTGCTGCCCTCTTTTCTCCGTTTTTATGGATAAGGCCACAAGTCTTTGACAAGCCTAAGAAACAAATGGACTGGTTTGTATCTACCCTGTTTCTCACTCAGACTAGCCCCTTTTATTCACAGGGAAGGAAAACAGCTGGGGCATGACACCACAAAGACTTTTAGGATTATACATGTCTAGCCATTGGTAACAAAAAGACCTTTCTAATTTATGTCAAATTTCAACATAGAAGGTAGTCAGAGTGATAATTGGAGTTCTATGAGGAGCTGGATGTGTAAGCACAGGCAAGCCAGGATATCAATGTAAATTATTATTAATGTATGAAAGAAACTATTTTAGGTTTCTTATGAAGCTGTCTGGTTTTGTGTGTAGAAGGGGATTTGAATAAAAATAATCGTTTTATGGTTAAATCATTGAAAGAACATATGAATGTACAATTTTGGCCTTCATGAGGAAAATGACAAATCTCCCAGTAATTTCTGTAGTGTTAGGATTTCATCTCAGATTCCTGTTCCTGTGCTTCTAATAACTGGGTATATTACCTGGGCCAAATCTAATAGCCCATACAGGTGTCTCCTGTAGTCACTAAAATGGTACTGTTCTTTCCCTGCTTCTGTAAAGACAGTGGAGATCCTTGCACAAGTGGTGTTATATGTCTGTCCATGTGATGATTTCCATGATGGCTCTGTAGCTATCTAGCAGTAACTTTTAATTTTCTTCCATCTGACTTTGCCAGTTTGGTATCTTTAGGACATAAACATGCATAACAAAATGGCAATTGTTATTGGCAATGGTCGCATTGTTATTATGAAACAACACCTTCCCTTATCAGAGAAAGTGTCTCATTGAGATCTCAGAATATTTAAGCTGGCTGTAAACTGGACTTTAGGCCAGTTGTGAGGATGAGAAGAGGGAGGTGGGGGGTGAGTTCTCACTGGGATCTAAGGAACACTGATGGCTGACAAATCCAAAAATAGAAGCATATTCTCACCCACCCCCCTTTGGATTCCACCCCTTGCCCTTCAGCAAAGAAATAGTTTTTGGCAGAAAAATTGTTTCAGCTCCATTTTCAGTTAAAGTAATCTCCCAGAGTGGTAGTTGGATATAGATTGGCCATCCATTGACTCCTTAGGATCCTACTGGAGGCAGACAGGATTTTCAGCTTTGTTTTGGTTAGGTAATCTGCTGCTTTAGCCTGCACTACTATTCTTTTTCACCAAGTTATCAGTTGCTTTCTAGACCTCTTCCTCCTATGAGGTCCAAGTCCTTTTCATTGCTTAAGGTTTACTCTCCCAGTCCAGGGTCAAATAGGCTGGCAACATTCACAAGCATTAGATCAATCTAAAACATATTTATTGAAAAAAAACCCCAAAAAACAAAAAAAACCACAAACAAACAACAAAAAAACCCCAAAACCAAAAAACCCCTTAAATTGGAACCAGAAATTATTGTGGGAACATCGGAAAGGAGGGGAGAAACCCTTGGTGGCTTAAAATTAATTTAATGAACACTAGAATTATAAAGGAAAGGCTTAAGCCTGAGAGAATTTTCTATATGCTGCATGTTGCAATCACAGAAGGACAATAACTCAGGCCCTCTCAATCAATTCCAATCTTTTATAGTCAGCCATTGTAAAGCATTTTGCGCCCTGATTACACAGCAGCTGCTGAGACCTGAACTTCCTGAAGCTCAGAGCAGCTGATCCCAATGAATAAGTAACCAGTCTACTACAGACTCATGGCACTTGACCTACTTCTCAGAACTTTTCCCAAAGGTGTCACATACAGTATACAATTCCCCCAACAATCAAACCATGCAGTGCTTTTTATACCGTTTCATATGCCAAAACTGTCTTTTAAGAACCTCCTTTCTCATGTGTGTTGACTCATACATCATGTAATAATTTTTGTCCATAATTGCTCCCAGTTGTGAAGCTCTCATATAAACTGAAAAGTAAAGGAATTTGTGGAAAACTAAAGATCAACATGCAGCTTTGCTTTCTTTTAGGTTCCCTCTGACTACTCTTCGAAAGTGCTTGGAGACGTATTTTGTCCCCACTTCCATATTCCAGCTTGGACTAGAATATTTAACCTACAGTGATAGAAACAATGGCCTTTTGCCCAAGTTCCTGGAGACTGATATATCGTTTTTGACTTTGCCACAGATTTCCTGGCTGATCCTAGGGAATTCACTTAGGACTCAACTAAATAAGGGGATGTGGAGCTTTTAAGTCCAGTACTGCAAAGCTTAAATTTTAGGCTCCTGGTCCTTAGATTAAGGTTGAAAACCTGGAGCTGGAAATATAACTACACACTGCACAAAGAAAATTAGATGTGTGAGTAAAAATATTAAAGACGTCTTGACAGTTAAAAAGTAAAGGGTCGAGTTGAAGTGAACAGGAGATTATCCCTAGAGGCTTAATGCTGAACATAAGATTGTCTGTGGAAAGCAGCCTTCTTTGCTGCTTCTGCAGGCATTTTGATTGCATAACTGTCTTATAAAAGTGGATGTCTACAATTACTCTTTGAAAAATAGGCTCTTACTTTAAAAGACTTCCATGCCTCTGGTGCTTGTCTTTATGCAACAGGTTGGTGCATTCATGTGAAATGGAAATCACTCTTCAGTTTAGTGAGGCAAAAACTTCTCACATGAAGAATTTACAGTCAGCCTCTAAGACAGTTACCCAATATATGTGATTTGTTGTACCCTAGTTAGTGTTATCCCATGACTGGTGAAAGTAATATTCTCAGTCTTGAAAGGAAAGGCTGGAAAGAAGAACTACCTTTTTATAGATGAATGCATGGCATCATTCTCTCTCTTAGAGTTGGTCAGATTTCGTTTGGGTTCTTTTTTGGTCATTGCTGTTGTTTTGTTTTGTTTTATTTTCACTCCCTGAATCTCTCATTCCTCTCCAAAAGGAAAGAAAGCAAAGCTGTGTGTTATGCAACTGCCAGTGTCATGGGGCCCTCTTTGCAGCTAGGCTTCTACATGTTGCTCTAATCAAGTAATTAAAACAGTCACAAACGCTACACAAGTTATCTGTAGTACTTCCAATGAGAATAAAAACAGAAGGCACTTAATTTCCACAAGAAAGCCTGTCAAGATTTCCAGCCATTCCTTTTTAGGCTAGGATATTGGTGGAAATACCCAACATCTGAGATGTAAATTTAAAATTTAAAAAAATTCATGAGGAAGAATTCATAGAAACAATGTATCAATCACAGTAGTTAGAGCTGAAATTCAATTTTCTTTGTAATCTACTTTGACAGCTGCTTGTACAAAAACATATTTGTTTTGGTCAGAAATTTGTACTTTTAGTTTAATATGAAGCCAATGATCTGATCTGTTCTTTAGATTGATAAATAGATAAATTAATTGAAAAGGTCTAGTTATTTCAACATCAATAATAGTCTTAGTGAAACATTCAAAGCTTTGAAACCCCATCTCATTTTCTCATGAACTGTTATTTGTTCAATGGATCTCTAGTGAACATAAAAATCAAGCCAAGTTTGAAGTCTCTGACATAAATCAATGTACATGGTTGACTAAAAAGATGAAGGGATAGCATGGTCTGGCAAAAACATTTGTGTATGTGCTTGAGTTTAACTTAATCCTAAAGGGACTTAAACACTTTAAATTCATCGGGTAGATGATTAAATGCTTTGAGGAATCGAAACCAGAGGTCCACTGGCTGCACCGGATACCCACACAATAGAAGTCTGGAATGAAATGTTGAACTCTGGCAGAAAACACATGAAGAGAAGGGAGTTACTAGGACCTAAAAAAACCCCCAAACCGTAATGAAGGGCTGGATGACAAATATTCTAAAAATATTTTCTCCTACTATATAATAGAATTAAGTTTTGAAAGAAAAATTGAAAGAAAAGAAAAAGAGAACTAATATGTTTTCATCCAGAGTCTGTGGATATTTAAAGTATGAAATTAATTTTCTTTCAAATGTTGTATTAGTGAGTGAGTTTTGAAATATTGCTTTTTGGCATAATGTCTATTTACTTTTCACTTTTATGAGCAAATCTGTGAACAATAACGCTAAGCTTCAAAGTTAAGATAAAACAAAGAAAAGCATAACAGGAGGTAAACAGAATTGAAAACTAAATTCAGCTTTTTGCAAGAAAAATTCAGTAATTAGGATAATGAACATTATCAAGAAGAATTTAGAACTTGCCATCATATTCACTAAGATAGAAGCAGATGTGCACTGCATTTGTATAAGAATCTCCCAGATCAGAAGAAAGGAGGAAATTCTAATTTATGCCTACTTTGGTGAAAATGGTGAAAGATCATTTTTACAAGGAAGTGAGTAAAATAATGGGCTTTAGCTTACTGCATTTCATTTCCTGTTCTGTACACAAATTTCCTGTGTGTCTTGGAACAAATTGTTTAACTCCTCTATTCCTCAGTTCCCCTCTAGGAACAGGAAAAACATCATTCCCTTACTTTATGGGAATTTGCGTGTGTAAATATTGTCAGAGACTTAGGAGTCTGTCTAGTAAAAATTGTTTTAGGCAGGGGTAGATGAAGAGGTTCCTGTCCCTAGATACAAATTTGCTCCTACTGCCCATATCAGGTTGGCCAGCACCTGAAAAGTTGCATTTTTGATATTGTTTCAGTGTTCAGACTCAATACAGAATTGGCTTTGAGTAGATAGAATTTTCATGTACCAGTCTGGAAAGCTCAGGTATGAGCTAGAGATGCTTGTATTATAAAAATCTGCAGATATCACCAATGGCACAAAAGGCTAGTCAGTGGAAACTTATCTTAAAAACAATTTAAAGACTTCTAAGTTTAAAATTGAATGGGTCATCTGGGGTGTGACCTCAGCCAAAACAAATAAAAAGCATCCCAAAGTCCAGTGTTAGGTGCCTGTGTGAGGGCTTATCTTAAATACTGCTTTACAAAAGGCAACCAAGGAGTGTAAACTAATTGTCACCAACACCCAGCACAGGTCCCTTGATACTCTTGATACATTTTTTGTACTCAGAGAATGATTCCACTGGCAATGGTCAGATGGTAAAAGTGTGGAGGTCTTGAAACAGTCTTGGGTTTGTATATGTGCACATTTCGTGCTGGAAATACATCTCTATAGTTTGCTTTGGATTAAGTTTGTGTGTTTTAATCTGTACTTTTGGCAGTCAGGGACTGACATGCTGGACTCAGCTGTAGTTGTAACTGTTCTTAGTCTGTCCTGAGGAAGCTAAATGAACTGCTAAAGTCACACAACACACAATGAGATGGAGTTTTAGACTACTCTGTCCTTCTGCTTTCTAGCTTTTATTCTTCTGAAATCTGGTTGGAAACAAAAGTGTAGTCCCTAGTCCCATTAAAAGCAATTTCTAAGTATGTTCATAACCTTTCTTCCAGGTTTCTGAGTTAATCCTGCAGATTAACTGTGCCAGTTTTCCAAGCACATGAAGGACAAGAAGGCAATTGGGAGCAGTCAGCATAGATTTAAAAAGAGGAAGTCATGTTGGACCAACCTGATAACCTTCTACAGTGAAATGACTGGCTTGGTGAATGAGAAGAGAACTGTGGATAATGTCTACCTTGACTTCAGTAAAGCTTTTGGCACTGACTCCCATAAGATCCTCATAGAGAAAGAAGGTGATGAATTGTGGGCTGGGTGGGCTCACAGTGGGTTATGTTAAAAACTGGCTGAATGGCTGGTCCCAGAGGCTGGTGATCAGTGACATGAAGTTTAAGTGGAGTCCAGTCATTACCAGTGTACACACCAGAGGTCAGCACTGGGTCTGGTCCTGTTTGACATCTTCAGTTTCTGTGACATCCTCATGACCCTGTGCTTCTGTGAAGTACCTCATGGGGAACAAACAGGTGTAATCAGTTTGGTCTGCAGTTGCTGGGCTATGAACTCGTTGGAATCAGGCATGGCAGATAGCTTGTGTGATTGGAGTACTTCCATGTATGGTCAATGATTCTTCAGGAAGGACAGGCTGGGACAGCGAAGGAGGGATAATTGCCCTTCATGTGAGGGAACAGGAGGAATGCATGGGGTTCTGCCTGGGGAAGGATGATGAACCAGATAAGACAGCATAATTCAGGATAAGGGGTGACACTGTGGTGGGTATCAGACTGCCTGATCAGGAAGAAGAAATAGACTTGCTAGAGCAATAACACAGCAGAGTATAAGCAGCCCAGAAATTTTCTGGAAAGCCTTGGTCAAAACTTTTTAAACTTTTGTTAGGTCGTAGATCTGATGAAGGAAAAATGCTCTGGCTGGAGCTGGGAAATAGAAACAAGGAAATACTAGCTGGAGTTTGAAAGCTGGGAGCAGCCTTGGCCACAGGGACCATGATATGGTGGAGATAAAGACAAGAGGCAATGAATTGTAATTGAACTCAAGGGAATTCTGTTTAAACATAAGAAAATTTTGTTTCACTCTAACAGTGATCAAACACCGGAACAGGTTGCCCAGCGATGCTGTGGAGTCTTCTTTTCTGAAGAGACTCAAACCCTGACTAAACATGGCCCTGAGCAGCCTGGTCTGGGTGACCCTGCTTTGAGAAGGTGGGGTTGAACCAGCCAATCTCCAGAGCTGCCTTCCCACCTCACTCTTTCTGTGATTCTGTGATATTGCTTTACAAACCGCCTGTTTCTGAACTCACACTATCTTCACAGGACACAGGGATAAGCATGAGAGAACCACCAGCGCTCAGTGCTGCTGCGGGGTAAATTGGTGTGTGGGAGTTCAGCTCACAGGGACACAGGGTGGCACTCTGGAGCACTCCTGGTTCTGGCAGGTGTCACTGCAATGCTCTCAAACCCCACAGCTCCCTGTACTTCTATTAAAATGGTATGACACATTAAGCTGATTAAATATACCTGTGTCTGGGAAGACACAATAAAGA
>VYXC01009696.1:585852-625272 GCA_013397175.1 Platysteira castanea
GAGACCAGTTGTGGGAAAGCTGTCATCGAGGGAAAGGGACTCACACCTGCCAACAGTAACACAACCTGGGCAGCTGTTGGTGCCATGAGAAGATTGTCCTCATGGTAAAGTACCACAGCAACAAAAGAGACTCCTCTCTTTACATGGACTGATGAAAAGTTGTTTTAGAGTGGTCAACTGACTGAAATGAAACTCATTTTGTGTCTTTATGTTGGATAAACTGGGGGAGGTGCTTGAAAGACGAAAGGGAGTGGTTTTTTTTTCTTTAATTCCTTCTTATTTCTTTTTACTTTTAGTTTTAGTAATAAACTTCATTGCATTCATTAAAGTGTAGTGCCTGCTTTGTATTCCTCCCTAATTCTTATCTCACAGAAGGGACAAATGCGAACCAACCCACTACATCAGCTTAGAGAAGTGGCAGCTCAGAGGGATTTTACTTCTCTCTACTGCTATCTAATGGGGAGGCATCCAGAAATCAGAGCCAGACTTTGCCTAGAGGTGAGCAGAGTCAGGATGACAGTTAAACACATCTTGCAGCAAGGAACACTTAAATTAGACATTAAGAAAAAAAGATTACTGTGACTGTGGTCAGAAACTGGAGCAGGGGCCCATAGGTGTGAAGGCTCCACTGACAGAAATCTTCATGGCTTTCTTGGTCAAGTCCTGAGCAATCTGACCTAAGCTGACCCTTCAGGTGAGGTGTTGGAAGAGATGATCTCCAGATACCTTTTCTGGTCTAAATTGCACAAAGACTCTGCAGTTAAATTTCCATGCTGAAACAAACTCATTCCTCCTATGAAATGTGTGAGACACTATGAGGAACACACAGCGTGCTCCTCTCACCATTAGGTGTGATGTTCTGACCATGCAGTGTTTCCTTCCTGCTTGTGCTGTATCTGTGTAATTCATCTACCGTCAATGTTTTCATCTCTGGAAAAAATGTTTCTCCCTGAATAAAAAATCCAATAGCCAAATATGCTTTAAGAAAATTCTAGATATATGAACAAACATTAGAAATACCACTTAAAAACTGGAAGTCAGAGAAGCTGGATTTTGTTATATACTGGGAGACTCACATTAATCAAAGAGCTAAAGTTACAATTTTAATTTATGTCAGAATGAATTGTCTTGATCAGAACTGATGAAGTATAATTTATTTGTTAGACAACTTACTTGTGTGCATAGAAAGGCTATTTACAAAATTTCCTGTATTTGAGTGTTCTGGAAGAACTTTCTCATTTGTATTCCTGTAGAATTCAAATTTGCAAATAGGAGTGAGCTATTTATGACATTTTGAACAGGAGAATGGCATTAGCATTTTGGTTATTATTTTTTCTTTTAAAACAAAAAGATTTGATCATATTGCTGTTGCAGGACTGCAAATAAGATTAATGAAATATACACGCTTTTAAGATAAAAATTACAAAGTATTTTAGCTTTAACAGTGATTTATTTATAGGCCAGGATATAAGGGAAGTTTTTCTTTCTAAACATTACTTGTTTGGTTTAAATGTGAAAGAAATTCCTATCCAGGGAATTTATTGATCCTTTAGATATCTTTTTTTTCTTTGATTTCACATTATTATCAGATGAAAAACTGCTGTATATCAGTATAGACTTGGAAGTCCTTTCCCAACCCCCAGCAGTAGGAACTGAACAGACGAATCAGAGATACAATAATACATTTTGCTGCTTTCATGCTATACAACACATTGCTAGGAATGAAGAAAAGTACAAAAGGAGGAAGAATTAATTAATTTTAATAAACCCATGGTTTGCCTCTGTATTTTCTGATCTCTAACCTATGCATAATGGTTTTGTTTAAAATTCCCATCCTTTCTTTGTTTTCAAATACAAATACTAAAGGGGCCAATCAAAATATTGTAAAGATTATCAGTTTTACATTTTTAATCTTTCCTTATTAAAACAGATGCATGTACAAAGGTAATAAGAGATATAATAATAAGCATAATGAGAGGAAATACTCCAATTACCATGAGTATTGCAGAAATTGAATAACAAATCAAGACTGATGTAATCGAATAGAAAGGAAAAAAAACCGAATAACTTATGATAGGTTAATACTAGGAAAACAAAAAAATTTATTTCTTCTGTGTATTTAATGAATGGAACTAATTTCCAGCATCTTAAGTTTGAATATTATGTTTAATAAAAATGGATTTCTCTATAGACAGGGGTTTCATAACTTATGAATGGGGACATGAGTGCTTAAAGATTAGTCTTCAGTTCCTCTCTATAATATCTGAAAGAAGCAAGTCTTTTTTGTTCCATCCTGTGTATGATTTTATATCTGTTGAAGTTTCATTTTTGCGTTTTTTAAAATTTACTTGCAAACATAAAATATAAAACTAATTCCATTGGTGAGACAATCATGTTAACTGCTACCAATAGATCTTTATGAAAATGTTGGTGATCAGTAATGTAATAATGAACATATGTAAGGACATCTAAAGGAAACTAAGTCATTTTTCATGAAGGCATAAATTGCATCTCTATGTTAAAAAAAGAGCACTTAAAACAGCTTAAAGTCTCAGTGACTGACCCATACTGAAAAACTCACGATGTTGAAATAATCTATGTCCCCAAGACATCTTCCTGAGCAAGAAAAACACTGCAGTCTTCTGTTTTATTTACTGTAACATGGTGGACAGATTCCAAAGCTGGTCCAGAAAGAAGTAAACAAAAATAAATGGATAGGAAATACTTAAAGTTACACTGGTCTTCTGAGATGGTGGATACACACAGATACACATTAAAAAACCCCCAAACAACCCAGAAAATTAAGTAGACAACTACTGGGTGCCTGGTGTAGTACAAAAAAAATTGACCTAAGATGGATAAACTATCTAAGCTACCATACATTTATCAATATTGCTTACAATACTGAGCTTTTTAGATGTTCATCCATCATTAGAATAACCTTTTCAGGAGGAGAAAAATGGATATGTCAATGAATGTATCCTGACATTATCAGACTATCCTAACTACCAATGGACTATCCTAACATTAACAAACATCAATGTGTTCTTTGCCATTTAGGTCTGCTCACTCTTTAAATAGGAAAAACTCAATGAATAATGAAATAATTGCTATTGCATGGTTATTACTTTGTACAGTGTCAGGAAAATAATTTCCTCCAGACTCTTTTGCTAATTGCAGGAACCACTAGTCTTACCAGTAAAACCTGAGGAGAAAAAGGCACATGATGGTTTGACCTTTCCCATTTTCTTTTCATCCAGTTCTGTGTTCCATTCAGCAGTAGATCCACATTTTCTGTAGGCTTTCCTTTTCCTCATGCTTGGAAAATATTCCTACACCCTTTATGAGCTACCTGACTTTGCTCCCACCTCTTATTTCTTCTGTCTCTTGCTTCTTTTTTATGTTTTTCAGGAGCTTCTTGTTTTTCCATGCAAGTCTCCCGACAATATTTTTTGCTTTTCTGCACATGAGGATAAACTGTTCTTGAGTTTGGAGGAGCTGTTTCTTGAAAAAAACCCAGCTCTGATGAAATTCCCTTATCTCCAGGACCATATCTCATAAGCTTATTCTGAGAAGGTGCCTGAACAGGCCAAATACATGGTCTCCTGAAGTTTAGAGCTGTGATCCTGCTATTTGCCTTAATCCTTCCTCTGGTGATCACCCTCATGGTGACTGCTGCCAAATTTGATCCCCAAACAGTTCTTCCTTGTTTGTAAGTACCAGCTTCAGCAGAATTTTTCTTATCAGCTCCTCAATCACCTGGGTTAGGAAATTGTTACCTATGTACCCATAAACCTGGTTTGGTTGTGCACTGCTATGTTATCACTGCAGCAATGCTGTTTCTGAGGCCTTGCCCTGTCAAATCACCCTGCACCCTTTGCTTTCCAGCCTGGTCCACCACTTCCTCAGGGTACTGTTGGCTGTCATTTTCCTCTCCCACTGATTTAAGCACTTCTCACCAGACTGGTCAGCTTATTGGCAAAGGTGCTTATGCCCTACTTTATCAGATGGGTGCTACCTCTTCCCACCACGATCCCCAAAGATGGTAGCACAGTTCTGAAGGCAAAATCTCCTTTGTCCACATCAGGTATGCAAGCAGGCATTGACTGTAAGATCAATCCAGTCCTCCTGAAACACTTTCCTAAAGCCCTTCAAAAGCATCTGAGGCAACTGGTCTTGTTTAGCCTGGAGAAAAGGAGGCTGAGGGGAGACCTTATTGTGTTCTAAACTACCCAAGCAAAGGCTGGGGTGAGACGAGTGTTGGTCTTTTCTGTCAGGTAACAAGCAATAGAACAAGAGCAAATGGTTTCAAGTGGAATCAGTGGAGGTTTAGATTGGATATTAGGAAACATTTCTTCACTGAAAAGATTACCATGCATTGGAACAGGCTCTCCAGGGAAGGGGTTGAATCACCCTTCTTGGAGGTGTTTAAAAGACGTGTAGATATGGCTCTTAGGGACATAGTTTAGTGGTGTATTTGACAGTGCTGGGTTAAGGGTTGGACTCAATGGTCTTAAAGATCTTTTATAACCTAAACTATTCTATGATTTAATTTACTGTAAGGATCAAGGAGAAAACCATCCAGACTTCCGTGCTCTTGGCTCTTGCACTCAGTAATGTAGTCACACTTGATGTGTTTCAGGTATCCCCTGGAAGTATCAGTGCACACATGCAAGTGCAGCAGTGTGTAGGGTTAGAAGGACTAGTCAGCCCCACCAGCTTCTTCCAAAGTTCCAGGTCTGAGTGCTATAAAGCTGCAAATCTCCCTAGGGTAGAAGCGAGCTTAGCAGATTGGAGCTACTACTATTTCTTACTGCAGCTCAGCTCAGCTGCACTGAGTGTTTTGTCTGACAGAGCTCTCAGCCCTTCATCTGCTACAAGGGCAGTGCTGTGCTCTGTAGCTGCACATTTTCAGGGGGAACTGAAGGAGACAGAAGTCACGAGCTCCCAGCTTTGGTCATCATGGAAATCTTTGTTTCCTATCCAAATATGCACAGATTCTGACTTTGCCTCTGCCTTTGCCTCTGCCTCTTGTGTCTGCAGGGTTTTGGAGAAAATCCAGTGAACTTCCTTCTCAATACCCCAGGTCCTGTGAAGTCAGTCTGCCTCTTCCCGCAGCTTCTTTCCTGCAGCACAACCTGTTGACTCATGAACACCTACTGCAGGGAAGGAGCCCACCTTACCCCAGTACCAGTGAAAGACCCCAGGCACCCCTGAAGCCCCAAGTGTGTGAGGCTGTGTCCTCTGTTGGGAGATCCTTCATAGGATCTATCCAAGGACAACTCTATCATTGCTGCTCCAGCAACTGCTGGAACTGTGCCCTGTGGCATGTCAACACCACCACTCAGGCCATCTGTGTTGCCTTCAGCAAAGCTCCTGCTTCCCTTCTGCAAGAACTGCCACCTCTGCTAGCTGCTTTCCCTGGAAACTGTGTCCTGAGCCAGCAGTACTGCAAACCTCCCCCTGTAGCCTGCTGGAAGGGTACTTGATCCTCCCTGATCAGGAGTCAGTTGGAACAAATGCTCGACTCACTCTTTGATCAAGAATATCTGACAGAGCTTTTTAGAAGCTGCTAGAGCCATAGGTCTGGAAGGTAATAGGTCGTAGGAAGTCATAGGTCTGGGCGGGTAACCTTTCTTGTCAGTGGTAGGCACCTTAATGTTTCTCAGAAAATGCACAGGGTTACCCTGATGATCCAAGACAAAATTCCCAGATGATCTCCAGAGTCCAGAAATGTTTTCGCTGAAATGCTTCAGTTGAAAACCTGATGAGCATTAATTGAATCTGTTACTCCATGATATTAATTGCTTTAGAAGGAGAATCTGTTTGTTGATTTTAGGTATAAGTTGTAGTATGGCATTCTGGATTGAAACCAGTTTATACTAAATCATTTGTTTGCTTCCAGGGCACTAAAATTGTGAGCAGTGGGCTGGAAGAAAATGAGGAAGAATTGCCAAAATGTACAGTACTTGGATTATTTTGGCTATAACTATGCTAATAAATGTGCCTGGAGTGGCACTTTGGCATTGAACTCAGCTGGCGCCAGATAGCTCATGGCCAAACTGCTAAACTGTTTTTTCCTCCAAAACAGGACAGCTACATCCAGACTGAGAATGGTCCTTGGTGTATGCTCATTCCAATGCTGTACCTTGAAATTATTTCAAAGACCACTATTTGGCCTGTCTGAAACCTGTTGAAGGGACTGTTTTAACAGTTTAACAGTGTGTATTATCAAGTTCCAGTGTCCATGAACATTCCTCACTACTATTTCCATTAAATGTCTTTTGTACATTGCTCTCCAATGGCCATGATCTCCAGTAACTAACTGTTGTAAGTTCACGGGTCTGAACAGCTTCTGAGTACTAGAGTCTCTTGAAGTTCAGTAAAACAGGATGGTGTAGTTGGGTCTGAATGCCTCATGCACATACATTAAAACAAAATCACAAGCTTTTCCCAAGATCATTAAGCTCTAAGTCAGGTTTTCCTAACACAGGTAGATAAAAAATGAGAGGGACAACTTACAGTACAGTATTTAGCAATGCAGTACAGGACTGTATGGAGAAGAAGTATATAGGCATTGTGCTTCTGGGTAACTTTTCTCAAGCAAAGACACTCTTAAGGACCTTGTTCTCACTTGTAGAATTATTGGGAGACGTGAAAGCAGCCGTAGCCCTCCTTCACCATCAGCAAATGCGGTAGGGCTGTAAGAAAATGACTGCTCCCCTCCTGTGCAAACAACAGTTCTACTGAAGCTACTGCAACCCTGGTATAGAAGTTCCATACCACTGCACCTTCTTGCTGAAGTTTTTGTATACAGGTTTGAAATTTTACTGTTTTTCTCTTTCATTAAGAAGAAAACAAAGTTACAACACGGAATTGTAGAATGGCCTGGGTTGGAAGGGACCTTAAGGATGATCTAGTTCTAATCCCTCTGCCATGGGTGGGGACCGCTTCATTAGACCAAGCTCATCAGAGCTCCATCCAAACTGGTCCGAAACACTTCCAGGGATGGGGAATCCACAACTTCTCTGAACAGCACTGGAAGTTCTTTATGGGCTGTTAATAACAGAAATAAAACTCAGCCATTTTCAGAGGCTTATAGAATTAAAATTGTGTAATATGGCAATTATGTTACATATGAAATGAGTTTAGTCTAGAACACTTATAGAGTTATCTGGTTGTAATCAAACATTTCTTACAAACTTGCTTTGAAAACTTGAAATAAATGGTTGCCTATCTGTGAACCCACTAAATAAAGTAAGATAAATGAGGATATGAAAACGTGTGACACATACATAGAATTATCATCTATTTGGGTGAAAAATAGAGGTAGTTTAGTTGAAACTTATAAATGAAACCCTGGAACTGGTGAAGCTATTGACAGAAACCCCTCTGTTGCCACTAGATCCAGAATATCACCCTGTATAGATGCTGGAAATAAATAAGAAACAAATCTTAGCTCAAAGGTTAAAAAATCCATTTGGATCATCACTCTTTAAGAGAAATTGCCAAAAAGTCCTCCATTATTAATGCAAAAAAAGTAAAGTTGACCTAAATTACCAGATGGGGCTCACCTTCTTTTCTGCTGAAACATATTTTATCACCTACCAGTTAAATGCAATGCAGACATTTTTACATTGTGCATATTTTTGGTACAAAATGTTATTTTTCTCTTAAGAACAGATGGGCCATTAGATCAGATTAGTTCAGTTTGCCCAGTACAAAAATGATCTAAGTGTAGTAATTGGTGGTGTATAGAAGAGGATTATTAAGAAAAAAAAAATTGGTTTTTTAGCAACAGGAATAGTAGCCCATGTATTAAATCTACCAAAAATTCTGCTTGTTGCATGTCAGTACTGACTCACATATTTCCCATTAAAAATTTATTATAAGCACAAAGCTTAGTTCTCTCCACTGGGGGGAGCGGAGAGAAATGCATATGCAACATAGTCCATGCTATCGTGTCTATAGGGAAAGCTTTAGGTAATGCATAACCTTCCAGACTTTCCATTCCTTAATATTTCTGGAAAAAACTGTTCTGCAAAACTGAATACAGAATGTGTATATCAGACAAAACTGAAGTTCAAAGTCAAGATAATTCCACTGCAAACCCAGCAAATAATATCTTACATTTACCCTCAATTACAGCACCTGGTGACACCACCAGTTCATCTCCAGCAGGTGCATGTGAACAAATGGGAACACAAGAGTCTTCTTAATCAGATCTTAACAGGATATGGGTCCTAACAAGGTATGACGAAAACTTTATGGAGAAGTCCTATGAAATTTAATAAAACGAAGCCAGCAGTAGGTTGAATGGAATTTTAATGAACTGTCAGGATATGCTCTTATTAAAATTAGCAGAAAAACAACTCTGCATTTCAGAATGTTTTAAAAGGCAATACAGTTCCCAATGAATTATAATCAATGTTCAACATTATAAGAATCTTACAGACCTTGATAATTGGGATAACATTGTACTCATTTTGAAATGGTTAAAATTTGGAAAATAGATGTATTTTTTAAACTAAATATTAGAGAATTTTTCCAAAAGTCATAATACTACCAGGCTTAATTTTTCTAATGGGTCACTGCTTTTACAAATTAGAGCTGAAAAGATAAAATTTACTTAACTCATAAAAAGTTTTATCTTCAAGATATTTCCAAGAGATTATCTATTTTTTTTTAAGTTATTTTATATAGTTATTTGTTTTCTTAAAGAAGGGAAATAGAGAAAGTATGCTTATTTTCACTGTTAGAGGGAATTTCTGGAAAGTTAAGCTTCTTGATTCTGTATCAGAATTAAAAGACGTTAATGACATATGCAATGTTGACAAACTGAAACACTGAAAGTGGTGACTCCACCATCTTTTCTTTCTTTTCTGAGGTAAGATGAACAGATACCATAATACAAATCATCATGATTACACTGCAACAGTAAAAAGTTTCTCCCTCAGAAGAACCACTTGTCTTTTCTGAAATATCTTGTTAATCAAGACTGAACATAAACTAAATCAATTAAATGAGATACAACGACAGAGTAAGTAAAAATTGAGGGAAGTAAACCAGTTTTCTCTACCAAACCCTATCTTAAAATTTGTTGAAATTAACATGGCGAACTGGGACTACTTTTAGAAGAGAAAGTTTTCATTCCATATTGTCATAGTGAAGGAAGGGGTGGCTGTACCATGACGGGGACAAGCCAAGAGCTGAGGGTGACCCCACATAGTCTGTTCTTCAAAATGGAGCAGGACTGCTGAGGTGGGACTTTGCCCTTTTTTAGTGCACTAGCATTAGACTGAAAGAGCACTTAGGGATTGCAGGGCACTTTATGAGGTCTCTGTCATGTTCGGCACAACACCCCAGTGAAAAAGTACATTCAAATAAGTGAAACAAAAAATTGCAGTAAGCAAACTTCTCCACTGCAGCTGTAACCTCCTAGATACTCCAGGCAATAGTGACTGTTGCAGTTCGATATAGCTCTTGCTTATAGACGTTCCACACCAGACACTGTGACTTCAGCTTAGCGCTTGTGTGGGTGGGGCAATAATCATGCTTTTGGTGTTCACAAAGCTCTTCATTCTGCTCCACTTATAGCAAATTACAAAAGCACCTCTGTGGGGTAAGCTATGAGCAACTCCTCTGATTTAAGGAGAGAAAGGAGAACCAAATCTGCGTTCACAAAATGCAGAAAGTGTTAGGAGCCATGAGGGTCTGCCTGTTTGCCTACTTCTCTCACAGTGGGGCAAGATTCTAGGAAAAATCTCACTCTGCTTTGAAGTCTGATGATTTCATCAGCTGTGCTGCTGCAGGAGAAACTCCAGGAGCTGAACTCAAGTTTCAGCAGGTAAGGTATCCTTCTCAGTCTGTCATTCATTTAACTCCCAGTAACTCTACTGATGCACAGTTCTTAAATATACCATGGGTAGCTCCAGAATACTCATGTTTAAGCTGCCTGTGGTGTATTTCCTGTGTGCCTTTGGCTGCAAGGTTCTGGATGTAGTACAGTTTTAATAAAATTTGGTTTTTATAGCTTTTTTAGTCCATACGCAGTCCAAAATTTGGGATCAAAAGAAGCTTGTGTATATGCTCTGAGACAGCAGCTGCTAAATCATCTTTTGCAACTGGATCCATTAGTGAAGTTTTATTTGATTATATCTATTGTTGTTCTTACTCTCCAGTTCATGATAGTCACCAGTTTCCTTCCAATTTCCTTTAGCTGGAAATAAAAAACAGGAGAAAGAAAACAATCTTGCCTTTGTGACACACTGTGAATTTGGCCTTGTATATACAGTATATTTTTAACCAAATTCCCTTAGACGCTAGCAATTAGCAGATGTCAGTGCTTGGTTTGCAAGTGGAAGCCAAAACAAAGACTAGAGACCTTCACACCAACAATCTGGATATTAAGTAGGAAAAAAATATCTTCCAACCATAATATCTCTCTTTGTTTTCTAATGTGGCTGCAGTAATGAGGATTCAATTGGAACAGCTGTGCAGAAAAATCAGATTTTTATCAATTTGGCATCTGTCTAGGAAAAATACAACATTGAGACTTAAGAGCAGAACAGGCAGGCAGATTTACAGCACTAGCTCTGCAACAAATGATGCTTAAAAGTGCTTTGCATTACGAGTTATCTGGGAAAATACTGAATCCCATCATGGGATTAATTGCATATTCTTTGCTGGAGGAGGGAGAAGGGAGCCAAAACCTGAACATCACTGGGCTATGCACTGCATGATTCATTAGAAGCTGTGAGGCCTCTAAGTATTTAGTCTAGCAGCTTAAGGACTCTCATAGTGGCTGATGCCATTAAAATCACCGAATTGCTGAGTTGCTCAGATTGCAAAGGACTTTGGGAGGTCTGTATCTAAAGTCATGTTCAGAGTAGGGTCCACACTGTATTCAGACCAGATGCCTCAGGGTTTAGTATGACTGGATTTGGAAACCTGCAACCTCTCAGGTAACCACTTTTAGCTATTACCCTCATAATTTTTCTTCTTATATTCAGTCAAAATCTCTCTCATGTAAATTTATGACCACTGTTTCATATTTCAGCTCTGAATCTTAGGATAGAAGTCTTGTTTCAGCAAACTTCTCAGCAACCCCCTCATAGGTACTGAAGCTCCTGTTTGTTCCATCTGGAAAAAGATCACTGCAGGGAACCTAACTGAGTTCCCTCAGCCCCTTCCTCACAGCACAAACATGATCCAGCCTCAGCTATCTTGGTCGCCCTCTGCTCAACCTGCTCCTGCTGATCAAAATCTTCCCAGTTTTGGGGTCCTCAAACTGGATGCAACATTCTGGATGTGATCTAAAAAACACAGAGTAAAGCAGAATGATTGGTCCTCTCATGTACTCATTACGATCCTCTTACTATTGCGCAGAATACTATTGGCTTTTAATGCTGTCAGAGCTACACTGATCCCAATCATTTTCTACTCCTTCAGGAGCCTTTAGATGGTTTTCAAAAGGACTTCCCCCATGATTTTCCTGGGACTGAAATCTGTCTAGTGATAATTTTAAAAGTTCTGTAATACAGAGTGAAGAGAAGTGAGAGGTGAAATTAATGTAGGTAACAGAAACAATCCTTCCTTTCTACAGCCTCACACAGCTAGTTAATACGTCATAAGTATTTAAAATCTTGCTTTCTTTGAGGCTTTTGCAGGTAATGTCTGCAAAGTCTAACTCAGCACTAGACCTTTCTTCCTTTTCATAAAGATCAGAATAATTTTATTTTGTCAGATGTGGATTTTCAACTTGAGATTCTCTCTTTAGGCCTTGGAGTATTTACACTGGTATTTTAGGAAGAACATTAATGTTTTTCTTTTAAAAAAATAACAAGAGAGGAAGGTTATTTTTGTTACAAATTAATAGGAAATTTAGCATGTCAGAAGTCCTGCATTCATTTCCACTTTGTATCTTTATAGAGTACCTAGTTTTCCAACCTTTAGGAAATTGGATAAGGCAAGAATGAAGTAAGCCTCTGCAACATACTGTGCAGATTTCTAAGATATGAGAAAGAAAAAGTTCTTGGTGCATCTGCCTGGTAGTCTCCTTCAGAGTTCCTGTGCCTACAGTATGTTTATTTAAGATTTTAATATGGCAAATATTACTTATAAAAATTACTTATACAAAAGTTTTGAAATTGTTGCCTTTAATGTTCACAGTGAATTTCCATACAGGAGTTCCTCCAGATCATTAATTACACCTGTCAGTAATTCCTGTTGTTGTTTACAATGTCTCTTTATGTCCATACACATGTTCTACATGCGTAAAGAAAAGGCTAATTGAATACATATTCTGAACTACCTATTTTAAGGTGAGATAAAAGCACTTATCTCAGCTACGTATTAATTAGGACCGCATATCTGTGTAAAAATTCAAAGTTTCAAAATACAGTTCATTATGAGAAAAAAAATTGCATAAATTTCTATTTACAGTTAGGCTAAATAATAATAATAATCAGAATTAATAAAAATAGTAATTCCAAATGCTACGTTTACACCTCAAATAAGTTTTCAGTTAGCTGTAACATACAAGTATGATAAGCAAATAAAAATCTGAAATAGTTCTTCCAAAATATTGCATTGCTTCGTGCTTTTTTGTACCTCCCCAGGGGGAACAGAGAGTGGCTGTAAAAGCATTGTCATTATTCGGTAATTTTATATCACTATTTTGCAAAATTCTTTCTTACTTGTAAAGAAAACATTCAACAAATCTTTTCCAATCAGTCCGTTCTGGTCCTGGAGTTCATATCTTTGTGTTTCAAAAATGTTTTCTACCAACTTCTCCCTAAAATATGCAAGCACTTCTTCAAATCCACCTCAGTTCAACACAGAACATCAACTGCAAGTCATTTTTAGAGAAATTGAGCAATAAGAAGCACATGCAGAGTTGTTTGACTGAACGGTTACTGCAGGGACAGGAAAGTGTATATATGTGTATATATAATATTTATATATATACTATATATATATGTGTGTGTGTTCTAGGTTGAATAAGACTGAGAAACAGGAACTGCCAGCAAGGGCACAATTTTTTTCCTGATTCAGATTTTTTTTTAATCTTGAACTTAGTTAAAATTTTTTGCAAATTCCAAACCTTTTTAAAAATTCTTAAAATTATAGATTGAATCTAAACAGTTAATAAATTTGCCCATATAGGTTGGGGAACCTCCACCTATGAATATATTCTGATCTAATGTCAAAGTTACTCCTTCTCTGAGTTGGAGTTTGGACATCACTCTCTGATTCTCAGTGACTCAAGATTCCATGTAACCATTCAAATAAAGATAGAAACCTTTAAACTGATTTCAAAAGTATTTGACTCAAGCAAAGGAAGGCAGGACAGAATCTTACTTTGAATGGAAAGGCCACACAGACCTGGTCCATGTGGTACATCCGTGTAGTGCGTTGGTTGACACTTGAAAAGGAAGGATGGAGAACACAGTTTATTTCATCTCACCATAAATCTGAGCTTCTTGTGTTTTAGAAATTGGTCTTCTCTTACCAATATAAATTTTCATTTTAACTGTTCTCTTTGTTTTTCATCTTCTTATCTTCTACCTGCTACTATTTGAAAAACTAAAGAAATCCGTTGTTTTGTTCCTACTACACTCACTACTCAGTAACATGTAGATTTGGTTTTATCTAAAATTGTTCTTTGCAGTCAGTTGCTCTGAGGTCATTGCTTCATTGGTATTGAATTGACAATTCAATCTGAAATAGAACAGAGATATGCTTGACGTGAAGGATAACTATACATATAGAACATAAAGACCCCTAAAAGTGTAATTCGCAAGTGGAGTGCAGTTTTGGAATGTTTGCAGGCATTGTAATCATTTTATAACATATACTCATTTTTCTTTCTCTCATTAATGCTAGCAGCAACTTTCTGATCTCCCACTCTGTACAACAGAAAGGTAATTATATGTGCTATTGGCAGGGTGCTACCTGTGGCAATTAATTTAGACTGTCTACTGAGTTATGAGTGTTGTCTCTTTGTGCACAGAGTTATGATGCATTTAAAAATCTTAATTGATTAAATCAAATAGGCTAGATAGCTTTAATTCAGCAAGAATTTTTCATAATATTTAAAGTAGATCTGAGTTCTGAATAAGTTTAAAAGCTCTTTGAATAGTGTATTAGTTAAAAAGAAAGGAAAATAAAAAGGAAAAAGGAAAAATGTCATTATAGTGTAGTTCAAGATATGACATCTTGCCTAGATATTCCAGGATTATATTGCATAAAACAATCTTTCATTCCAGTACAGAGGAATGGAAAAAAGATACATCAGCAATATTGTAAATTATGCATCAGAAAGCACTGCCCTCCTCTGACAATGTTACTGACTAACTGTGAGTTTGCACCTGGCGTCAAGGCAACACTACAAATACGTAAATGAATGTGCTTGGGAAAGTGCACAAGCAAAGAATTTGTCTGGAAATTCTTTTTCACTAACACCGTTATGTTTCCATAGGACCAGAAGATGACATTGAATCTATTACACTGCCTGGGTGTCTACACAATAGCTTGATCATTTTTACATTGGCCATTTTTTGTCTTATTAATTTCCTTTTTTTTCCTTCAGTTTTCACTTTTTTTGATTCAAGATCTTTGGGAGGCCTTCTAGGGAGACTGAAACTCTGGTTTCTAGGTACTTCCCTTAATCAAATATTTATGAATTGTATATACATAAGAAAACTCATAGTGCAATGTATTATTTTATTTTATAATGATGGACATTGTGAATCAACACTATTGATCACTGATGTAATTCTCTTATGCTTAGTTTTGGAATGACTTTCAGTGATCAATATAATTCAAAGCAACTGCATTGCAGAGCAAATCTACACTTTAAAGCAGGAAACAATGCTATGGCAACATATTCACTATTAGTGAAACGCCAGTATATACAGCATAAGGGAGATGTGATGCAGCTGCTTTGCAGTTTGACTGCACTCCCAAGTAATAATTTGTTTTCAAAATTCTAGTCTTTGTTTTGTATCCATATGGTTGTTATGGTCTGTCTCTGAAAGCCTTAATATTGCAATGACATTAAATTCAAATTTATTTGTATTTTAAAATCAACAGGATTAACATTTAATGAGGAATATTTGTGAAAGTATCCTTCAATAATTCATCATTCAATCACAGAATATGCATAATATTTGCACATAATTTGTGTAAATATTGCTTCATTTTTTTTTCCTTTTACAGGCAAGGAACATTATTGGGACATAATAGCTCAGAAACCTGGAAGAAGTGTACCAATATATATAGACAATAAAGGAAAAATACCTGGTAAACTGTGAACACTGTAGTCCATATTTATTAAATGCTGACCTATTATTCTTTTATTTGGGGACCAGTGGTGTGTTTCAAAAGTGAATTTAACCTTCCAAGGGGCAATAGGGAAATCTCTCAACAGTCCTATGGCACGTGAGTATAAATAACTGGGATTTTATTCAGTATCTCTAAGTGTGATTGTCCTGTAAGCAAGGTTGAACTTTCTCATGTTTCTCAAAAGTAGAAGGCATAAAAGTACAGGCTAATATGCAGATTTGCTCTAGGATTTGTAGATATTTCTTTGCAAGACAACAGATAGATAATTTGAATCTGATGTATTCCCTACCTATAATTTTTATGGACTAGTATTGCATTTGAATTAGATATTATTTAAACTTTATTGACTAGACGAGGATAAAGGAACAATCTGGTTGGCAGTAATTCCTCATAGTGTACTGAATACACCATTGCCAGTATGGTGACTGGTATTTAAAGCATACAGCTTTACGGACTCTGCAGCTGGGCAGAGCTCACTGTGGGAGCACGTGACACTCAGCTAAAAGACTAATGCTGGCTCCAGGAGATCGGCTCCAGGCGTGATGCTGGGCTGTGTGCTGTAATCCAGGCACTCCCCATTTCTCTTAAACAAACTGGGCAGGAAACCCTGACAGGGGCCAAAAGCAAATGTGGCTAAAGGGCAAAGAGAATGTCAGCAGGGCTATTGGCAAAGGCAAGATTACAATATTTGAAGAGGAAATTTATAATGTCTAGCTCACTTCCAAGCTTATGACCTATATCAATCTTCAATTAATCATCGACTTATTTTGGATATCTACTTTATAAAACTTTGAAGGATTTAAAGTTCTGTATTCTTTTGAAATACAGCTGAAGGAGTAAATTGTATCTGTAGCTTTCATCTGTATTCAATGTTTAGTTCTTACTATGCCAGAATTCTGTTTCCTTTATCTCAAGATAATGAAGTGCACATTTCTCACCACACAAAATGTTTTTAGTTTATTGCTCAAGGAGTGAGTATATAGGATGTACTGAGATGAAAGCATTCATAGGCCTATCTGCTGAGACATCCACTGCGCATAAAGAGAAGCCAAGAATAGGTAATTTAGAAATAAAGATATAAAAACCTATATAATGAACAAAGTACTTAGGAGGAAGAAGAGTCTTGGGTTTGGTTCCAGGAGCAGTGCTAGGTTTTAAGGCCTTTTTTTCCTCCATTGAGATGCGGAGAGCTTCTGGCTGTAATATTTGTGTGAGGGGCAAAAAACAACTTTTAGTAGAATTCACTAAAAGTCAGAATTCACAAAAGACACATTTTTGAGACAAAACTCTTTAGATGACATCCCCTTTACAGTTGCCTACTCAGATTACTCAGATGGTTTTCTTGAGATAGTTTTTCCTTGATACATGGTATACTAAAACAAATGATTTCTAGAATCAGCTATGGAGAAACAGTGCGATAACCTCCAGATTTACAATGTGATGAGATCTTGCAAGGTACTTTACTAACTTTTATTTTTTTCATCTGTATTTCCTACAAACACTACAATAGTCAGCATTTGATCCAGTGACACATGCGTCACACATCAGGAAAGAGCCAGATAGATCTTTTCACATGTGAGGTGATCTTATATCTGAGAGCAGACTTGTGTAGTAAGTTTATGGAACTTTTTCCTGACCTGATGTTTCTGGCAACAGGAACAATGCAGGGAAATTACGTACTTCTAAATAACTAGCCTCAAAACCTTCTTATTTCTGTATCTCAGTGGTTTTCTTACTGTGATGATTAGGTTTGAATTTGGTTTTGGATCACTTCCTAACACAGATTCTAAAACTTTTCCTCAACTTCCTTATGGTTTCAAGAAGATCCACTGACCCCAACTGCAAGATTCCTCCCCACATCTTAAATCTAAGCCCAGAGTACGCTCCAAAGGATTTATTATCACTACTACAAGCCTGCCATTTTCCAAAGGGTCGCAATTTCTACTTTTGATTTTCCCCAAGAGTCCATAATAGGAACAAAACTTGAAAATTCATTCTACTCAGAGGGTGGTGAGGGACTGGAAAAGGCTGCCTATAGAAGTTGTGGATGCCCTATCCCTGGAAGTGTTCAAGGCCAGGTTGAATGGGACCCTAAGCAACATAATCTGGTGGGTTGCATCCCTGCCTATGGTGGGGAAAAAGGAGGAAGGTTGGAACTAGATGACCCTTAAAGTCCTTTTCCATTCAAACCATTCTATGATTCTACAACAAAATAGATTTTCTTCCCATTAATCCTGAAGGACCTATTGAAAGGGACACTGACCAAGCAGACTGAATTTTTGCCCAGAACTGTTATCACTATCTTATGTCAGCTGAGAAGTGTGGTTAGAAAAGGAGTAAGAGATGCCAGAACTGGAAGAGGTTTACCAAAAAGCCAACTATTGTAAAACACTCCAAGTCTGAAACAATGCCAAGGCCATGTTTGGTCATGATAGAGATATTCTATTAAGATGTAAAGAAGATGTTGGCAAACTGCATCTGGTGCGTTATGTTCATGCTGAAAGTCTCGATTCTCTTTATTGAGAATCCCTGAAGCTTATGGGTCCTTAGTGTCAGTTTATGTACTATTTGATGCTTCTGACAGTTACACTGAGATTCTGCCACGGACCATGAGAACTGATTAAATTCTTAACAGAATTCACACAGAGACAGGACTGACTGTCTAAGAAATCTGAGTTTAGGGAAATGTTGATACCTTCACAACATGAGGCTGTCTCCCACGACTGCTTTAAAAACATGATGTATTAATAACCTGTCCTTGTCTGAGGTAACCTAAGTCCCAGTGCAATATCCCTATTCAAATAAATTTATTTTTTTTCTTTTTCCTTCGGATCCTCTAATGCAAGTATCAGGTTAACAGAGAGCTTATGAAGAACAGGAGTGCAGGTATTTGCAGATTTATACCTTCCTGTGATACCATGGAGAAGCCCTTAACTTTATAGGGTTTAGTAATCCTTGTTCTTCAGTTGGGAATCAAGTGGTTATTAATAGAAAGGGAACGTAGGAAAATTTAAAATAATTCCTTTGAGTGAGAGTGCTTTGGACCTGGCAGAAATACATAAACAGGTTTTCTTCAAATCCATTAACCCGCCATTATGATGATATAATTTTGTACAAATCAACTTTCTATAACATCAGTTCCTTAATCTACCTTTGATAAATGATTTTCCATGCTATATACACTGTATCTTTGCTTAGCAAGGGAGCTTGGGTACATGTTACCCACTGTTATCTACTGTCATTTCTGACATTACTCATATTTTGCACTTTAGAGTGAACATAATAGAAAATAGAAAAGGTAAAATACAGCAGGCTTACACCAAGGCCATGCTTATTGCAGTTCTGAAGGAAACAGGGAAGAAACAATCCTGACTTTAGTGTGTATTTATGATTCACAAGTAAAGTGTGAACACTCAAGTTTATAAAACCTAAGCGTAGCATTTTCACTCTTTCTCTTCATGTTGTCTGCCCTAAACATACCTCAGCCGTGAACACATGTCAAATAAGGCAGCAAAAATTTAGGCATATTGAACTAAAAGCAACCTGGTTCAGTAGCTTTCCTTGTGCTTTCTCTGAATCTCTCTGGAACACTAATTGCCATCACTTTAAAAACTGGTTTGGGATTTGCTTGTTTTTTTCTTTTGTTTGTTTTTGTTGGTTTGGTTTGGGTTGGGTTTTTTTTGTCTTTATTGGTAACATCAGATCAACAAACTGAGGGCTAAAGATATTGTGATATGTCTTGATATTAGGCTTTGACAGTACTCCTCTACACATTAGCATTCTGAGTGGGAAACAATTTACTATTAGAGAAATTTTAGTGGAGTTCCTCATTTCAATTTTTCAAGTGCATATTGGAGGTGGAAGACTGAGTGTTTGTTTGCAGACCAAAACCGTGGGCAGATGGTCACACAAATCTATGCTCCTTGCAGTGGTAAGAAAACTGATATTTGTAAGAGCAAGCTCTCTGCTCATGCAGCACAGCAGATGTCTGCCCTCTCCTGCTCCTTCACCAACAGTCCTTTGCACCAGCTGTTCTCCAAGAGGTCCTGATGAAGCACTGAAGTGAGGGCAGAGCTGATTCCTGTGTGCACCTGTCTTCAGACAAAAGCTGAATGCACTAAATATTCTATGTTATAGCTACACAATATTGTTTCATTTAAAATTATATAAGCAATGTCTTTTTATTATTTATTGTAAAATGCCTTAAATAAGAAGGTTCATAAGAAGTTTAGAATAAACCTGGAGTACTATATTTTACACAGATATGAAATATGCTGATCACTTGATTTTCCCACTTCCTTTTTTTTTTGACAAATACATTCTGTCCACATTTTTAATGAACTATAAGGGATTTCAGTTCAAGAACAGGGGTGCTTGTTTTCTTTCTTCAAGGGTTTACTGTAATGTTTCCATTTTTTCTCGTTCTTCTCTGCTGAATGTGAAATATTTTCTTTTTAATTTGATGATATCTCTCAGGACTAAAGTAGCCTGAAGTGTGATCATTTTGCAAACCCATTTTGATATTGGAGGCTCATTTCTTGGAAAGCAAAAAGACTCAGGGCAGGGGCAGGGGGGAACATACGAAATCAAAGTGACATCAGTTGCTTTTGCAAAGATTTTGTTCATAACTGAGTAAAACCACAACAGTCGGCCTGGTTTACACTTGAATGTGCAAGTGATGGGGCCATTAATTAAACAGGTACTTAGAACTTAAGGCTGTGGGAGACCTTTAGATCATTTCTGACTTTGTGTATTCAGTAGATTAACTCATACCCAGAAATTCCTGTAGGAATCCAAACGACTTTGATTAGACTTGGAGATTCTGATCTTCAAAATATTGAACAGCTAAGCCACAGCAGACTCTGAGTGAGACAGACGTCACCAGTTTCTGGTGAAGTACTTCAAGATGATTTCACCTTGGCCAGGATTCGGTAGTTAAAAACATTTCTAAAAATACTACCAACAGATGAGCAGTTTTTTTGTTTTTCTGATAGTGCCTTTGAACCTGAGAGAAAGATTCATTAACCAGTCACTTGGAACAAACATTCTTCTACTGCAAAACAGCCTCCATCCTTCCCAGTTTTTCAGTTCCAGGTAAAGACAGACACATAACAGGTAGTAACAAGCTCCATCTTCCTCAAGAATGCAAAGTAATATAAAGTTACAATACTTCTGAACATATGTACATTATTAAGGGAAACAAACAACCCCCATCCACCCCCAAACCCAAAAAACCCAAACCTGAAACCAAAACCAAACCCCTTCACATCCTGACTGACATAGAAAATGATGAAAACCATGGTGGTTTTAGACTTTTGTCATAATTTCCATAATTTCTACAGACATGTAAACATTAATAAGGCAGCCCATCTCTGAAGGCCATCAAGAAATGGAATTTCAGTGATATATGTCCCAGTCCCTCACAGAAATCTCAAATCCCAAACTATTCCTTCTATCCTTGCTATTCCTTCTAGAAAATGGGATGGTATTCTGGGCCAGTTTCTTTAAATTCAAAATTTATGCTGCTGATTGTGGAACGGCTTTGTCACAATACTCTTTCATCAACAAGAAAATGCATACCAGGATAAGGCATTCTTCCACCTTCTCTTCTGTAAGCTCAACAACTGATGATACTGGAGCCTCCCACACTAAAATTGCTTTTGCATGGTGTTCATGGCCTGTCTTTGGTCTCCTTTTCACTACACGTGGTATGGTAGTAGATCTCCTAATCTCTGCACATTCCTGGATCACTCATGACGTGGTTGGGCATGACCTTGAATGGCAGCACCAGTACCACTCTCAGGTTCAATCTGTAGAAGCGTCTTGTAAAGACAGTGGCATGAGTTCTGTGTGCACTCTCTACTAATTGTTCAGGTCAACTCTGTTCTGTCCTTAGCATATCATAAGGAAAAAGGAAACACATAGTGTCACTTCCCTAGGCTATTTTACCCTTCATCTCAAAGCACAGCTCGCAGTCTGCTGGAGTGCTAACAGCATGGATGACCATATTTCTATACTTGAACCTGTACCAGAGCTCTATTTCATTTGCTGTTATAGGCAAAACCTTTCATTTCTTCTTGTCCTCTATAAGATGTCAGCAAAGGACACCTACTTTTCTGGGTTTCACTTCCATTGGACCTGCTGGTAAGCCCTGGTCTTTATTGTTAGGCCTTGCAACTAGTCAGCAACTTGCTGGAAAAATTACCTGGTATTTCCTTTTGAGCCACATGGTAATTTTATCATTAATCTGCATCGCGTATTCTTGAGGTATAGGGGAAGTTTGAAATAGGAATGATGATAATATAGCCAGTGGCAGTGAAGCCAGAAATAGTTTAAAATGCAGATTGGATTCAGTGGTAATAGTGTTAGGGATATAATGACACTAAAGTTTCATAATATCCTTATTAATATTATTATTCTTACTGGGAATAGTCACATCACCTTAGAAGTCTCCACAAGGAGAGAAGTTAATGGAGCTATCTGACCACTCTGGATGCATATGAATTTACCAAATGGAAACTGCGAATTATTACAAGACAGACAACAGCAAAGTTTCTTACTGTCTAGGAGAAGAGAAAAATTAGAGAGTGCCAAAATGTGTGGCATTATGAACAAAACATCTGAAAACCAAACATTTTCTTTTCTGGGGGTTTATAAATCATTCACATATATGTAGTTACAACATTTTATGGTATTGGGAGTATTTTTCTCAAATGAAAGCTTATAGCTTAACCATGCAACATTTCAATGATTGTATGGAATATTTTGCTGGGAACTTCATACTTGTTTATGTATTCTATTCTATTCTATTCTATTCTATTCTATTCTATTCTATTCTATCTAATCTATTTTGAAGACACCTACTCATTTAACCTGTTCTTAATCTATGTAATCATTCTAGAAAGACCGCTTTATTAGACACAAGTCATATCATGAATGTAACAGAAAACGGGAGTAGGTTTAGGGCCGTAATTACATACATTTAAGGTTGTAACAGCTCTATGCTCCTTATAGTATCCCATCTTAGAAGGACAGCAGCACTCTCTACTCTCTACTCTCCTTTATTAGCTGTGCCCCTGCTGAACCACGTGCTCTTCTGGTCGGGCTAAGTGCAGCTCCGACACTTTGGCCACGTCATGTAGTATGAAATGAGAATGTAATAGCACCAGAGTTACCAGGTAATTAAAAACTTTGGTATGTGAGGTCACTGAGATAAAAAGACTCATAATTGGGTTGAAAATCATAACTCATTCTCACCATGGAAATCTTTAGTACAAAGAGAAACAGCTGGTCTGAAGAAGAACATTAGCCAGGGGTAGATTATGCTAATAATCATTACAGAGTCAGTCTTAAAATGGAATTGCCTTGGAAGATGCTAAGGACTAAAATGAAATTACTCTGAGACACCAGCAGAAAATGAAGGTGTGTGGGATCAGTTTCCTTCTCATAGAGCTTTCCTTCTCTGAAGGAGAATCCTGAATGGTTTTTTTCAGTTTTGATATCTGCTTGTGCTGAAGTATAGGTGAGAACATGAAAATAACTTAATAATTTCACTTTTTGCAATAAATTTATGAAAGCACTAAGTAACAATGGTCACATTCTAGTGTTTTTCCCCTGTCTTCTTTTGTACGTTATGAAGATTTCAGAGCATAACATTCTTATGGGTATTTCTCAGCTACTGTAAGATTATCCTCGGGCTTCACCATGACACCACAGACATGTCCTTTCAGACATTATGTAGTTAAAGAGATCACTGGCAAATTCCTTATTGCCAGAATAATATTTTAGCATCAACAGCTTTTACTTCCCAACTAAGAACATCAGATTAATACCTCACTCTCTTTCATGCACAGGTATTGGAGAAGTCAAAAAGGGTTGTAAAAGTAGATTAAAAAAAGACTTGTGATTGCATTTCTACTATACATATTCTTTTATTTCAAGAAAAGGAAATCCACATGATTTTTTTCAAATAAGCTGAATGCACCATAAAAGCTACTTGGCTTCAGCAAGCAGTAAAAGGGGGCTGGTAGGTTACTCACATTTTTTATGGCAGATACTCCTCAAAGTATACAAGTCACTGTGAAAACGAGTCATAAACCCCTTTCTTTGAATACAATATACACAAGACACACTATCCAGATATATTGTTATGTAAATATCCTTTCTGTATTTAGTGGCTCCACTGGGCATGTTCTTTGCCTCCTAGCTGCTTGGATTAAGGACTGAGCAAGGTTTTAGCTTCTGGCTGTGCTACTTTAAAACAGACTCTTGGTCTCCACTTTTGGTAAGAAGCTATCTGCACAATAGTGGCTTGCAGTGGGTAATTGCACCCAATGCATGGACTCAGTTTGGATGTGGAAGCCTCAGAGTAGTTCCAGAAAAAGCTGTCGATACGTGTGTGCACTCAACTATTTGTAATACAAAGTTGGGACTTGAACATATGTCAGTTTTTACTCATTTTTGCTGCTGCTGCCAAAAAAACCCGTCTTTTCCAACAACCTTGGTAATGTCAGTGAACTAGTAAGTGCTGGAGAACAAAGGAACCTTTTGTATTAAACAGAATATGTAGAACTAATTGGTTTAAAATGCTTTAAAAATTAATTATTTGAACATGAACATCTTTACACGGCTATGAAGTTATACTGCAGATAGTGATTTTTGAAAGAATTAAAGTAAGGTTTCTTTTTTTATTAAATTTTCTTTTACAAAAAAAACCCAAACCCAAAACCAAACCAAACAAACAAACAAACAAAAAAAACACCAAAAAACCCCCAAAGATTTAAAAAAATACAGTCAAAAGAACTTCTTATCCACTAAGAACAAAGGCACTCACATTATCCACAGTTCTGAAGGGGTAATTTATTTTTTAGGGTGAGGAAATTCTAAACAAGTCTAACTGTATTGCTGATCAGATCTTTTTACAAACTTGTGGTAAATGTTGAACACCAGCCTCCAGCCTCAGCCCTCTAAAATCTTTGTCAGCACAAGGTAAGGAAACCTCAGCAATGCTAAATAAGTCTGTGAAAGCTACCATGTGAAGCAACTGTTGAGAACAGAATGTGTGTAATGAAAATGAATCAGTCAGCAAAGAAACCCAGAGAAGGTTAGGAAAGTAATCCTTAATTAACAACATTTCTTATAACTTTTCTAATAACTTGGACAGTTGGGCTGGTTCAGGTTTGTAGAGTTTATGTGATTTTTAGGATGAAGAGAAGTCTTGAAAATGGAAAGGAAAGGGAGGGTTCTAATTTTCCATCCAAATATGTATTATGAATTTCTATGAAGACCCCTAAAAATATTTGAAATCTGCTTCCTCCTGACCCATATACAATTAACATGCAAAAAAATCATTGAATTGCCTGTAATCTAATTTGATAAGAAAGATCTATTTATTTTTGCGTGTAATGAAAAATATGAATAGCTAGAAATCCTTCATTAACAGCCAGTATTAATGCTTGGAATTCTCCTAGTACTGCTTAAAAATTTCTTCATAAGAATTATCTATCTGTCAGTCAATCTATCTATCTATCCGTCTGCCTATTTTGTTGCAGTTCGGGATAAAGCCCTTCTGATTCATCTACATATTGCATCATTGTGAAAGGAGAACTTTTACAAAATGATTTTACTCTTATACATACAATCCAAGAACACTTGATGTAACTCACCTGTGAATTCTTAAGAGTCATTGTTTTGAGAGTTCCTCATGGCACAATTGAAACAGATGAACTGGGCAGATTGCAATACGGACAACTGCACATGTGGGAATGTTCTGTACCACCACTTGGAAAGGAGGGCTGAAACAATCCCAGCTTCATACTGAGAATCTCCTTATTTTCAGTAATCTTCTGTGGTGTTACTGTGCCATGAGCAAGTGGTTAAGTGCAATACCTGCGCCACAGGAAGAAGCCCTGCAGTTGTTAAGGTGAGGCACTTACCATACATGGCAAAAAACAGGGCATGTGTCTTTTTATTATTGTTATCATTATTACTATTGTTGTTATTAGCCTATCAAATGCTAACTACATATTACTTATTCATAGTTCTATGGGTCATGAGAAATAAAATGACAATAACTTAATTATTGACCAGCAAGATGTATTACATTAACATGCAAAATACATGACACTAGTACTGAATTAGCTAGCTGGCATGTATTAGTAAGACCAAATTTTGCTAGCCTATTTCTGAAAAAATTCCTATTTTTTTTGATTGAGATAAGTAAAATGAAAAATATTTTGCTTTCCACAGATTCATTAAGCAATATAAATGACAAAAATGAACACTGACTTATGGTGATTTATTCTTTGGTGCCTCTCACCATTAGCTGCAAGCAGTATAAGATAACAAAGGTCTGTAGGAAGAGGAGTCCAAGATATACTAGTGTAGAAGACAGAAAATGAGACATGTCTGAAGAACTAATACTGGGCTGGAGAAGGAAAAGATTTACCAAAAAAGATTTAAAAACTAAGTATTGGCAAAATGTTATCCAAAATATTCAATAATTTTTAAAAACAAATGTTTTTTCTCCTTGAACATCAGCCAGTGACCAGGGCAAGTATGGACCCCAGAAGAGTTAAACCTGCTAATGTCTACAGTATTTATCCTGCATATTATTGCAAAATGTTCCTTTGTACTGTAACAATTTCCTGAAATAATTCCTATAATTACAGTTTGTGTTAGAGAAGTTTATCTTATAAAGCCAAAAGATAAGGACTGTTTCAGCTAAATGGAACATTTTGTGAATGGTTGAGGTTTTAATCTTATCTTCCCCTTCCAACTGCTGTTGGAATTCAGCTGTCAAAGTGAAGGGGCCTCACTTTCATCTTTCCTTACCTTCCAACCTCAAACTGTATATGAACTCCCTATTTTAACAGAATAAGATTTCTGCTTATCCAGCTCTTTTAGTTTTAAAATTCCTAGTACCAACAAAATTTATCTGGAGTAAATGCAAGTCATCTTTACAGAAAGAAAGTTTAGTAAAAAGCTAGGTGCTAAGAAAGCGCAAAGAATATAATATTGTGTAGAAAGCTCATAATTTTATTTTGCACAAAAATGGACATTCATTTATCCCTTAGGCTCATAACTTCATCATATTTCCACTTTTATTGTCCGCAAGTCGTGAGTACTTGGGGGATATTAGCTGTAAAGCTATCATGAGAACTCTGTGATTTTTGATGCAATTTTCTGCAGCAGTTCTGGATAGGATGAAAATGCCTTGTGGCTTGCCTTGTTCTACATAAGTCTAAGGCTCCCACTGGATGGTTTTACATTTTGATGGGAAAAATGTGTCAGTTTATTCAGCGACTGGTAAATCTCATAATCTGGTCATGCAAGTTCCATTCATACAGCACATAAAATTCATATTTGGATCCAGAAAACGCCAGTCATGGAACTTCTTCATGGTACTCTAAATCCAGAGAAATGTCACTTTTCTGAAGGAACTGATTTCCTTCATTCATACAGTCCAGCAGGTTTTGCACAACAATTCTACTTGTTAACCATTCTACTTCTATAGTAATAAATGATTTTGGGTCTGGCCTCTTGGCAATCTGGAAAGATGATCTGAACAGAGCATATATATATATATTTGTCTTCCATATTGTGATAGAGGGTATGCCCGATGATTTCTATTATGATAGATCCTCTGCTGAACTTTTCCAGGTGAATGTTTTATTTGTTAAAACCTGTCTTGGAGCACCCTGCTAGCAGCAGGAGTCATCATATTTGCGCAGATAATCCATGCAGATGCTGAGGCATTGATCTTTTCCTTGACAATTCTAGATGACACAGGATGTGTGTCTTGATGACCAGTAAGTTCCGATGTTTATGACGGGGCTATTTATCAGTTAGCTAAAAAGTCTTTTCATTTGCTATCTGGTCTGCATTTTCAGTCTTGATGGTGGACACAACCCTTTGTGTTAAAGGTCACCTAGAGACTGTGGCTCTATTGGTATGAAATATTTCCCCAGAGAACTCAATTCCACACTGAGGAGAACGAAACCAACACAGTATAATAAAATGCAAATATAAATTATATATTAAAGGAATTGGGAAAACTTACTTTCAAATGTAACCATAAGCCACATATCCTTGTTAAGTCTACTGAGCATCCAGGATTTCTTTACTATTGTTTCTTAGATAGTTTGATGTATGTGCTTGAAATATATCCATAAGAATAGGTGGTGTGGACTACTAGCCATAAGTATTGCTTGATTCATAATGAGTGCCTTACTCATCCTGTCTGTTACACACATATTCCCAGCTAAGATTCTTATTCATTCATTAGGAGATGAAACATTCATTAAATAACTAATTTCACTTAATTGGTCAACACAATATTGTGGTTGATGACATGTCAAGTACCAAAAAATATTTAATTTATACTAATGTAGACCCAAAGATTATTTCATTTATATATTTCTACAATTTCTGCTTCAATGTTCTAAAGTGAATGGTAAATATTGGTTAAATAATCTAATGCTTGAAAGTAACTTTATGCGAAAAAAAAAATCAATTACTCCTTTAAAAAACTGCAAACCAGTTATAAAAGAATTAATGCATTGTTTATTTTCTACCAACTGTCAGAAGGAAAAATGATAATTTTGTGATGCTGCCTGCTGTCAAAGCAAGAACTCTTGAGGGCCAGATTTTATGTTTTTATCCAGATTGATCAAATAGCTTGGTACACAGCTGCTTCATGCTCGATGGGAGGGAAAAAGATTTCCCCCCAGCTAACCACAAAAAAGAGGTATGTTTATCTAGAAGCATCTGCTAATGCAACAACCACAGCACAGGCAAATATAGAAAATAAGACTGGGAGGTATCCTGAGACTGAAGGTATCCCAAGGCCTATTAGGATTTTCTCTATTACTTGCCTTTTCCTAACACCTGATTCTTACCTTTCTTCCTGCAGTTCAGGCTCATTACTTCCTGCCATCTGCATCCCAGACTCAGAACTGCAGAGGCAAAGCAGCTTAGGGTTTCTTGGTGTTTCCTTACAGGAGAACTTTTCCACAGTTCTGAGAATTCTGACTGTCCTTTAAGTCCTCTCCAGCTGGTGGTCTATAGGACCCTCTTTGCGGATACTTGCATCTGTTTCTGGAGGATTGCTAGGTCAGTCACTCTCTATAGTTTTCAAATGGAAGCTTCTTAAGTGAGAATGGATTGATCTCACTTAAGTTATGCCATTTTAAGGATCTGTAACCTAAGCTAGTTGTCAAGAATCCCTGTTGTGTCAGTGTAAATACAGTTTCTAGCTAAGAGAGAAAATCCCAAGTCTCTATTTTTTCATAGCTTTTTCCCAACTAAGCTGAATTTTGGCCAGACTACTCAAGGGATAGTTGTTCTACTGAAATACTACTTTTGCAGCAACATTTATCATGATTTGTATCAGTGGATATGGTGGGTTGATGTTGGCTGGATTCCAGGGTCCCACCAAAGCTGCTCTATCACTCCCCTCTTAATCTAGAAGAGAGAAAATAAAGTAAAAGGCTTGTGAGTCAAGATAAGGGCAGGAAGAAATCGCTCACCAGTTACTATGATGGGCAAAACAGACTCAATTTGGGGAGCAAAGATAATTTCATTTACAGTCAATCAAATCAGAGTAGGATAATTAGAAACAAACCTAAAACTTAAAAGACCTTCCCCTGACTCTTCCCTTCTTCAGCTTCACTACTGATATTTTCTACCTGCTCCTCCCTGCAGTGGCACAGGAGAACAAGGAATGGATTTTGTGTCTGTTCATCACATCTCTGACTTGGTCACTCCAGGTGTGACAAGTCCTGCCAGCAAACCTGCCCCAGCATGGGATCCCCTTTTCATAGGTCCACGGGCTCTGAGAGGAGCCTGCTCCAGCACGGGCTTCCCATGGGGTCACAACTTCCTTTGGGCATCTCTCTGCTCCAGCATGGAGCCCTCCAGGGGCTGCAGGTGGATCTCTGCTCCACCATGGAGCTCCATGGGCTCAGGGGCACAGCTGCCTCACCATGGTCTGCACCACGGGCTGCAGAGGAAACCCTGCTCTGGCACCTGGAGCACCTCCTGCCTTTCCTTCCTCACTGATCTTGGTGTGAGAGCTGTTTCTCTCACATGTTCTCACTCCTCTTGTCTCTGCAATTTGATCCTGCACAATAACTGTTGCCTTCCTAAATATTTAATTACAGGGGCTTTACCTCTCTGGTTGATGGGTTTGGCCTTAGCCAGTGGTGGATCTGTCTTGGATCTGGCTGGCATTGACCAGGGAATATATAGGAGTAACTTCTAATAGCTTCTCACAGAAGCCCCTCTAGCCAGCCCCTGTCCCCCTGCTGCCAAAACCTGGGCACACAAATCCAGTACAGTGGATTATAAGGTAGGTGGATGCTTGACTGGACCACCAGGCTCAGTGGCTTGTGGCAGCAGTACAAAGAATGGCTGGTAGCGTCTTTAGTCAGTGAAGAGCCAATTGGAGCCAATACCAATTTAACATGTTAATAAACTGATAGATGGACTAGAAAGCACTCATAGCTAATTTGCAGATGATACAAAATTAAAAGAGCAGTCAATTAGGTGGAGGGCAGAACTGCTATTTGGATAGACCTCAGTAGACTGTAGGAGTGGTCTGACTGAAGTTCAGTGAAGTGCCAAATCCTGCCTTTTGGGGAGAAAAATCCAATGCACCAGTACAGGCTGCAGTCCAACTCATCAGAAAGTAGTTTTGCAGAAAAAGAATTTGGGTTCCATTGCAAAAAAGGGCAACAGCTCTCTGGACATTATGAGCAAGAACGTAGCCTGCAGGTTGCAGGAAATAATTGTTCCTCTGTAATCGGCACTTGGGTGAACACATCTGGAGCACTGTGTCCACACATCTCAGTGGATTTTGTTTCCTCTGGAAGGGGTAGCTTATTAAGATATGAGGAAGAATAACCTCCAAACAGCAGATTTTGGCAGATAATACAGATAAAAAAATGTTATTGCATACCAGGAAAGTTATTGCTGGTGTGCTGACGGCCAACTTATATCTTGCTCACTGTCTACCTTTATTTCCCTCTCAAAAGGTACAAAGAAAATAATTTATCAACAGATTTGGACATAGATTAAGAATTAATCCTTAATTTGAATAGCCACTCATAGTGCAGAAGAGTAATCATGTTGGAGATATATTTATGTATTGTTATGTAATTAATATCTAACCACTTTGATCACTGTCTTATTCTGAATTCTGTGTTTTAGAACTTAATTGCCATTGACCTTAGTAGTATTTATTGGATAGATATTTTGACATAGTTCTCACACTTAGAACTTGGGTAGGAGATTTAGAAATTTCTCTGTCCTGTCAAAGTATTTTTTCATTTTCATAAATTTCCTGAATTCAGATTTTTAAATTATATTTGTAGAGGAGGAAATTTCAGATCATTATCCAGCCATTGTTGTAGTCTTGGCATTACTCTATGGTCCTTTTTGCCTTGTCTTTGATGACTTTTCCTTCAGTATGATTTTGATGAGAAAAATAACTAAGTTGTGAAATTCCACATGCAAATTACTCAGAGTTAAGCATGGCCAGAAAGAAGAGCCTTGAAAAGTAGTGATTGATACATATGTACAAAGCAGCTGTTATACATCTTTCTAAATAAAACATTTGTAGAATTTCTTTTTGCCAGAATGTTCATATAAGCTGTGCACAATATTAAGTATGTTCAAGATCCAGCTCTGCTCATTAGAATAGATCTACTGTGGGATTCTGCAGGAGTGTAGCTCAACTCCACCTTGCTATTTATGATGCCAAACCACACTGAAATCACAGGACCCAGCAAAGGTGTTCAGGACAGAGCCAGTCAAAGGCTGGTTAATGAAGTGGGAATTCTGAGAGAATTAGGTTCCATCCATAAAATTTGTCATCTTCCCTAAAAATTTTAATCAAGACTAGTCAGTTTGTTTGGTGGCAGAGAATAAATGCCTCACTTCCTACTATACTTGCAATAAATCAATCTGCAGAGAAGCTTATTGAAAAAATGTATCACACAAAAAGGTATTGCAGGTGCCTGTTATATTTTATCTGGGCACACAGCACAAGTGAGGATAAAAAGGTCTGATACAGACATTATCACTATTGGCTGGGATTTGTAGGCTGTAAGTCCTACATTTTCTGAATACAGAGGTGTTATTCAACAAGTCAGATGAGCCACATTTTAAAATTGCCTGGATCTACTCTCCTCAAAAAGTTCCTCGGCACCCTGCAGCTCGGGTGCAGATGTTTCCCCTGTAGATAAATGAGGTTAAGAATCTAAGAACATAGGAAAATGATTCCATACTGGATCAGAATAAAGGCCTTTCTAGGCTTGCACTCTATCTGCAACCATGACTAGTACAATATACAACAGGAATAGAAGGACATGTATATAGAGAAATATATATATTCTGATACTATAATATACAGTATACATATTTTCTCACTTTTTCTCCTCTATATTAGAAGAAAAGAATGTAGGTACAGAGTAAGTATATAAAAATATTTCCTCTAAATAATCTTTTAGCATGTGGTTAACTGTGGCCTTGCAGCTTATTGAGTCATAATGTGGAGTCCTTTGTATTTAAAAGTCTTTGATGGCACTAAATTTGCCTGAATCTACTAAACCCAGGTAAAGGTTTAGCAATGTTAAATGAGATACATCCTGATATAGTTGACCTCAGCAAATATACTGAATTATGCTAAATGCTAAGATTTTTTCCTGTATATCTGCTCTAATGAAATACATATTCAATTTTTGGAAACTTGGTTCTTATTTTGATTAGTAAAAGGATACCTGTTTGTATTTTGCGTTTTAAAGATATATGGGCCTGAGGCAAAGTCGTAAAAGGAGAATAGTTGCAGAAGTCATTACAGAGGACAAACTCTACATGCTCTTGAATTAAATTAAAAATGGGTTTAGCCCTGGGAATGAAAAATCATTCATTTGTCTAATGTAGCAAATAAATGTTGCAGATGGTTCTAACTTCAGGAGAGGCATCTAGACAAATAAGGCATGACTCACATTTTTCCCTATTTTATTCAGTTTCTTACTTCATGTCATGAAAGATTGCAAATGAATAACTGATGCCATTAGAAAAACATATTATTGACTTTCTTTAACTCCCAGTTGGGAAAAAAAAATTGCTGAAAAAGAACTCTAATGGGATTTTTTACCATTTAGAATATTTTGAAAGCTTCTGACCTAGTTAATATATTCTTTAAACTTTTATAATGTATTGCCAGTCTATTAAGTATTTTTGAAAGCTATTATTTAATCTTTATTTATTATAAATGCATTTAAAAATGAAGAGAGCTAAATTCCTCCACATGCTGGATTTGATTAAGATAGGTTTAGTGTTCTTCATAGTAGCTTGTATGGTTCAATGATTGGTATTTGTGATCAAAATGGTGTTGATAACACACCAGTGTTTTAGTTACTGCTGAAGAGTGCTCACACAGCATCAAGCCCATCTCATGATTTCTTGGCAGTGGGTAGGGGGCCAGAATAAGTTGCGAGGGACAGCTGACCCCAACTGACAGAAGGAATATTCCATAACATACAACACATTGTGCCCAGCAATAAAATCTGGAGGGAAAAATCAGGAAGGGGGGATATTCAGAGTGATGTTGTTTGTCCTCCCAAGCATCTGTTCTTACATGCAAAGGAGCCCTGCTTTCCTGGAGATGGCTGAACACCTGCTGATAGAAAAGGGTGAGGAAATTACTTGTTTTGCTCTGTTCACATGCACAGTGTGGTGACTTAACCCTACCTGGACATGGTGTGCCTACTAAAGCAGCTGTACATCTTCCTCTCCTCAACTGGAGAGGGTAGAGAAAATATAATGAAAAGCTCATGGATCCTTATAAGGACAGAGCTAATATTGGTTCTGTTGGACATGGAGGAAAGCTCTAGCAACTTCTTACAGAAGCCACCTCTGTATCCCCCAAGTCCCCCAAAAAACCCCCACAAAAAAAAAACAACAAAAAAACAAAAAAACCCCAAAACCTCTTGGATGCAAAACCTAAAAACACACCTTAGCTTTATCTAGTAAATTTGTCTCAACCCAAAAATTTGCTCATTGTTACCATTCCACTTCTCTCCACTACCCCACTGGGGAAAGGTGAGTGAGGGCCTGTGTAGGGCTGAGAAACTTACCAGGGTTAACACAGAGAATTCTACAGTTTTTAATGAATTCCCTGTGAAATATATTAGGAAAATAATTTTAAGATGTATCTCCTACTGGCATGGGTTTTGCTGTGACTGCTGGTAGCACTAGCATGCTACTCTTGGCTATAATATTTATTAAAACAAAGAATTGCTGACATAAACTTGCTTATTAAAGGTCTTGTGTAAAGTATGTGGCCTGGGTCAGAAAATGGAAGAAAATTGTTTCTCTTGAGATTGTGAAGCTCATTTGTGCATTGTTCAATTGACTTTTGTCCCAGAAATATAGGCATCCTTCCTTGAATCTCTAATGAATAATCTGGAGACAATTGTCTCCATTGTATAAGGCTAGTTTGGACCGGACATTTACATTTGGAGTCTGAATTTAGATAAAAATAAATTGCACTTACAATGCTTAGAATCAAGCCCCTTAATTTAGTTAAGGGGTGGGGATGTCCTTAAAAGTAATTATATTCCTTCAATGTCTTAGCAGCAAAGTAGGAAAAAAATATATACTGAACAAAGTGTAGAAATACTACAAGGTAATGAATTCTGCTGCTATTGTATATCCAGAAATTACTTTGTATTTTAACTTACTCATATTTATCTTTACATTGTATGTATTGTAGACATACGTAAAATAAATATTAAGATAGCTAAATAGCCCCTAAAATACATATTTGAGTGACTTTCTACTTTTCCATGATTTTTACATTCCCGCAAGTGATAAAAGCTGGAATTATTTCCTGCAACAAGTTTCTCATGGTAGAAAGGAGAGTTTGTGAAGGTTGGAGATAAAACATTTCCATCAAACTCTGACTGAGAAGTTACCTATCAGACTGTGAATCAGATGCAGTATTGTAATTCTGTACTTTGAGAAGGTTCCTAAGTGGTAGCTGTGGAGATGAAGATTTTCTGTCAATGCAGGAATGACGTGTAGTATATTCAGAGTTTTAAATTGTGTTAGAATCTACAGTCCCTTGAAATAAATGGAAAATATCCTCTTGAATACAGTAGTGACTTCAATGCAGCACTTCAATCATAGCATAACCTCCGGATAAAAAAAATCCACATGTGGTTAACATCAGGATTGCTGTTCTAGATCTGTGACAGCAGCTGTATAACCAGTCATGTTGAGGCTCATTGTTGCCCAAACAAGGAAGAAACCAAACAAAAGTAAGGACATCTTAATTTAAAACATTTTTTATCTCTTCATCATAAAATTTCCTAAATATTAATAGTGGTAATTTTTTTCCCAAGAGTGATTATAATAAGTAAACTTTGTCTTCATTCCACAGGCCAGGAAGCAAGATAAATATGTATATTTAAGATTGAATTGTCTAAAAAGATAAACGGATTTGTGAGCACTTTTGTATAATCTAAGAAGACCATAAAACATAAGATATGGAAGTTAAAATAGAAAAATATAAATTCTGGAATATTAGAGGATTTAAAAACCAATAGGATATGTAACTTGATGCTGTTTTTCATGTAAATTATCTGGAATATAAATGTGAGAAATTACAAAGCCATTCTCACACACATCCAGCATAATCATTCCACAGAATCATCAGGAGTCAACTATTTACATTTTTTTTAAAGGTTTATGAGAATATAACTTTTTGAAAGTTTATAAACTTATGAAAAGGATATTGACCAGTTGAAGTTGTAGCAGTACAAAGAAGTTCCCACTGATTGGAAAAAGGGGAAACATAATCCCCTTTGTTAAAAAGAGAAAGAAAGGAAGACCCAGAGAACGAAAGGTAGCTCAGTCTTTCCTCTGTGCCTGGCAAGGTCATGGAGCAGATCCTTCTGGAAACTATGCTAAGACACGTGGAAAACTAGGAGGTGATTGGTGACAGCTAAAATGGCTTCACTAAGGGCAAATCATGCTTGACAGAACTGGTGGCCTTCTAGGATGGGGTTGCAGTGTTGGTGGATAAGGAAAGAGCAACAGATGTCATCGACCTGGACTTGTGCAGAGCTTTTGAGATGGTTTTGCAGGGCATCCTTGTCTCTAAATCAGAGGAAGTGTTGGGATTGTTCAGTCAGGAGAAAAGGTTTCTGGAAGACCCAACAGCAGCCTTCCAGTACCTAAAGAGGACCTACAAGAAAGCTGAAGAGGGTTTTTTAACAAGGGCATGAAATGATAGGACAAGGAGTAATGGTTTCAACCTGAAAGAGAGCTGATTTGCATTTGATATTAGGAAGAAACTCTTTACTGTGGGGGTGGTGAGGCATTGGAACAAGTTGCCCAGGGAAGCTGTGGATGCTTCATCCCTAGAAATATTCAAGGCCAGGTTGGACGGGGCTCTGAGCAACCTGGTCTAGTGGAAGATGTCCCTGCCTATGGCAGGGGGGTTGGAACTATATGATCTTTGAGGTCACTTCCCAAACAAATATTCTATAATTCTGTGATTCTAAATTGTTAAGTGTTTGAGAATATGTGTCTATTATCGGCAAGTAATTCTGCTGAAACAATTGACACAATCAGAGAGGACTATAAAACAGATAATTTCTTTCACCTAACATAATATTTTTTGTGAACCAGGATATCACTGATATACTTATTAGCTCTTATTAAGATAGTCCAGTACATTGCCTAGAAGATGTCATTCTAAACAAATACCCTTTTTTGATCAATATTCATAGACAAATGTAATACAGTGAAACTACACTATTCAATCTCAGTCAAAGGCAAATTCCAATTTAAAATGGCATAGGAGGGTATTAGTCCTAGAATCGAAAAACTTATAAACAAAAGATACAGAAAGTCATGAATAGGAATCATTAGGATCAAAAGCAATTAAATGAATGGTTCAGGAAATGTTGTTAGGATCAGCTTTCCTTAATGGTATAATGTTTTCATTTGAAATGAAATGTACATTTACTGTACTTCCAGGTTATGGAAATTATTTTTAATATAGGAAAGGATTGAATTATCAGACAAATAGATGTAGATAATCTGGTAGATTAGTGTAACAGAAATGGGATAGCACTTTAGCAGTAGAAATTGTTAAGTCTTTCTGCTTGAGAGTTGGAGAAGAGAGGAAAATTCTTGAGGTACTCGGTGATACAAACATAATAATGTTGTCTATCTATCAGTATGGTTGCAGTAGACTAATATGACTTTAGAGTAGAATCTTTATTAGAAAAAGAAGAAATTAGTATAACTTTGAAAAATATTACTGATACTTTATTATGTTCTATTCTGAGAATAAGAATTTAGACTGCAAGAAGTATTGCCAAAGATACTTCTGTGTATTCAAATATTAAAGGCATAAAAGAAACACCATTATCTGTAATGCACCCTAGATAAATTACACACTGTGATAAACAACAAATGTATGTATTATTTATTAATCTATATTATAGGTATCATATATGTGTGTGAGCACTTGCTTCCCATGGATTTAAGTCAACAAATTTACTAAGGAAGAAAAGTAAGAGTCACCTAGATAAGCGGGATCCTAGCAGGAACTTAAACACAGTTGCCAGACTTAGAGCTGTGAGTGGAAGATTTCTGTAGCTCACCCTTAAGGCAGAGTTGCTTTGCCAAGTCAAAGAGAAGCGATCAAAGGCCACCAAGGCATTGGGGAACTCCCTGGGCCAGCAACGGGTAAAGTTAGTCAAATGGTCAAAAGTTGCCCAAAAATATGCCAGTGCAGGTAGGAGGGTTACAGCGCAAACTTCAGAAGACTTTTCTGGGCTTCAGTTACCATCTCTGTGAAGGGCCAGACTCAACCATTGCAGTCACTTTAGTTCCTCAGGGGGATGTGGCATTTACACCATGGAATACAGTAGCCCAGTGCAATAAATTGAATTTTAGGTATATTTTTCATCTATTCTGTATGTGAGTGACGTGCAACCATTGGTGTTGAGGCTGTTGCATGTAATATGTATGGAAAGTAAGTGAGAAAATCAGAGAACCTGAAATCATTATACCTGAAGGTTATATAGTGAGAATAAAGAAATGTGCAATCATTTTCATTGGCATCTGTTACTGTATAGCCTGGAGATGGTGTTGCCAGCCATTTGGAGAATAACTGTTTTCTTCTATAAGTGTATAAAGTTTCAATTTTGCCTTAGGGATTTAAAAAGTATTATTGTTAATTCAGTTTTCATTTGCCAAGGATATCTTAAATGGGTGCCAAGAGGCAGACGCAATTGTGAATATCATAGGTAGACACTTCAGGAAGAAAAGGAATTTTAAAAGGGCATTCATTTTGATGGCTGTGATTATTATAACTGCCTTATAGCAAAAACAGAAATTACCCTCTCCCTGAATCCTTTATGAGTTTTATTCTTTGTAAAGAGAAGGTTTTTTTCTACTAAGAGAGAGGATTTTTTTTTAAGCAAATGGAAACTCCTGATTTTACTTAGGAAGAAATAAATTTTCAAAGTCCATGTTTTAATGATTAGATATTCATGAAATTCACAATTCATACAAAGTACTGTAAGATATTCTCCTAGATTCAAGTCATTCACCCATACTTTAAAAGCAAAGAGAAGAAGTCCATACGTCTGATCCAAGAAAAGGATTATAGGAAGATCATATTAGTTCTAAGTAGTGATTTTTAAGTGCCTTTTGAACTGCATCCAAACAGTTGTTGATGGAAATACCGCTACTGTTAAATATACCTTAAAATTATTAAATTTGAATCCTTAGTTTCTACTAGGATTTCACACACATAAGAAGCAACCTTATTGCCTCAAAAGCTGCAGATAAGACTCTATTGAATATAATTTTAAACTTTTCCTCCTTGGCAACAAAAGAAAGACTTTGCTGTCTAACCTAAGGATTTTGAAGAGAAAATAAAAGCTTTCCTTAAACCAGGAAGAGGTAGTATTACATTGTTCTGCACCACAGAGCAAGACTGAGTTTTTACATTCAACATATCTGAAGTGAGGACCTTCACAGTTGCAGCTGCAACTGACATCTATTCAAAGGAACTGGCTTATTTTGCTTTTTATTCTAGATAAGACATTTACAAATATTAGTATGACAAATTCAAATACTCAAAAACAAGGTAGTGAAGTATTGTCTGGATTAAAGTTGGCTATATAATGTTACTCTGACTAGATAACAGTAACAAATTAAGTTGTTGAAGACAGGTCTTGAAGTTTTAATCTGCTGGAGAGACCACAGTTTATTTCTTGGTCCTTCCACAGATGTAGTATCATGTTTAAAGTAAACAAACTTTTTAAAATGTAACCATCACTGTTGTCTACTAGATCTGTCTTTCCAAAATTATAAGCACTCAGAAAGATGGTTGCAAATCAGGAAATGTGTGTTATATAATAATCATTACACTGCTAACACAAATTTTTCATTGTTTGCCCAAATTGTCCATATGCTGCTGATTTGTGTGCTAATAATATCATCCAGTACCCCACAGTATTGATGTGCAAAGCCACTATTGTCCATTAGGCAGCCCTGTATTGCATTGATAAACACCAGATGAGGTAAACTACAAATCAGTTTCATTGTAGGTCTGACTAGTGTGCAGGAAAGGTCAGGTGAGGTCATGTTTTTCACGAAGAAAGTAAGGCACCGGTTGGAAAAGGGAGCAGTATCTATGAAGAAGGGATCCTAGGAAAAAAGGGAAAAGGGAAGCTGAATCCTTGAAGGCAATCTTAACATCTAAACATAACAGGTATGTATATTTGTTTATGCACTGTGAATGTGCTAATTAAGTTTCCCTATGTAATCTTAATTATAGCTTCACTAGAGTTTTTCATTTGTCCTTCTGATGCTGACTTTCTTTGTACTCATGTCTGTCTGTAGTGGGTTGGTTCACATTTGTCCCTTCTGTGAGATAAGAATTAGGGAGGAATACAAAGCAGGCACTACACTTTAATGAATGCAATGAAGTTTATTACTAAAACTAAAAGTAAAAAGAAATAAGAAGGAATTAAA
>VYXC01009696.1:625807-703770 GCA_013397175.1 Platysteira castanea
CTGGCAGGGCCCAGCCAGGCCCCACTGGGGCCAGCCCAGCCCCGCTGGGCTGAGTGGGCCCTGCTGTTACTTGTGTCCAGGCCAGAAGAGCCAGAGAGCTATTCCCGCCCGTTTGTCTTTTAAAAAGTGGCATTCACAGGGCGTTAACTATTTCTGAGTGGTTCCATAAAGCTGTCAATATTCAAATTAATCGATTGATTGGCTCTAATAAGTTTTGGAGGAAGTGACCGCAGCATTTAGCAGCAGCATCACTTCCTTAGCTCCATTTCTCTCCAAAGAAACCTGAAAAACAGGAGGAGGAGGGGTGGCCCCCGTGCTTATCAGCGGCAGCAAAATACAGAGCAGCAGTAACCTTGGGATAGACTGCTGGAATTCTCTAAAAACTTCAAGCTGGGGTTAACCCATGACACTGTCTTTTTAAAGGAAAGCAGATATTGACAGGATATCATGCTGGTGATTAGCAGGAGTGGAATCCAAAGCTATGTCTCATTAAGAAATGAGTGTGGGTCCATTTTGCAGAGCGGACCATGAAGAACTGATGTTCACTGTAGCCATTTTTTGGAGATTTGTTTCTTCTTTGGTCCCATGGATTGGCTGCCATTAGTGAAAGGAACAGACCCAGGATGCATCCCTTGGTTTACTTCCACACAAAGGGAGTCCAGTTTGTGTTCACTACTCAAAGATAATCATGCTGCAAAAAGTGGGGATTATGGGGAGATTTATTTCAAAAGTCTATTTCCAATCTGTTAAAAATTATGACAAAGCCAGCCTTTATACAAACTACACAAATCCTTACTTCTGGAGCTACCAGAGCAACTGATAACAGTGCTGTGCTGTCAGACTTTCTGTGGGCACACAGAGTAGCAGATGTCACAGGTATAGGCAGGCAGCCAAGGGCTAGTGAGACCTGAATTGATTTCTGTTCTGAGCACTGAAGAAGAAACTTTTTAACTGAGTGCAGGTTTTTCAACCAGTTTTCTTCCAAGCCTGTCTCTGTCCTAATTTTTCCTAATGGCAGAATTTCCCCTCTGTTTCTCTACTGCAGTTCCAACATGCACCTTATCTCATTTCAGTTTCACGCTCCTTGCTCAGCCATATCCTTTTTCTGTTCACCTACAGGAAGAAGTAGTTGTTGTTTTTCTTCTGTATGATCATCCAATCTCTCCTCTTGCTTACTCTTTAAGTCTTGAGCTAAGATTTTTCATTAATGTTACAGAGACAGATGGATTCTGATGAGTGTGTAGGATACAACTATTTTTAAAACATTTTTTTCCTTCTAAAAAAAAAAGAATAAAGCCTTGCAGCTAAATTAGCAATGACTTGTATTTTCAACACAGAATGGCAGGCTGATGAAATGTTTTTAAACAAGAGATGAATTAACATAAATAATTTAATGAGTCTGATATTGATAAAGTTTCTGTGCTTGCAAAACATATGTGTGACAATTACTGTGTTAGTTACCAAGTTTAAATAATTTTTTTTTTGTCATGAGCCTGAAGAAGAGAATGCCAAAAGAGGTTTTTGGGCTTCTGTTGAATTGCAATCGTAAAAATGCACAGCCACACCTAGCATGGCTACCTTAGGTTACTTATATTGATGTACCACTGATGTACATGACTGAATATAGCCCATGCATCTTAAAAAAGTACATGAAGGTATCTTAGACATTGACAATGTACTGCTTACTTGCCAGTGGGAATCAAACCATGACGGTCTTTTTTGGCATACAGTGTGAGGTGATTATTATTTCAAAGGGTTCAAGATAATGACAGGTGTTCCAGACTGAATTTATATGTATATGTTCCCCTTTGTGCTGTGTATCACCTCTGGCACAGAGAATGGTGGCTGAAGTATAAATGCTGGGAGGCCTGGCAGACTGATTATATCATAGGCAGGTATAACCCAAGCTGTCTACCCCAGCATATTTTTTATGTGCACCACAGGGACTTTATCCCTTTCCTCAGTACATAAAAGTTCTGATAGGCCATGGACAGTTTGATAGGCTTATCCTCTAGTGTTGACTAACCAGATGGCTTTTGCTAAATGCTTTTCACAATGCTTGGAGGTCCAAGCACCCATTGCTGTCAGTGTAGTCTTCAGAAGTCCATTTTATAATTCCATTTTCCTGGAGACTGATGCACGCTAGGGGTTGTGATGTAGCCACTCAATATCATGTTCTTTGGGCCAGGTGTCTATAAGGTTGTTTCAGAAGTTAGTCTAGTTGTCTGACTCAGTTGTTTCTGAGGTGCCATGTTGCCATAAGGCTTGTTTCTCATGTGGGATATGCTTCCAGCCATATGGTGGGCACTGTAAACACATCATGCTTCCCTTGGCAGGTTTGCAGGAGTTTGATAAAGTCATCCTAGCCTGCCTCCACATACTAAGATTTCAACCACTGTCCCCCATACCAGAGAGACTTTAACTATTTGGCTTTCTTGATTGCAGCACCACTCCATGTTCATGCATAATGAGTGCAACCGCATCCATGCGAAAGTCCACCCCGATCATGAGCTCATCTCTGTAGTGTATCTCTTCCTAGATGGCCATAGGTGTCATGGGCCCACTGTCCTATAAATGATTCACCAGACCAGATCCACCTGAGCCATTTCAATTTTATCAGGCTGATCCACCTGCTGGTTGTTCTGATGTTTTTCAGTGGCATTTGCGAGAAGCACTTTTACGAACAGTGGTATCTTTCAACAATGCAGCAGCTAGGATGGGTTTGCCTCTGCACAGCTAGTTGCTCTGTTTCCCTTGCTGTAAACATCCCCACATGGCATTCCACCACCAGCAAATACAGAGATAGAGCACTGGGCATTTCTTTTGGTCAGCAATGTCTAAAGTTAGCAGGATGGCTGTCATTTCTGCAAATTGGCCTGATTCATGTCTTCCTTTCTGCAACTTGTTGAATAAGGCTTCATGCAGCTGCTTTCTATCTCTGATGCTTTCCTACAATACAACAGGACCCATCAGGGAGTGACCCTTGGTGCTTTCTTCCAGAGGCTCCAGATAGAGTCATTCTTTCAGTATGTAGCATAGCCCACATTATTTTATATCTTTTCCTTCCTGGATTGGCCCAAGAGGGACTGCATGAAATGTCTCCCACATATTTTCTTCACAGGCTAGATGTTTCTCAGCATCCTATAGGAAATTTTTCTTCTGATTGGTCACTTGATAGAGAGAATTTACATTCAGACTATAATCTGGAATATGCATTCTCCAAAAACCCATAGTGCTTAAGAAAGCTTGAGTTTTCTTTTTGCTAGTTGGTGGAAACATTGCTGTTGTTTTGTTGATCACATCCATTGGGATCTTCCCACATCCATATTATCATTTTATTCCTAAAAACTGGATCTCCTGTGTGGTCCATTTACATTATTTTGTTTCATGGCAAAAGCAGCTTCCAGAAGTATTTGGATTATTTTCTTTCTTCCCTTTCTCAAAAGAGTCTTCTGCTCTGTTGCCCATGATGATGTCATCAATATATTGCAGATGTTCCAGAGCTTCACCCTGCTCCAGTGCAGTCTGGATTGACCCATGGCAAATAGTAGGGCTGTGTTTTCAACCTGGGGCAGTCGATTATGTGTACAGGATGCTCAATCAAGTGAAAGCAAGCTGGGTCTGATGTGCCAGGCCATTGAATTCAATCCACACAGTCTCTGCTGCTCCATCCTCCTCAGGAAAAGGACTGCACACAGTCTTCCACACACTGCTCCAGCATGGAGTAACTCCTAACACTTCTCCCACTTGGCTTCTTCCCACAGACTGCAGTTCTTAAGAAACTGTTCCAGTGTGGATCTGTTCCACATGGTCCAGTCCTTCAGGGACAGTCTGCTCCAGCGTGGATCCCCTGCAGAGTCACAAGTCCTGCCAGCAAAGTTGCTCTAGCATGGGCTTGTGTCTGCTTGGGTCCACAGGTCCTGTCAGGGGCCTGCTCCAGTGTGAGCTTCTCACAGAGTCACAGCCTCCTCTGAGCTTCCACTTGCTCTGGCATGGGATCCTCCAGGGACTGGCGGTGAGTCTCTGCATCCCTGTGATCCTTCATGGGCTGCAGGACCACAGCTGCCTCACCACGATCTGCACGATGGACTGCAGGGGAATCTCTGCTACAGCACCTCCTGCCCCTCCCTCCTCACTGACCTTGATGTCTGCAGGGCTGTTTCTTTCACATGTTCTCAACTCCGCTTTCCTGGCTGCAAGTGTGCAGTGCTTTTTTTACCCATTATTTAACATTTTATCCTAGAGGTGCTGCCACTGTAGCTGTTGGGCTCTGCCTTTGTCAGTGGTGGGTCTGTCTTGGAGCTGGCTGGCACTGGCTCTATCAGACATAGGGGAAGCCTCTAACTGCGTGTAGCCCCATCCTGCTACTAAATCCTTGCCATACAAATCCAGTATACCATACTAAAGAAAGAGATACATTTTACGCAATGAGCCTTGTTGTCTGATGTTGTTCACCAATCACACTTAGCAATATATCTTCTCCTAAAATCCAGCATCTACTCAACTGACTGGTAAATTATCTGTTATTAGTTATAATAATAAAATTAGAAAGGAACATCACAATAATTTACTGAATATTGGTGCCGTGCTAATTTTCAAAGCCAGTTAAAGTCTTCCTTTTTTCTGAAAACAAGACATTCTTGTTTGGGTAATCACTCTTATACAGATCAAAAAATAGTCATTCATTTGAATAATGGGAGATAAATGATGAGAGATTCATAAGATGGATACTAGAGAGCATGGGGAACCCCTCTAAGGATTATGAAATCTTGAAGTTTTCCAGAATGGAGACTGGTTCATCCTTTTCCTATATTTGTCAATATTTCTATGGTCTTTTTTTCCTCCTATGTTCTGTTTTGTTTTTTTTTTTTCAAATGGCTCTGAAGTAAAATGAAGTGAAGCCTACCGGAAGAGGACATAAATGCTTAAAATGGCTCTTAGATTCCATAAACCACTATTTTAAATCTGCCCTTCACAACACAAGAAGTAGAATCCTTTGGGAGGTAGAGATTAAAAATGGAACAAATCTACTTAATTATATGAGTTGAGAAAAACACTGAGTCATAATTATTGGGAACAAATTATTAAAAAATGGACTATTGGGAGTTAGAATATACAACACTCTTGGCGTGTTGACCCCAGTAAGCAGCTAAGCACCACCAGTCCCTCCCTCACTTTCCCACAGTGGGATGGGAGAGAGAATTGGAAGGATCAAAGAGAGAAAACTCTTGGATTTAGATAAAGATAGGCTAATGAGTGAAGAGAGAAGGAGGGGAATCACCAACACATTTTGCAAAAGCAATAACTCACCACCAAAGACTGATGTCCAAACGGTTCTCAACTTATGGAAACATTGGGAAAACTACTACCCAAGTGTTACTGCTCAGCTCTATAGTGTGGAATGCCACTTTGGCCACTGTGAGTCAGCTGTCATGGCTGTGTTCTCTCCCAGCCCTTTCACTGGTGAGGCAGAGTGAGAAACAGAGAAGGGCTTAATGCTGTTCATGACCTTTTCTACAATAACTAAAAGATTGCTGAGTTTAGGTCAGCAGTCTGCAGGTGCTCCATATAGGCTGCTGTGAGGAAAATGATAACTGTCCCAACCCAATCCATTACAATAGGCAAGAATTCACCTCTGGCTCAAAAAGTCCTGATGTTTTTGACTGTTGGAAGCTGGATGCTTTTATCTTCTCTCATTCCCCATTGCTCACATATTTTCTTAGAACCTGCTGCTTGTTATCACAGAAGGAAGACTAGGACAGATGAATTTTGGATCTCCTTCCAGTGAGACTATTCTTCAGGCAGATAGATATATACAGCTTGTGTACTTCATCGGTACCACATGGTGACTGAGAAATCATTCATAGGGCAATGTATTTTAAATTGATATTAGCCTAAAATTAACTATTGGACTAATTTCACTCTGCTCTAACTTGTTTCAACTATCCTCTTATTTCTCTGTAAATGTTTTACAGCACCATAATTTAAAATAACTCACAATATTTTCAGCATATGTATTTGTAAGACAATTGTGTTTATGCATATACACTCATCTTGTAATTATATGTTGTATTTTGAGTTTTATTTTTTCTTAAAGGCAGAGCATATTCTTCTCAATGTAAAGGATAAGTGTTTCCTCACTTAAATATTCCTTATAATTAAGAAAATATGGAGGTAGGCCACATACAACAAAAAAGGCATTATTTATGATGATATAATCTATTTATTGTGTTGAAATAAACATCCACATGGCAATAAACAGACCTGTCAGAGTTTTCAGCTGACTGGCTCCTTACCAGCTTGGTGGCTTTTTATTGACAAGCTATTTATTGACAAGAATGAAGTCCTCTTCTGTTTCTGTCAACACAATGGCATGTTAGACAAAGACCTAGCAGCAGTACAGGGGTTTGATAAAGGACTGATTGATGTTCTCTTATTTCTTCATTTGCCTACCTTTCCATCTTCAGTTTACATACTGCCCTCTGAGAAAGAGATGGCATATACTCTAGAGTTTTTCAATCAATCTTACCTTTCTTCAGCATCATTAAATCACTCAGTTCACCACTGTGAAAATTATTTGAGTGTCTCTATTTGCTAAAATCTATGATACTCTGACTGTGCAGGGAAACGGTTTCATTTTACTCCAAACTGGTAGCTACAGTAGACTTCATTAATTTAAAACAAATCAGGTGTGAAGGTTATTTATTGCTTGGCAGATTGAACCCATTTTGAAAAGTTTCTCAGAATGCCTTATTTTGCAACCAAATTACACTCTCCAAAATGCTTTTTGATTGTTCAATTTTTATTTTATTTTTGTTTAGCCAAGAAATAACATAAGCTTGTCCTTACAAACAAGACCTTTGTTTAAAAACAATTGAAATTATTTGTTCCATGTCCGGTCAGAAGTTAATCAGTAAGGATTTAACAACATTTATTACTACCTGATCAGAGATATAGGATGTTCCCCACAACCATTTATCTCTCCAACCAATTGCTCTATGCCAACATGTTAATCCTTTTTATGCCATAAACAAAAGAGGACAGTCTCAAGGCTGCAGGAATAATCAACATGTTCAGGTATTTTCAGGTGCACCTCTCAAGTGGGCAGATGTGTTGTATTTGAAATAGGAAGTTGGTTATTAAATTTTTATAACTGTTGCCCAGCAATCCTTAATGCTTTACTATGACAAATACTGTACATTAAAGGGAATGGTATTATTAAAAAGAACCATTAAAGCACTAGAGGTGTTAAATTATATCATCCTGTAGAAGCTGAAGTGTTTAGCTCCTTATACTGCAAGACTCACAGCTGAGAGTAAAGTTATATGGTAAATGTAGATGGTGACTGGTTAAAGAGGATGACTAATTTTTAAGCCTTGAAATATGGCTTTTAGAGTAGGGCAGGCAGCAAGATAGGAGGGTATTGAGCAGATGAGAGTGAGTACTAAACTAATAAGAATTTGAGAGTTTTTTTATTTAATTATTGTTTGCACAGTTTTTAACACAGGGGTCCACAGACTAATTGTTAATCTTTCTGTACCACCCAAAGAGAGCAATGTGTTCAAAAACAAGATACAGATTTTCATCTTGAGAGGCTAAATGGGAAGAACTCTTGCCACTTGTATTAAACAGGCTGGTCCAAGGACAGTTTAAGAAGGAGAGGAAGCAGCTCGGTTGGGAAGTTTCAGTGGATGGGGTGTAGCTAATTGCTCACCAGTGGGGGTTACTCAGTATCAATAAGAGAAGAAATCAAGTAAATTGCCTGAAAAATGAAAAAATTGAGTAGACTTGGAATGCTGCAGACTTAAATAGTAATTGGTGCGTCATAGCTACACATAAGACACCATAGCTGACCTACAGTATGAAAAAAAATACATTAGTAGACATAAAACAATCTGACATCTCAAAGGATAGCAAATTAATCATTAATAACCAAGCAAGACCTTTCCACTTTTCTGAGAATTGAAAGAAAAGTGCACCATTGGCCAGAGTATCTCCAGTTTGGGAAGTGTCCAAATCTAAAATATTAATCATTTTCCTGCCATAAAAAACATTTAAAACCCCATCTTCAGCAGCCTCACAATATATGAGGCAATGAAAGACAGTTGCTTAAAGTATAAATCTTTTGGTCTGTTGGTAAGGGTAAGTTTAGAATTATGTACATCTGTTTATGTAACTTTATAAACTTTCTGATAAAGCTGTACTAAATGGATCAGTGACTCTCTCCTGACCTGGCTATTGCTGCAATCATCAGCTGAAGTGATTAGTTGCAGACTGTGCTTTGTCTTTGCCAGCTTTAACACTCCTGCAGAAGTGCAAATCCAGTGAGAGACAAAAGATAGAAAAGTTCTAATAATTCAGCTAATCTTCACACAGTGCAAAACTTGGTAAATCCACAAATGTGTGGGGACTTCACAAAAGTTTTCTACCCCTTATGGATGAACATGCATGGGCTCTGCGCAAAGAGCAGGCCTTTCTGGAGGCCTCATTTTTGCCAGGAGTTGTTAGGAAGCTGTTGTACCTGATATGTAAGACTTGGGGCAATGGCTTTGGGGAAGACAGGTCATGCATGGTTTGCAATTATGCTATCAAATACACCAAACAGTGTGCAGAGAGTTTGCAGTGCATAAGCATTTGACCTGCGTCTTGGAACTTTTTTTCATTCAAGAGCCATTAAGAATTCTTCTGCTTATTACATAGCAATAAAATAGTTTTGAAGTACTTTAAAAAAAGATATAATGAATCTTGGTGCTTGTTTAGAAATTATATAAACCTTCACCATATAGACCTCAGAAACTAGCCACTACCAAAAAATCTGTGTATGGAGGTCAACAGTTACCATTTCAAATGAAGCCTCTGACTTTGATTAAAACCATATTATTTCATGTTTGTGGCTAACCCTGAAGAAACTAGACAAGACATCTCCTTAATTAGTGATTAAAATGATCCACGTAGTAGGTGACTAATAATGATGCCGAAAATGGCTTTTACAGACAGATAATCAAATCCTTCCTGGGTTTTCAAAGCTTATTGTTCTTCAGTTGTTAGGCTGTGCCTTTGACACTCTGTACAGTGTTTAATTGTCCAGCCAGGTGTGAAGGAAAGAAAGCAAAAGATGAGAAATGATGCTGACTGTGAGTCCAGGATTAGTGATTGGTCTCATATTGTACCAAATAAACTCAGCAAAGATAGTAGCATTTGACTGAGAAAAGCCATTAAGAAAAGGGATTTTTTTTTTAATGAAAAATTGATAAATCCTCAAAAAAAGAGAGTTTTTAAGTGGGATTTCTCAGCAAGGGACAGGTCCCAGTACTTCATTTTACAGAAGAGCCCTGCGATTCTCATGTGCTGAACAAGAATATTTTGAATCAGAATCTTCAGAGACCAGTGTTAACTGCGGAGAAGAAAAGAAAAAGAATCTTTCTCTTGAATCAACACAGGGATCTGGTTTTAGGGAAAGAGAGTGGATTTTTGTCATGTTCTGAAGCTAAAGCTTTAATGAGGCTGACATACCTATACTTGTGTAACTTGGCATGGAGGAATTTGTTGTTGCACTAGCTAGAAGTAGGGTTTTTTTTCCTCAGACAAAAAAAAACCATCCAAAAAGAGGGAACATAGTATCCCAACAGAGATGTAAATTTATTACTCCTCTTATGGTAAGGGAAATGTGAATATAAAAAATAAAGTAAGGAAATATGTGTAGAAATGCCCAAAGCAAATGCTTTGCCGATAGAGAACAAGCAGCATAATACTGTTAATTTCTTGCTTCCACAGGTATGACCTAAACATGACCTTGTCAGTAACGAAGAGAATTTTTATGCTAAAGATCTTTATATCTTGTGTGAATCATTGAAGGGACAGCAATGACTATTACATTAATCAGAATGCTGCAACAGACTTACTGGATGTGCAACTAGCAGATTTGCCTCTCACTTCCCCCCAGTGGAGAAAAATAGTCTCTTTTCCTGGGCCTGCATGAGCACAGGAACTGTTGCATCATTAAACCAGTATTTCAGGTACGTAGGCTTTTTATCATTTTAAATAACACTTAAAGATCAGGTTTTCAAATCCTGTTAGCAATCATTTCCTATTTCGATGCCTCTGATAATATTTTCAGAACTCTTAAGAGCAAGTTCTTTTGAAAGTGTTTTCACTACATGGGAAGAAAATATTTTGCAAAGTTTCTCCTAATTGATGCTACTTTCTAAAACTCCTGACTATAATGCTTTCTACCTCTTCCAAAGTAATAATCCTTAGGTCTTATTTTTGTAATAAACCTGAATTTGACACAATGTTCTCAGTAGAGAAAAAAAATTGGATGCAGAAACTTAGTATAATTTCTGTTATTCATTTTTATGATTATATGCAGAGTTGTTATAATTTCAGCTGTTACTATTACACTTATATTTTAAATTTTCATTTTTAAAAGGTTCTTTTTTTTTTTCTAGGTGATTTTTTCTTTCACTCCTTCAGAACCTTTCTTAAAAAAGTATTAAAATTCAGGAAATGAAAGACAGGATAAAAGCTAAAAATTCTGTATTTTCAGAATAAAAATGTGAGACCAAATTCTCTTCCTTCTTGTTACCACTACCCCAAAGCTGTCTGTGTTATCTACAGGTGGTGAAAGCGTTTCTCCACGTCTGCTTAGGCATTTTGTGTTACAGGGTGGACAATTTTCTTTGTGTGAGTTAGGCAACCTAGAGGCAATCCTTTGGGAGACAAACATGTTTTTGAGCATGTTCAGGGAGCTTTTCATCTCATCTATGTTGGATGTCTACTTTAGAGTTAGACAAATCATTTGCTAGAAGTCCGTAAATCTCTCTATAAAGAGAATACACACAAAGTGCTTACATTTGGTTAGATGAATCCCACTTCAAATGTACAGAATAATAAGCTCTGATTAAAGGTCTTGATTTAGGCATAGACTGTTGCCTATGACAGTAGCAGCATGGTCATAAGCCAAAGAGAAAGAGGTTTTCCTGATCTCATAGATGCAGCTGCATCTTCTTCAACATGCTATTTCTTGAGGAGTTGCCTTCTACGAGACCACTTTTCCTAAATGGATCTTGCTATAGAGACCAAGGAAACTTCCCAGAGATACACACACAGGGCTCTGCTGTCTTGCTATGCAACCTCACTCTTTGCTACTACCACAGACTTTGATATTGACAGGAATTAGGCTGTATGAAAAACATTTTTTCCTGTTTCAAGAATGGCAAAATTAAAAGCTGTTCAGAATACAGACAAGTCTTCAGCTGTCTGGAAACAGTGCTGACAGAAACAGAGCAAGATCTAGGCTACTCACAGTGCAAGAAAAATAAAATTTTTACTGTTTAGATGGTTCTTGAGATGTAAGAAGGGAAAATATTCAGTGAAATGTACAAAGTGAGGGAGAAGAGAGAAGGAGAAGAGACAGTAGGTTTTCATCAGGCTGTGTGGTAAGTCAGGGAACCCATAACTAGTTTTGTAGTTTTTTTAATTCTCTCCCAGCCCCATTTCTATCCCCTCACCTTCTTCCTCAAAATCTCTGTCTGTTTTCCTTCCTCTGGTCCACCCCAGCTTCCGTATCCACACAGAACTCTGTGTACCCACTCTGAGAATGCACCGCCTCTTCCTATTCCTCAAGAAAGCCCCCTATTTGATTTCTTACACCTCTTGGCATGAGGAGGGAAAGGGAAAGGGAGAAAAAGAAGAGGAAATTGGCTAGAACTTACAGCCTTCTCCAAAGGGGTCAGGATGTAGTGGTCCAAGATCTGAGGCTTTCTTCAACCTTTGCTCTCTTTGGTTATATCTGGGCTGGGGATGGACAAGGTTCATTACCTGTATCACAGTCCTAGTTGTCCTTTACACCTCTTTGCCCCCTCCCTCTGTTGACCTCCACACTTCTTCATAACGCTAATATTATTTAGGCTAATTCTGCATCTCTGGGCATAAGAAGATAGAGACCACGCCTATGTAAAACAAGTTGCCATCGTAGGCAGCTGCCAATTCTACCTCTGAAATAAATGGCCTGTGTCATCCTCTATCATCCTCCAGCATCCAGAAAAGGACAAAAGAAGTACTTGGCACATAACAAAAATACAGAAGAAAAACAATAGAAAACCTATTTTTATGAAGTAGAAATTCTTCCTTTCCTTCTAGTATCAACTTCAGTTATAATATTGTGTTTTACAGAAAAGATTAACAGAATTGTTCAATTGCCTTCAAAATAGTCTCAGGAATTAGACATTCTTTTCATATTTTCAAGTTCTCAGAAGTATATACTGATAATAAATTGCAGCTGGATATATGTTGCAGCACACTGGTTATTAGCAGCAGCTCTAATCTTTCTACTTTGCCTTAAAAAGTCATATAAAGAACTCTAGCAAAATTACTTTTATAATTTTGAGGCATATATCATATTGTAATTTAAACTTCACAGCAAAGTAAGTTCTTTGACTTCCTAAATAAGTAGTCCAATTTTAAATCATGCATGGACGAATAGCTGGACTAAAATTTTCACTCAGTGTCAGAATTACTCTGAAGTCATGGCCAAAAATTATATATAATTACACATAACTACAAAAGGTTTTCTCCATCTACTGGGTGCCCCATTATTTTCTGTTTCTTTAGTAATAATACATATTATTCCTTGAGAGATTGCACAAATTATAATTATAGGTTATTTTGGGGGTGTCATTAGAATCTCCTGGTTTTACGTGTAGGTGAATCTCAGAACAATCCTTCTTTGGGGGTAAAATTTTCCAAGTTTTATCTCACCTAAATGTTTGGCTTAGTTTGCCTTTTGAGGTATGAAACTTCTGAGGTAAGTAACTCCAGGTGTTTTGGAGAGAAGAATAAATGTAACTCTTCAATCTCACTATAAGCTTCTTTTTTCTTAATAAATCAGTTGCTAGAGAAAAAATGCCCTCTTAGGCCCTGTGGTTTGGAAGTGAGAGCTTAAAGAAATCAGAATGTTTTAAACCATTGACTTATATGTTGGCAATACTGGGATGCTCTGCAGACCACCCAGGTAGCCTCACTGGCCGTGGGCCTTTGGAAAGTGAACCCATTCCTCTGGCCTGATTTCCATTCACAGCAGTGAATCTGCCTTTGCTGACAGATTTATGGTACCCAGTGTAAGAAAGTGGCCTCAGCTATCAGACCAATGCTCCTCATTGTACCTGTGCTCATGTTGTTCCTCAGGACCAGCCCCTTGTGAACTGACAGATATGTCCCTCTGGCATAGGCTGAAGTCTGTTTTTTCTTGCTCCCTTCCTTGTTTCTTTCTTTCCTTAATTTCTCTCCTCTTGCTGCTCCTTTTCCTGCCTGGTAGTATAGGATCCTCCTGAATTCTGTGTAACTCCTGCAAGGATGCAATTCAAAGGACTGATGGAGCAAATGGAGTAAAATCCAAGATTTTACAGTCAGCACACACCTCTACTGCCTGTTTATAACTTTCCCAAACATAAAATACCCTGAAAACTCCACCCAGGTTTATGTTTCAGTGGGAACAATGCAGTTCAACTAGCTGAGTAATAAAAGAGAGATAACAAGGCTTCACACCGTTCATGGAAACCCTCACAGGCAATGGGAAGGGCAGGATATCCTCCTCAGTTCTGCTTCTGTCTGTGGCACCAGGCAGGAGGCACCGAGCCCTTGCTGTGAATCACTGCCACCCATTTGAGTCCTAGCAGATGGAACACAGCCCTAAGATGCTGGTGAGTGAGTCCACAGTAAGAAACAGTCTTAGCAGCCCTAGGATAACACAATTATTCCAAAAGATCTTTGTTACCTTCTTGTCCTATGGTTCTCTTCCAATATCTAGCTCAGTCTTACCAAGATCTCTACCACAGACTGTCCTCACTTCATCCAGCTTAATTTCAAGATGCATCTTGTCCAAAAGCTGTTTAGAAAGGACGGGTGTTCAGACTGGCATTGTCCCATAATTTGAACTATTCCGGGGGAAAGCTTGCTATCAGTTCCTCTGTTGCCTCGACTGAGGCAAAGGCGGCCGTGCTTGTCACTGGCTCACACTGAGAAAGTCTCTCTCCAATAGTGCGGTTACAAGGCAGAGGTTGTGACAGCTGTAACACACATAGCCCCAGGCAGAGTCATCCTGCTTCCATTGCCACAAGAAGTTTTCCCACTCCTTTGCAGGTTTATTCCAACTTGCAAATGGCTGTCTTTGGAAATATATGTCTTTTTAAAGCAAAGGCTATTACAGAAGAGGATGAACTAACAGTATAAAGATGGTTCTCTGGAAAGATTCACAGCCTTATTTAGTCTCATTCCTTCATTAAAATGCTGTGTTGGTGATGGGCCTGAAAGAGAAGATTATTTTCTTGTGTAATACAAAATCTTGTATCATCTTCAGAACTGAGTACAGAAAAGGTCTGCATCTGAGATATCTGGAAAAGTCTAATGCAAGAACTGTGACCGTAATAATTTGTAGAAAGTTAAACACAAACCTAAGGATTTTTTGGATGCATTTTTTTGCATTTTGAGTTCCTCTGTACAGCTTAGTCTATACTTTTCTATCTATATAAACTGCTTGAATTCTGTAAAACTACTTCTCTTGACACTGCCTACCTACTGTGGAGCTTTTGCTTTATAGGAAAGTGAAGTTTGGCTCCATTTCTTTGTGACTTTCAGAGTTTGCATGGGGAGATTCTTGTGACATCTGTCTGGTAACAGATTGCTGAACTATAGGGATTCCTGTTATCTGACAACAGTAGGGCAGAGAACCAACAAAGTGTTCTGTTGTAAACTGTCACAAAATCAAAAATCAAGAAGGAATAAAGTGAATAAAGTGTATTGTGTCCCTTGATCCACTGACATGGGAAAGGGCTTCATGTCCTGTACTTCCTGCCCTTGAACAGATATATTTTGAATATTCTAACTTGCACTGTGCTGTGCCATACATCTTTGACTCACATGTGCCTGGATCCCCAAACACATCTGTAACATCCCTCCATGGAAAAAATATTTATGCTTTAATGCCCAGTTGGATAAATAAATAAAGAAAAATAGGAACTCACCAAAATATCCATGCCCCCCACCAAAACCAAAAAATATTTAAATGGTCCAAATACATCAGCATAACATTGTGCTCCATCTGACCCCTAAACTCTTGTAGTAGCAGTTTGAGTAAATCTGGCACACAACATTTAACTCATGACCCAAATCATCCTTAACTCGTCCCATAACTTATAGGGAAACAGTTTTATTCACTTACGAGGCATATTTTAGTACTGGTTGGTGGGATAATGTCATGTGGTAAATATATGTGGTTCGAGGGGAGTATTAGAAGGGTCCTGCCAGAGAGTGGCTACTACTTGTGAGTTAGGTAGTGTGACCAAATAATTCTCATCCTGCACCACATAAAAGTCTGTGGGGTATTCTGGAGTCCTGTATAAACATGTAGGGTGCTTGTAGGTAAATTGTTCCAGCATAGAGCATTCTCACTCAGATAAAAACTGGGTGACATCTAGCATAGCAGTCTAATCTTGCCTCATTTTATCTCCTTTATGTTTCCATCATTGTTACAACAATAATAACTTGTCATTTTAATATTATTCTGCTAGAAAATATTATAGGAAGACATAAAATGACTTATCTTCTCAATATAGTCTGGTCCTTCAGGTCAACATATTTTCAGCTCCTATTTTTAAATGCCTGTCGTGCACAAGGGACTGGAAAGGCTATCAATAAGTCTGCCAGTATAATAGGTAAATATTTATAAATAAAACACACGCTATTTACCTGATAAATGTTCTGTCAGAGCTGTTCTGGGTTTTTGCACTCTGTAAATATCTGTTCAAGAGGATCTCATTATTTTTAATTGTGTATTGTGAATATTTCTACTTTTAAAGATTGCTAAATTGATACCAGTTAAATACATCCAAAGCTGTGATAGATGACGTTCAGAAGAACACTGACCTAGCACTGACCTCATCTTCTACCTGAAAGCAACAACAACAGAAGGTTCTGAGTACTAGTTCATTATTCATTTCTTCATAGGTTCATGTCTTGTTGCATTTTAAGTTGTCTTGTTGGTTCTTCATGGTGATACATTCCTTGGCATGGCAGATGAAGGGGCTGAGTTAAATCTGTTTTATGAAAGTCATCCACAGCCTTGAACCTTGATTTCAGTAGTGAGATGCAAGTATTTTATTCTTCTACCTTCTCACATAGACTGGTAGGACATAATTTTATAACTAAATTCAAGCAGTCTTGTGTTGAATGGCCCATAACAGTCTGTCATTTGTGTATTTATTAAAACTTTATGAAATAAGAAGCCAGAGCTGGTCCTAGAGCTTTACTGCAGGAAACGCATTCATGGAATATGATCAAAACTTGTTAAATACACAGAGTAAAAAAAAAATCTAGAAACTGCTGGTCATAAAAAAATGTTTCCAAATTAATGCTCATATGTTTAAATTAGTGCTTTTTTTTTTTTTTTTTCCGAATTATAAAGAATGATACCTTGTTTTACAGGTGATCAAATTTATCACGGGCAGGATGTCACTTGGTGGATACATTTTCCCTTTCATGTGGTTGCTCTGTATGTGATAACTGTTGTTGTTTTCCATTTGGGCTATGCACTATGATCCATGTGGGAGGTCTGTTGCACCATTTCCCAGTTTGTTTCATTGTACTCGGAGTTTTCACCAGATTCCTTTCTGCAAAAAAAGAAAACAATATTCTTGGCTGAAACCAACTGCGTTCTGGAATCCTGCTGCCTCCCATTGTTTGCAGAAGGTTTTCTAGTTTTTCATCTACCCAGTTGGTCTTGCTATTTTTGTTTATTTTGTTGCTAAAGAGGAATGGGAGGCATATTAGTATTGTCTCCCAATTTTTGCCAATTACTGTTGACAAGCTACTATAAAATTCTGGTATTTCTCAAAAATAGTACACACATTTCAAAGCAACAAGAAGTGAACTGATATTTAGAATGTACTAAGAACACAAGAAAATTTTGCGAGTAATGCACCTAATTTTAAGATGTTTGGGGTTAAATTTCCTATGTTATTTTAGATTCAAAGGAAATAATAATGACTTTGCATCATAACTTAAATCAATCCACTATTCTGATGAAAGACTCCCTAAAGAAAATGCACCCTTTCAAAAGGAAATCAGTTTTGGTTTGGTAACAAAGTAACAATTTGCCGATTACACATCTAGTGGCCTATGAAAAGCAGAGAGAAAAATAGTCTTCCGTGTGACTGGTCTTCTTTAAAAGGAAATAGAAAAACAAACTTGTATTTCTAAATCTTACACAAATCCCAGAATTCTGACAGTTTTTACCTCTTCTGATTTTCCTTTATACTGGTATGTGCCAGCTCTGAGAATTTTAAAAATACTGGCGTGACCAGAAAATGACAGTTCCAGTCAAGCAAGGAACAAAGTGCTTCATTCTGGCTGAAGAAGTTCACTCCTTGCTTCAAAAAAATTCATTCTTTTGCTTAGCTAGAGCTATTGTATAATTTGGATATTTTCCAGTATTTGACTGTTATATTCAAGCATGCCATCATGATCTTAAACTCTCTTTCAAAAGAAAGACAGCAGGACAAGAAAGCCAAAGATTTCTGCTATAAGACTTCATAGCTTGATAATGATTAATATATCACCAATATAAGTATACTGAAAACAGTCAGTTAAGTCTTTCTGGTGATTCAACCATCTGTCAGGTGATTCAGTTAATAATAGACATCCAGGCAGACACATTAAAAAAAATCTCAAAAAATCCCAAGAAAACTGCAAACCAATGAACCAGTGAATCAGCCAAAACCCCCAGAAAACAAAACACAAAAAGCCCCTGCAAATCCATGCAGGAAAAGCAGCTAATTCTTATAATTGCTATGGTTCCAACTCAGCCATCTTCTATCAGTGATGCTACAGAAAGGGAGAGTAGAGAGAAAAATTTGTTTGCTATCTGGAAGATGAAAGTTTGATTTTTTTGCAATAAATTTATCCTTCCTGTTTTTTGTCATCATAACGTCTAGTAACACATAGAGAATGTCTTGATACAGAGTGCAATTATAAAGTCTTTCTGTATGATGGAGAGGAATAGTTTATATTTGAATAAAATGAACACCAAATATAAGCAGATGACTACAGAAATCCAGAGCCATTTACTAGATAGTTAAAACTAGTTAACTAGAGAAATTAAATCCTGTTTCATCTAGAAAGCTGGAGATATTTCTCCACAAAATGGTTTATATTTTAAAGATGATACAATATGATCCCTTGGGTAAGCAAAGGCGAAAACATCTTTGATTTGCCTGCTGCATAATTCTAGTATTTGAAAATGCTGTTGGAGTAGACATGAAGGTCTATAGGCAAGGCTAGATTTCTTAAGTCAAAGCAGAAGAAAGCATAGCCTGATAGTGTTTCTCTGTCAGAACTAAGGGTTTCTAGTTCTCAAACTGCCATAGCTGAGTTACTTTTAAAAAAATATCTTATTTACTCACCACTATTTGAGAGTTAACCTGGAAAAACCCAACAACACCTTTTGAGATAAATGATGACATGGTATTTGCCATGCATCCTTTCATAAGTAAAGAGTCAAGCATCTTAAAAATCTGGGCACCCTAAAACATATTTTCTATATTACAAACTTCCCAACAAAGATGGCTAAAATCCAGAATAAACTGTTCTGGGATACTTAGGTGTTGCTTCTGGGTCAAAATTTTTAACTGGAAAATGCAGATTGCATGAGATTTGGACCTGCAGGAATGGTTTTTAGCCGAAAATGCTTTCACACATTGATATTGTGCTTGACATTTTTGAGACTGGTTTCTTCTGTGAACTCTTAGACTTTGTTTGGAGGTTGGAATGAGATCAAGCTCATTCCCAACATAAAGGACATGAACAAGAGAAAATTACAAGCCTGTATTTTTGACTAGCTAAAATATGGATTTGGCTTGATTGCACAGTCTTTATTCATATTAATAAAACCTTATCAAGGAAAGCAAGCTACCAGTTTCAATAGGAGACGAAAATCCCAACCCCAACCACAAACCAACCTAACAAAAAACTCAATGACTACTGTGAATAAGTATTCATCCACAGAAGCAAGTTTTGCACAGTCTAGCCCAGTTAATAGTAAAAGATTATAGACACTTGACTATCTTTTGTATGATTCTTAGCCAGAAAGCCTTGAGGAAAGAATACTCTGTTTTCTTTCTGGAGGTAAGGAAAAAAGCCAGTTCTGATCAGCCTTATTTGCATGTCATTTACCCATAATTCCACCTGCTAGCTTTTGATTTTTTGATTTATTTGTGCCAGTGGGTGGTTTGGCACATTACTGCTCCCAGGAATAAGAGAGGTATAAAGTTGGTTTGGAAGCTACCTTTTCCTCTCAGCTGTGACAAGTGTAAACTCAGCATAGCTAAATGCTCTGAGTTGGCCCCACAAAAACACTTTGGCACTTGAAGTAGCATCAAAGTCCAAGATACAGTTCAGTTTCTCACTGCCTAACCTTGAAGCTCCTTCCATTACTTAGGAATAAAAGCTTCTTGATACTCATCTAGGTACTTAAATGTCTCCTTGTGGATGTTCCAAGAATTGCTCACACCCAGATTGTTTCCCTTTAGGTACCTTGTTTGTATTTCAGACCTACAGATTTAAAAATTTGATTTTTTTTTTTATGTTTCATTGTGGGATCTGCTTGGGAAAATGTGCTGCAAACACATTAGTTAGTTTACTAAAACATGATGTGAACTGAGAGTGGATGCCTTCTCTCCTGGGCACTCTCTTCTTCTTCCTCTTTAGCGTTCTGAGTCTTCAACTACATGTGCAATTGGATTGACTGAAGAGAAAGAACAGAAGTAATAGAGTTATATCAAGAATTACTCTACAGACAGCCACTGGATGACATATCAAAGGATGGTGAGGTATAGGGTAAACCATTTGAGAACAGAAGAAAGATTTCATCCCATATGCCAGCTACAAGCTGCTGAATATAAAAGGAACACCTTCAAGAGCTGTTGGCATAGTTTACAGGATGTGTGTGTATGGCTTAGTGAGAGTTTTTGTAGCTGTGAATTGAAAATGGAAGGAATTGTCTTCCTACAGCCTGAGGTAGCTGCCTGATTCACTTTGAATGGTCATTCTTAAAGCTCTGCTTGAGAATGTTCTATTCAGCTGTCTGGCTTCCATGGAACTGTTTGGGCAGCTAACTCTGCCCCTGGAGGTCGATTAGGGGCCTGAGTCAGGGCTTTGAGGTACTTTGTGCAACTAGCTGGCAGGTTTAGTTACGCTACTTACCCCAAGACAGTTTTGGCCTTGGACGCTGTAATTAAAGCAACCTAGCATGGCTTCATGTTACATGCCTTAGGAACAAATGTCAGTTACTCCCTGATCAAGTATAAAGGGTTATACTGGAGAATTGGACTTCCTCGGTCCTCTAAGAAATTCTGGTGCCAATTTTAATTTTCATAAAAATAGACTTTGATAAAATTATAGTTCCATAAACTTTCTATCTTCAACAGAATATGCTGCATATAAATATTTGGTTTCATTTAGATCGGTGCATTTTCTCCAATAAATGGTCAATAAATTTTTTTCAGGATGTCACTGGTGTTTGGTTCATGGTTTCTGTGCCAAGTAGGTTAATATGTATGTTAATTTGTGTAACTGTAGTAGTAATAGTGGAAGAATGATCAAGAAATATTTCAAAAGTTAATGTGTTGCTTAATCAGATAACAACTTAATTTGGCCATGAACAATAAATAAAAAGCTACACATGGACCAATTTTTCTGTGATCACATCTCATCCTGCTCACCCGTTCTCCTGTTCCTACTGCTTTCTGAGGATTCACGAATGTTCTTAGGCTTCACATCACTTTGATCCTAAGTAAATGATACTAAATCTATTTCCTTAGTTTGAGAAATAATTCTCCCTGACAGGTTCAGTCTGCCACAGACTGGGTACTGACTGTAAGTTTTAAGTGGAATGGAAAATATATTTCACTAGGGAGAAAACTGCATGGATGGAAGGAGGTGGTTTTTTTTTTTTTAAGTTTCTGATTGTTCAATGGTAAATCTGGAAATGGTCATTAATACAACACTGTATGTTTTGCTCAGTTTACACCACCTGCCCAATGAGGAATATCAGGTTACAGCTCTTTCAAAAATTTGACTCCTACGTGCTTTGATGTGAGTACAACAAAACCAAGCAGCAGCTGAGCAGTGATTTCTGCTGGTTGCTTTAAGTAGTAAATGTCAGTGCACCTTAATCTTGTTGTGAATCTAGCTCTTCACTGTTAGTTATTTCAACTTGAAACACTTGGGCAGAAGTACTGAACATTCAAAGCTGTATGTAAGTTGATAGAGAATCTATTAAAAAAAAGAGTTACATAGAATTTGAATTACTTTGAAAAAAACAGAGTATTTACCTTACGGTACCTTGGCAATAGGAGACTTGTCACTTTTAGTTTAGTCTCTATATACCTTCATATATTGAGTGGACAGTGAAATAAAATAATGCCTGGAGTCCCACATAGACTGAAGAATATAAAAAGGAATGATCAGCTTTTTCTGAGGAGAGATAAAGGACCAATGGAGAAAAAACTCCCAAGTACACAATTATGTAGTTAACTATTTCATAATATGCAAACGTACTAGAAGGAGAACTGAAGTTTGCACAACTTAAATTTTGGCATTCCTTAAATTTAACTGGCAGTTTTCCAATCTGAAGTACAATTACACGTAACAAAACCTACCAGTTATCAGGGATATGCTCATCTGTGTATACAAAAATATAATTTTGATGTTTATGTCGCTAATTTGCTTGACTGCTTAAGAACAAACAGTGAGATTTTAAAAGATACTTTCATTATAGCTATACTTGTGTATTTTAGATGATGGATTTCAGCTTGAAAGTAGAGTTGGAAATAGCTTCTATGTAAAATGATGAGCCTTGGAGTAACAATATTTCTCTCCTGAGAAGATGTAGTTGGGGAAGGGATGCATAAGCCTATGCCAGTAGTGTTCATTCCAAGGAAGTGGGAATGACTGTGAGAAAGGTGTACAGATGGTCAAGGCATTTCAGCACAGGTGAGACTATCATTTATATCAAACTGTGATATGGGAGGCCTGAATCAGTACTTACACTACATATGAATGCTGAAAAGTCTGAACAGCTCATTAGGAAAGAGTGACAACCTTTGATGACCTTGTTGATACTTGGACTGCAGTTCTGCTTCAGCAGGCTGGGTTACAGACAAAATGGATTTCTCCAAGTCATATGCATCCTTGGCTTCAGGAAAACACACTAAAGGCCACCTGGCTGACAGTTTGATTTATTCCCCAACTTTTATTCCAGGTTGCTAGTGACTAGCATATTTTTCAGTAAAATCATAAGTCTTAGCTTTCAATTTTACATTAATTTTGTAAGATGCTTTGAATACAAGTAAAAATATTTGGCTTGATTTTTACCATAGAGCTTTTTGTTCCACTTCAGTGCATTTTTATTGCTTCTGTTCTTAATTGTACTTTCATGTCCAAGAACGCAGAAACAATTTTGCCAGGACCAGCTTGACCTAGTATTGGACATTACACTGTATGAAAAGGTAATTCTATGTTCATGTCACTGTATAAACCTTCACTTTGGATATCTGGCAATATCATGGCTTTCACACTAATTTATTAACATTATGCATGTATACAGTAAACACTTATTATTTTCATTTGATAGTTGTGGAAACTGAGACACATAGCAATATGTTGCCAGAAACTCTTTAGAAAGCTAGGGATTAAACTTAGGTCTCCCGAATCTGTCTATGAGTCATGGTGCAGTCTGTCTAAGCAGATGACTGTGCCCAGCATCAGCTGAATCTCCCAGCTGCTTTGAAGTGCATGATCTCTGCAGCTTTTGAAGAACAACTTTTCAGAGAAAAAAATAAAAAGGTGCCTGCATGAATAAGGATTGAAAGCCAAGGAAGGTGCAAAAATAAGAAAGATTTTCTTCCAGTTTATCCCAGAAGTAAAACAGAATATTGAACTGCTATTCCCTGAAAAACTGAATCTGTTCATTTGGGACCCAGTTGTGATTGGCTACAAGGCACTTCCTCTGACTGTTAGAAGATGAAAACTGCCAGAAGACTGCACAGCCTTTGTTTGTCCCTATTTCGGCTGCTTATGAGCCTTGTACAAGGTCCGCATAGGGACCATCACAGGCTGTTCTTAAAAAAAACCAAACAAAATTTGGCATCAGTTACGTATTGTTTCCATTCCCCTGCTAAGAGAGCCTCAGAGAAGTGAAGAATTGTATGCTGTTTTTTCCAACCAAGAACAACTCAGTTTAGGTTTTGTCACATTTTCTCTATATCCTTGTTTTTCATGAAAGTTGCTCATTTGAGTATCACTAAAATACATCTCTGTGTTGCCTTCTGACTGCACAAGATCACAGTCTGAGGACCATGACAGCAAAAAGGATATGAGCAGGGTTTAGCATACTCCAGTATGTTTCGGATAAGGACCAGAGACATCTGGTATTTTAACGCAGTTACCTTGAGTTAGATATTCTCTCTTCTCTGTCTATTCTTTACATTATGCTGTGATTTGGTTCTGAATAATGCTACATGTTTCAGTCACTGAAAAGCATTTTTTACTTCCTAAGTTACTGCTTTGGCTTAGCAGGTACAAAAAGTCTACACTCCTGAGGCTGAAGGTCATCAACTCTGTTTACAATGCTAAATGCATAATATAGATAACTGATAAACATATGGTTCAGGGCTGGACCCAGATTCTTACAGTGGTAAAGAGAGTACAGTTTTGTTTCAGAATTTTGTACTTCAGGGCAACACATCCTACCTAAATGGAAAGGAAAATGAAAACCCAGACTGTACCTTGAATTTCTCAGATGGAAGGCGAGGTGCAGTCTGACACGTGAATTCCATGCATTTTCAAAATGTTATAAAAATCTTCTTTACCTTTTGCTGATTCTGCTGCTCAGAATTTCTACCACATAAAGCTACAGTATAATTTTACTGGTCTGACATATCTTCCTTTGGGACTGGGCATAATGGTCTTATTAGCTTTTAAAGTTTTTTCTTTAGAATGATGGAAAGAGAAGCAGATTTTAAAATCCACTGCCATTTTAATGGAAAAATCATACACCAGCTGGTTCAAGTTGTATGCAAAATGCAACATGTGTGAATGTGCCATTTTAGAATGTGCTTATGTGATTTGCTCCAACAATTAATCAATGAAAATTAAGTAGTTTGGGAAATAAGCTGCTCATTTTTGAACTTGAGGCTTAGCTAGTTTTTCCTTAAAACCCGAAAGTTCCAGAGCACAATAAAGTCTGAAAGTTGCTGTCAGAGACTGCCACAAGCCTTTCCTGGGATGACACAATTAGTGGCACCAGTGATACAGTTAAATATTTTCCTTTGTTCTATCTGTTACATTTGTTTAATAATTTCACCTCCCCAGCCCCAAACCCTACAGAGTCTAAACCTTCCCAAATTCAAGCCACAATCTAAACAGATTAAAGAAATTTACTGATTGTCCCATCTAGGGAAAGAGTCCCAAGAAAACCCTTAAATGACGCTATGATATGGATGAATAAAATTATTTTCAAAGACTGAAATACAGAAATAAAGTTCTCAATTCCTTCTAAAGTGTGTAGTTTTGTATGAGTGGATGTGTGGACCCCATCTTCTCTGAATGTTTGTCTCATTCATCAGTCATCCCTTTATTCTTCATTAGGAAAATAGTTTTCATGAGATGGCTGGATCCATGGACACAGATCAGATGCAGGTCTTTGAAAAGAGACATTAGTGTCAAAGAGCGCTCCAGCTTTGATCTAACACTAAATCTTCTCTTGGTCAAATTATTGTTCACCTCAGGAAAGGTAGTAAACTTCTGAATGTGTGAAGCAAAAGTAGTGTTGTAAGGCTTTTAATATGGATCCCAGATGTTTTACATTGACATTTATTATCCAGAAAAAGTATAAGTCAGCAAAAACACAGGTGGTCTTTTTTGCTGTCACAATTTTCCTGACAGTATGATTGGATGAACTCCTGGAAACAGGGTATTGCTTGCCCTGGCCTCTGGACCAACCAAAATGAAGGAAGAAATGCAATTTTCTCATAACAGATTCTCCGTACTGTGTTTGTCTCTGGAATTATTTGCATATTCTCTACTACATATTTATATATACATATATAGAGGTATACATATATATAGATATATAGATATATATAAATATATTTTCAGCTCATGCCTTAGAATGTAGATGTGTAAGTATACATATTGTTTTAATTTTAGGAGTGATTTTTGGGATGTGGGTAACCTTTTGGTATTTATTGCTTGAAAGTTACTCGTAACAAAATTATTGTATCTATTGTCCAAATTACTTCCCCAAAGGTCTCCAAGATGTTGTAACATGGAGAAAGTGAATATTTATTATACCATAACTGGTTTTATTAACCTATAATCTAATGTCTATTTCACAACAGTTGATGATGATTTTTCATTGCAAGTAAACAGCTAAACAAATCATCTGCTATGCAGTAGGATGAAATCTGTCATATTCTCCTAAAAATAGTGGGAGTATTTTGACTAAGACTAACTGGTGTGAAAGGCCATCATGGGAAGGTCTTTCATCAACAGTTTTGAAAATGTTTTCATGAGGTCATGAAAGGAAGTGGAAGTATTGATATTGGTATCTGGCAGGAAACAGAATGAAGCATCTACTTGCAATGAACCAAATAAAACTGGAGCCAATAAAACTGACTATATCATATATCAAGCATGCATATAGGAAGTTCTGCCTCTTTCTAACAAAAGATACTTAAATAGGCTAAAAATAAATATAAGTTGTGCATTAGAATAACACATTGCTTGAACCCTGAGGAAGACCAAGTGTGATAATAAAATGTACATGTGAAGTATTCTGAGGGAATCTTAAGAAAACACCAAGATATCCAGCACATGAATGACACAATGTATTTTAACTCTGTCACTAATAATTTACAGTTTTCTGTGACTTTACCCAAGCACGTCAAACAGTACCTTGATGTAATACAATCAGTTTGTATATAGCATATTTTACAGAATAGTTTGAGTTGGAAAGGACCCACAGGGATCATCAAGTTCAGCTCTTAAGTGAATGGCCCATACGGGGATTGAACCCTCAGCCTTGGTGTTATTGGCACCAGGCTCTAACCAACTGAGCTAATATATATATAATACAGTATAAAAATTTCCAGCTTCAGCCATGCTGCTGATATCCTATTAACAAGTAAGGAAAAGGAGAAGAAAATAGCTTGAATTCTACACATAGTAGTGTGTCACTAACTTACAAATGGGAGATTTGAGAATGAAGCAATTTATTCAAATATCTCTTAAAGTCAGAACAACCATAGTGGTTCAGGAAACCTTTGAGAAGGTAATCAAAGGGACAATTTTGGAACATGCTAAAGGAAAACAAAAAGATGAATTATTGTTTTTTCATGGAATTCCTAAATATACTGTAATAAGTATTATCCTTTTAGATGACTCTTTAATCCATTATTTCCAATTAAAAAATAATAAATCAAATCACCATCCTGCTTACCAATATTTATTGTACTGAAAATCTTGATATATCTTCTTTAAATACTTAGTCAAAATAAATTTGAATCTACACACAGTAACAGACTGAAATGTCAGGAAAAAACACTTCATTATCCTGAACATGCTGTTCAGCAACAATGTCAGCAGATTCAACATTTATGTTTTGTCTTCATTAACATTACTGCTTTTTTCTTTTTTTCCCTCAGGCAAAGCATCAATCCATAATCCATTTAAATACTAGCAAACGGCACACAGGAACAACATCTTAGCTTGACCACCTCTAGGACCTATATGGAACTTTTTGTACAAGAGTATGTTTCCTCTTGGTAATGAGAATACGTTTGAGTTTAGTAATTCATCTGTCACTTCCTTATAGAATTAGTAAATGCTTTGTTCAGGTATTTATGTAAGGTCTAGCAGATTTGTATCAGATGAATAGAAATAAATCTAATAGTCCTATTTAAAATTATCCTTAAGACTTTATTTTTCAATTATGTTTTCCTAAAAATCCTTACTGACAGTACAGCTGCTGATAAGATGATTTTCTAGCTGTCTCATTGCTGAATCTGTCCATCTACTGTATCTTTTTTTGAAATAATAGTTTTGTAAAGTTATAATATTTAAATGGCAGAATAATCTTTTGTGTGTCTATATGTTTATTGTCTAGCATATTCAAATCCTTCTCCATGATGATAAGTACATTCCTTCATTTCACTATAATAGCATTGTGATGGATTTCACTCCTTTGGAAAATATGTATTAAAAGTAACAAGGGATGGCATTATTTTTTTTCCGCTGGCAGTGGAGCTAAAACAACAGTGAACTGTGTTTTCTTGGAGTACCTAATCATAAATACAATTTCTAATCTTCTGAAACAGAAAAGAAGTCTATTTGAAGAAAAATAAAACAACCAAGGAATTTGAAAGCCTACCTCTAATCATCCAAAAGTCCAATTTCCTTTTATCACAAATTGCTGATAACTGTTTCACTGGCATTAACCTATAATGCTCCATAAAATCACTGCAAATACAGACAAATAAAGAGGTAGACAATTCTGAAAAGCATATTTTTTCGTACTCCACCATGGTCACAAAAACCAGGGTATAGTTTTATAGTGCCATGCATACTAGGTGTTATCCCCAGAGTCCACCCGTTCTCGTGTAACAAGACTATGCACACTCTTACTCATGTACATACACTCCGCAAGGAAGTGGAGAACCATGACATGAAAAGAAAGAGGAAAACTGCTGTTAGAATTAGAGGTAGAAGGAAGCGGAATGGGGAGAAGAGAACTGATAGGACTCCTGGTATTACAAAATGGAACACACTCTAACAAATAATGTTAATTAGAGTGTCAGTAGATAGCTGCATTTATAAAAAGGAACCTGAGCTGCTAACTGTGGGATTAGCTCTGCAGTTAGACATTTGTGCCAACTCATGCTTTTGTACCCAGCACTGAAGACCTCTATGTGAGTGCGTACAAAGAAATAGTGTCTTAAAAGGTGTGTCTGTTTGGGATTTTTAAACAAATAAGGTGTGATGTTATGACTGACGGATGGTATTACTGCTTTGTCTGTTCAGTTTGCAGAATGTTACATTCAGTTAAAAAGATGTTTGTGGGCAGCAGAGATGAAGGCTGCCAGTTTGCCTTGGACGCTGCTGAAGTGAAAACACCTAACTGAGCAAACTCCCACAGTAGGAAGGGGAGGTTGCTGCATGCCCAGTTCTGGGCAAGGAGAGCTGGGATAAGGCAGTGCCTGGTCTTTGCTATGAGGCAGGCAAGGAGTGAGGAACACGGCAATCCTGCAGCATGAGGCCAGATGGGAACCTCCTATCAGCGAGACAGTCAAACTTCCAAAAGGACAGAAAAACACAACTTTATCTAAAAGCCCAGAGGAGGCTGAGTGTGGTTTGTTTAAATTTTGGAAATTACAGAAAGGTGCTAGACTGTGAGAGAGAATGACTGGCTGTGCAAGGATTCGTGGGAAACACTTGTTGACCACACCTACATGGTAATCCATTCCCAAAATTAAACACTATATGATCTATACTCTCATAATCAATAACATTAGGTATTTAAAGGTCTTCAGCTATTTCTGTGATAAAAAAGTGTGGCTAATTCAATGTCCCATAGTTGATATAAAGATTTCTCTTTAGCTAATATCGAGGAACAAAGATTATGCTGATACTTTCTAATACCTTAGCTACAAGAGCAAAGAGAAAAATTGCAAGGGAAGCTAACTGCTGTCCCTTCATCTTCCATCATACTTCAGACTGTTGTTTCACAGTCCTCTTATTCTGTGCAGCAGCTTCAAAATATTTTTCTTGTGTTTGTTCTTCTGACAGATACAAAATTTCCTGCAGAGCAAGTCTAATGCCTCTGTCAGTGAGGACAGCAGTGGGTGGTCAATATGAGGTTTAAAAGTCAAAATCTGTACTCCGAAGATTTCTCTCCTTAGTGGTGACATGGTGTTTTCTAATTATCATGAGATGCCCAGAATGACTCCAAGAACTTGATTTTTTTAGTACATGGAAAAGAATTGCTCCTCAAAAGGTTGCAAAAAACACAATGGAAGCATTAACAAGAAGAATTAAATTGAAAGAACTGGAGTGGCTTAAAAATAGGAGGGCTTTAAATTAAAAAAATATGAGGCTTTTTGGTTTTTTGGTTTGTTTTTTTTTAATTCCCCCCCCACTTTTTTAAGTTCACCATAGCTAAAACAAAAGAAAAAACAAGAAATTAAAAACTTTCGAGAAACACTGTCTTCAAAGACAATTTAATAATTAACAATGCTCCCTAAAATATTCCTTCAAGTTGTTTGGAAGCAATTTTTTCAGTATATTTGAGAAGAACTGGCCTGAATGGTGAGGTGGTTTGACCTTGACTAGCTACTAGACTCCTACATGCTCTTTCACTTGCCCTTTTCAGCAGGTCAGTAGATAAAAGAAGATGAAAAAGCTTGTGGGTCAAGCTAAAGAGATCACTTACTCATTACTGTTGTGGGCAAAGCAGACTCAACTTGAGGAAAATTAAACTAATTTTCTGCCAATTAAAATAGAGCTGTGTAGTAAGAAACAAAGACAAATCGGACTAGCACCTCTTCCTCTATTTTTTTTCATTTGGTCTGGGCTCATGTTTACTCCTTCACTGACATTTCCTTTACCTCCACACCATCCAGGGAGTAATAGGATGGAGGGTTGAGGAATAGGTGTTGAATTCATATTTTTTCTCTTTTTCTCTCCTTTTTCCTCACACTTTTCCTCTGCTCCAGCATGGTTCGTTCACGGGCCATAACTCCTGCCAGAAGCCTGCTCCTGTGTGGGCTCTCTGTGGGCTGCAGTTTCCTCAGGGCATGACCATATGCTCCAACATGAGGTCCTCTGAGGCCTACAGGGGAATCTCTTTCTCTGATCTTGTTGTTCAGAGAGCTATTTTTCATACTTTTTTCCTCACTCCTCACTGTCTTGACATGCTATGCCCTTTCTTAAATATTTCTTCAGAGGCAACACCAGCTTAGCTGGTGGGCTCATCTGTGTACTGAGTTGGGTCTGTTGAAAGGAACAGCTGTGTCCGTCATGGGACATCCTTGTCTCTTCACCAAACCGAAGTCTCTGAGAGAAAGACCACAAAATGTTTAAGGCTTCTTTTCAGGTCGGCTACTTCGTGATTAAGGTGGAGACTGTATCTAATTTTTAAAGATTGATGTACTCTCAAGCGACATCTAGGGCCTGGAAGTGTTTAAGAAAAAATATTTTATGGATTTTGGAGCAAGAAGTTTCTTTGGAGATGGACAAAGATGAGTAGAACACACTGGCCTGATGATAAAAGAAATTAGGAACACAAGTTCCTAATGTGTTGGTACACATTGTGGAGTTGCACACAAAAAACTGCAACATGTCTCCTGGTCCTCCCTCTACTTCTTTCTTAGAGTACAGAATAACTTGAATATAGTTTGGACTTCAACTCCACTGGGATTAACTTAAAAATAGAGGCATGATTTATGTAGAAAGTCTATTAGGTACAGAGTTCTCTCAGAAACTGATATATCTATGTTGTAAGTCACTTCAGGCCATGAGAGAAAAGTAACAGCAGGGAAAATTTTTATGATGTTTCCCCAGTGTGCTTTTTCTTCTTAAGCTTCATGTTTTTTATCAGTTTAGAAACCTTCTGTGGATTTCTCTTGAAAATATTTACTGGTCTTCTCCTGAACTCATTTATGGTTTTTGATCTTAAGCATTCTTTGGTGAAGAGCTACAGTTATTTTCTCTTTGCTGCCCAAAGAGCTACCTTCTTTTCTTTGTTTTTAAATTCAGGCATAAATTTATAAAGCTGCCTTAAAAAATCCCAACAACCTCTCTTTAATAGAAGGACATGCCAGAACTTCTGTTGAAACATGATTAAAAATCCTTCCAATTTCCGATCTAAATATATCAATTGCCAATTCATTCCCATTTGTTTTGTGCTAATTATCTGATAGTTGGTATGGTGATTCTTTCAGAAACACTCAATATGTCCCTCCTCAGACATAATTTTGTTCAACTAAACAAGCCAAACTTTCTAGCATCTGCTCACAAACCATTTTTTATTTCTTTATCAATCTACTCTGCACCTTTTCTGGTCTTAATTCATGTTTGTTGTGAATTAAAACAGAAATGTAGAAGAGAAATAAATCCAGACCTATTTGCCTCCTGTCTCTGGAGATTCTTTTTTAGATGTTATACCTTTATGTTTCTTTTAACTCTGACAGACTAGAATACTCTGTGTGGCTGGTGGTAGTACCATTCCTTTTTCAGGAGATCGTCCATTAGAGATGATGAAGACATTAAACACTAGATTGTCATTTACCCAGTGATCTGTAAATAGTTTTGGTCTTACAATAAATGAAAACAAGAATACATGTATTATATGCAAGATACAGCCTTCAAACAAAAAATCAGAGTCAGATCTCAGCCATACCCATGCATCTTGGTAAACTCTGAAGCAGCTCCAAGTCCAACGCCGCTCCTGAATTTTGTAGCTCAATCCTTGCCAAGACACAGGGAGAACAATGTCATACAGGGCTCAGAAACTGATGTGGCATCTGAAGTATGCCACAGGTTCCCAGAAGTCTGGGTCTATCAGTGTTGTTGGCACCCACAGGTGTCTATATGAATGTGTCTGTCTGTGTCTCTCTTTCTATTTTAAACTCCTGTTTCCCCCCCTGGGGCAATTACCACATTGACGTCAGAACATTGCCCAGCACCTCATTTATGTCTGAGAAGAAAGGGGAACAGTGTTGAGAAGAGAGCTCAGTGGAAAAAATAATATTCAGAGTGTGTTAAAAGCATTGAGGGAGGAGGAGTAGGTGGAAGAGATGGGAAATTTTAAGTCAGTGTATTTATGTTATCCTAAATACCAAAAAACCTGGTTATTTTGGATATGAATACTGCATTAGTATCTGAGAATATAGTTAGGCAGAGGTTTTTGAATATCTGAATACCTGACTATATAGGAAATAGCTTGACAATGTTTCTTGTTATTTTATTCTTCATTTGACAATTTTCATTCTGCCATTAACCAAAAGTCATGATAAACCTCTGATGTCTTTTTTCTTTCACTCCATGTGCTTTCCTTAGTGTAATCACTCATAACTTTGCAGTAGATATTAGATATTTATAGAACTCTATTTTGTTAGTCATAACATCATGTACTTATCTGAAACTGTTGTGAGCTCCAGATGGAGGTAGACAGTATCTTGTCCAATAAACTCTGGTGTTAATGCCCCAAATAGGCAATATATGCTCATATGTCTTCGAGTCAGATAATGGCAGCATGGAGTTGTGCTGTGTATGTATATTAAAATTCAACACTCAGTGTTCCACACGTTGTTTTTAATAGACCGGAATTACTTTTAAGAGATTGTAATCATCTCTGTGACCTAAAGCAGTATAGGCAAAACACCATGTTATACAGCGTTCAAACTGCAGTCCCTTTTACATCTTAACCTTTCCTTTTTCTCTCTTACTGAACTTTTCTATCCACTTCTATCCCAATTTCCTGTTCTTTTACTTCAGTCATTCCTGTTTAACTCTTCTTCTTCCTTTCTAGTCCTGCAGTTCAGTGGCATGTTTGGCTTTCATTTCTTAACAAAAAACTTCTTGTTCTGAGGATGGTGGATCAGACTCAAATAACTTAACCCATAAGGAAAGTACATTATTTATTCCTATTTGAAGATTTTTTTGGTTTAAAGCTGGTCATACAATTTGGAGAGACTGGCTTCATGTTTTCTGAAGGCTTATGGTTGGCAATGTTGCATGGAGCTCCTCCAACCTAGTTCATCTGAAGAGAGACTGAATAGGAAAACAGTCTTTATATTCCTTAAATCTTGGACACTGCTCTCCAATATAGCTGGCTGATATCTTCATGGAAAAACTGAGTTTGGTTAACTTTTTCTTTTTCTTTCATAAAGAAGAAGGGAATTTCTATCCCTACCTGTTTCTGCATTCTTCTTTTGGATATCCTGAATTTCCCACTCTTCAGCTAAAACCAAAGCAACCTTGAGGTTTTTATTTTATTCGTTATAAATATTTGTTATAAATAACAACTTCTAACTTTGCTTGGAATGTTGTGGAAAGCTCATTATTTACCAAACATATCGAATACTTGTCCAGTGTTCCCTGTTATAAAGTACTTGGCTTTCATAGGCCAGTTATGCAGATAAGTTAATGAATAAAATTATCTAATAGATGTAGGTTGAAAACAGTTAACACAATGTGAAGTTAAAATGATTATAAAGCACTCGGCTGTACGGGAAGTGATGCATGGTTTTGATCACTAGGTGGCAGTGTAGCAGAAACTCCATTAATGATTAGTGAGAAGAACTTTCCAGAAATATTACATCGTAAGTGAAGAGAGTGTCCCGGGCTGTAACTGGACAGCCAAGCAATGGGATGAGCCCCCCGGGAAATGATTGGCCAGGAACATTCCTTGTTATAGACCAATCGCGACCCTGGAAATGGACCAATCCATGAGAGGAACAAGAGCGCTCCAATCTGGGGGTACCAGAGACGATAAACCTTCACACACTCTTTCTTTCGGGGTCCTCCAGCAGAAACTCATGTTCCAAAGGAGCACCCAGTGTAACACACTGTTTTTGGGGCTTGTTCTAGCTTGTCGTGCGGGACCTGGGTTTATCCTGTCTCCCCGTCCTCAGTTGCTAATTTTAATAAACGAGTTAACCTTCTCTAAGGTTTCTGGCCTTGTTTATGACATTCCCTTAATCACTTTTATGTGATTAAGACCTGATTCTTCACACTACGATCACCTGAAAACTCAGGAAAAAGTAATATGCACTTAAGAGGTCGACTTGGCTCCTCTTTGGGAAGCACAGTGCTTTGCTGAGGGACATTGCCCTCTGCAGCCTATGCTCACCAACAGCAATTTGGCATCATTTGGCAACAGCAATGATGGCATTGTTCTGGGGCCTGGGGTACAAGGGAAGCTTAGCTTTACTTTGATTACACTAGCCCTATTTAGCAAGTGGAGTTTTCTTGTCGTTGTTTTGAGGGGTTTTGGGTTTTTTGTTTCTTCATTTGTTTTCTTACTTAAGGGTTAGGTCTTTTAGAAAAGAAAAAGGTGTGTAATGTGTAACAACATAACAAAAGTCAATAGACACTGTTTCTGCAGTTAAAAAAAAAAAGAAAAAAAAATCATGCCTGCCTGCTTTTCTCAGTCAAAACTAGTACTGTCCATCAGGTGTGTCAGGTGTGCAAGGAATTCAGTCAGTAGCACTAAATCCTGAGACACTAGCTGGTTAGGTAACGTCCAAACACATCTCAAACACAACACAAAGGAGATTGATTTACTGCTTTCCCTGCAGCCAGAGCTGTTTCCATAGAAATAGCTTTGGGTTGCTTCCTGGTTTCATGAGTCCTTTATACACCCCTGGTACACTGTGTCATGGCATAAGTGAAGAACATGTAAAGACTTGATTCTCTCTTCCTTGTAAAAACTTTACACTGGTGCTAATCAACAAATGTGATTGAATTATTCCTGATCTGCAGAGCAATTCCTCGTAGTGGACTAATATTGCTTATTTTCCGTTAAGGAGATGCACAGAAATTATACTGCTTGCAATATATTCAGAAGAAATAAACATAAATTTTTTTGCATTAAACTGAATTTCTTACAGAATATATTTTTACATTTTTTGCATATTAAAAATGTAACCATTTTAATAGTAACCTGGAGCTATGCAATCCTATTATATTCAGAATAATTATGACAGCTAATGTCAGAAACAAGAATAAGCATGGATTTTCTTTCCCTTTTTTACATAAATATAAAAGTTTTATTAATCATCAAAATGCAACATTCAAAATTATTCATAAAAGAAAAACACCTTCATGTACTAGCTTGGTGGTTTCTTATGCATAAATAATTATTTAATTTAAAAATTTTGAAACAATCTGCTTGCAATGAGTTTCTTAAACCTATAATACTTCACCTCATGAAAGCTGTCAGAAATGCGAAATACAACAGCCCACTCTGAACAAGGCCATGCCCTATCATCTTACAGCAGATGTCATTATCTAATTTATTTCTCGAAAACTAAGGCTATAATGATTGGAGAAATCAGGCGTCATGCTGATAAATACATAAAATGATGGCTATAATTTCTTGTTAGGCAGAATAACAAGGTATATACCAAAAATATACACTTATAATCTACCCTTACAATCTTCTTATAAATGTTTTGGATGAACTGTGAAATTGCACATATACCTAAATAGTGGGATGAGTTTTAAAGGATAGTCCTTTCTTAGAAGAGATCTTGTTCAGAAATTAATATTTAAAAAGAAATTTTGCTGGGTTTGAATTGGCCTATGTTTGTCAGAAGAAACATGTTAAAATAGAGACAAAAAACCACTGTGTCGGGTAACAGGGAGTTGGTAGGGAGATTGTACTGTGTCTAATAAAACTAAAAAGGATTTTCTCCTTTCAGATAATTGAACTCTTGGTCATAGTTGTGCTCCATTGGGAAGAATGTTGATGTGCCACTTTGATGGAATGTATTAACCAGCAGTTGTGCAATCACAGTAATGAGAAGAGTTTTGATTTCCTGTTTCAATGATCCTACCACTATATGGAAGCTGGCTTCAGTTGTGCTGGAAACCATGAAGTAAAAGAGCATCAGTATCACAAACGGACTTGGGACATGATCCCTTGTAGATGAAGTTAACTGAAAGAGTAACTGATCCTTCCTGAATAAGGTCAAATAAATGCAAGAAAAAAATAATGGAAGAAAATTTCTTCCCTTTATTTTTGTCTTGTATCCATTTAATGTTACTGGACAGTGGCTTCATGAAAATTACTCCTGCTTCTCTTTAGTTATTGTGCATTTGTTACCATACTCTCTGCTGCTTAAAGTGGCTAGAATGCTGCATGTACCAGAGTACACTATACAAATTTGGTTGATATGTTTGCAGTACAGGTTGATCAGTAAATGGGATGTGAAAGTGTTCTACCAAACCAAATAACCCAACTCTGTCAGATTAGTCAATTTAAGACTGAAAAATATGGATTTATTCCTTTGCTAAACTCAAAAGTCACATGAATCATCTTCATCATCTCCTTTGTACTGGGAGAAATTCAGTTCCCAGGCAATCATTAGTCTTATCTAAGATTTATTAGGTCTAAAATTCATGTGTGATCATCCAAGCAAGGATCTTTAGAGACAAGTAACTATTTCCAGAGCATTTGGCTGGTGAGGCATTCCTGATGCTAGGGCACTCCTGACTGAGGAGACACTGACGTGTTTCAATATAAGTGCAACACTAATGGTGATGGGAGAATAGGCTTTGGATTTGCGTTCAAAAATAATATGGAAAAAAGTAGAGATTCTGACAACCAAAGTGGACCAAGAAAAGGATAAAGCTCTCCAATATCTCAACACAGAGCATCTCTCTTCTGAAATATCTACAAGTAAATATGTCCACGTTTGTCTCTAAAGCAGAATATGCTGAGCAATATTTCATGCATGTGACTGCTTGCTATTGTTGTTCAGGCAGCAGGGAAGCTTTTCTTTGTTGTTCATAAAGCTTCTTTTAGCAGAAGTGAACTTTTCAAATGTCTGATATCTGTCACTGGAAACATTCTGAGTGCATTTTAGAAACTGTAGAGATGTAGCCCCAAATTAGCCATTTCCTTAATTTTGGGCTATCTGTTGAATGTCCATCGTACTTGCCCAACCATATTAAGTGAACAGAGTAAAGAAAGATAGTGTGTTTTGGGGAAGAATTTTGAAATGTAGGTGCATTCAACATTGGGGCTAAAAAAAAGAAGCTTTGATGCGTCGATGAAAGGGAATAGCATCCTTACTCCAAGGCAGTCTGTCTAGTGGTCTGCCCCCAGCAGAGATCACAGAAGCCCTGGTATTTCTAATCACACATAACAGTCTGGCAGGCAAGTTTGCCAAGAAAGTAGGAAAACCTGACAGACAAGTCTTATAAGGCTTCTGTCTGGATTCCTTTATTTGAATTTTATCACTGCCTCTTTCCATGAATCTTTATCATTTTGATTATCCGGAAATTCTGAGGAAACGGAAATTCTGAGGAGACAGAGATTATCGTCTGCTGAATTTTCATCTAATGAGATTTATAGAGTTTATTCCTGTTGTTCATGCTCACTGTAACTGTGTGCACCAGTAATGAAGAGATGGGATTATCGTCTGCTGACAAACGATTTATTACTTAAAAATAATAAACTAACAAGGCATCAGTCTCAGAGGTCATGGATTTAGAGTAGTAGATCATTCATAGCTACGAAGTCAGTCACAAGTTTTCCAGTTACATGGCAATATATAACTTTTTAGACCAATGGACAATTAACACGAAACTTTGTTCTGACTTAATAACCTATCACCTTTGGTGCTTTTTACTGCATTGCAGCTGTCTTTCACCCAATTGTTTTCTGCCTCACGTACACACATTTACTTCTACTATAACATCTAAATTCTTAACTTAAACTACAAATCCACATTACCATATTTAAAATCCCTTCACCATATTACCTAATGTTTTTTATTTCCTTAAAACATACTCTAGCTTATAATTATAGAAACATAGGTTTATGATTTCTCTGCTTAATGTCTGTGTACCTCCAGCATCACATCAACTCCAGCTTCTTCCAGGGCTGTAAATCAGATCCATTAATGTCTGTAGGAGTTTCTACTTTTCTGTTTCCCACATGTAACCTCGTGATTTCATTAAAATTCTGATGTTATGAACACTTGAACAAAGAGAAAATTAAGGTGATCTTCCAAAAAGAGAAATTGTGCTGAAACTTTAAGAAGGATTTTACTATAAATGTGGAATGAAAATATTTCGATACTATTCTGGTAAAAAAATAGCTACTGTCAAAGCCTAAATATGTGACCAAATTTTGTTTTTGTAGTGTGCAGTAACACACTACAAGTGTGTTAATAAGAGTGCCTGCAAGAGCAAATTTAACTGTAGAATGAAGTATCATTTTGTGAGATGTTCTGAAAAGATGGTAAATTCTTGCAAGAAGAGAAAAACAATTACGAAAAGCAAGGCTGAGCGAGACTGAGTGTTGGGAAGGAAAAGTGTTCACTGTATTGCATTGAGATCCTCAGACAGCAATTAAGCCTTTCTGCTGTTTGTTGTCACCAATAGCAGCAGCAATAACCAATAATATTGAGAAAAATCATAGAGATCCTTCTTTATTCTTCCCCAGGTAGTGGATCCTCTCTGGGAACCCTCAGTTTTAAGAAGTGTTTTATTTCCAATCCTTTTTAGCCGGCACGGTTACTGCATGAGCATAAGCATTGTGTAAAATAACTACGAATAATTTCATTCTTTGTGTAACAGCAGATCCTGATGCACGTTTACTTTGTTTTTACAAGGAAAGTAAGCCAAGGGGTTTCCAAAAGCCCAATACCAGGTGGTGGTTTTATTGCCATCTACTGCACATAATGGTAATAATCTATATTGATAGTTTAATATGGAAATATTGTTATGTCCTGTTAAAATGCAATAAGTATCATGTTTTACAGACAAGTTAAAGAATTTCTTGGGAATATAATCATTATGTGCATGTGCCAAACCAGAGTAGGGGAAAGGGAAAGGGAAGACAATTTAGTTTTCAGGCAGTTCAGATAGATGGGTTGCCAAGAAGCTAGAATACTTAATTCTCATAGAAATACGTGCACATCCAAAGGCTTTGGAGACGCAGAAGACACCTCATAAACCTCTATACTTATCCTGCTTGGAGCACAGTGTTTCCAAGTTCTTTAAGAGACTTCCTTATGTGCTGGTGGGAAGGTTGTCATAGTGTCTGGGAAGAAGGAGGTTGTTAAAGTTGACTGTTTCACAGTCTCTCTGGAAGAGTGAGATTAGCAGCACACAATGCACACAAGCAATTAAGCCCATAAATAAAACAAACATCCCAGCTTGCATCTGAAAGATGACTTTTTAAACTTTATTAAGCAGAAATCCTTCCTTATTGATATTCACCATGTAGAAGGCAGTATCAGTGGCAGGAACTCTGTCAGGTATTAGCTCACTGGAAGCTGCTTCTGCTTCTGACATTTCACCAAAGCTGGGTGGGTGCATGCATTTCAGGACTGAGGATTTTTTCTTTCTATATGTTTTTAATTACAGTAACATCTGGCTGCACCATGTACTGAAGCTGGGGCTGAGACATGATATGACCAAATGAACATGACATTCCCTGCACCTTAGGGCAGTTTAACATTAATTAAAGCCATCAAATTGCATTATTATCCTATTTGGTTATGATTTGCATGGATTTCATAATGACTTCAGAACCATTATGGTTCTGAATACAAGCCTGTGTGTCACAAGTTGGTCCATACCCAATTCAAATATGAATGTCTATAAGGGCTGGCACCTTGTGTTTTAGATACAGGTTTTCTGTTGCTGTCAGGTGCAACCTTCCCAAGACAGTTTGGCCCATGGAAAGAATGAGGGAACGATATTTGGATGGATGTTCAGAGATCTTTATTGTCCCAGCCGCATGGCTGGGGAGCCTGGGCACAGACTGAAGAAGAATCATGGGACAACCACGGTTCTCGGGGCAGGGGCAATGTGAATGGCCAGTAGGGAACAGGATAGCATCAGGAAGTCTGGAAACCCCGTGTAACCCATGGGTCCATCCCCCCAGGGGGAAAACCTCCACAGTTTTCCAACTCCTTTTAGTTACTATGAACAATTATAGAGACTGAGAGAAGGAGAAATTAACCATGTTATATTTTACAGGCCTCACACTTTTTAGTTTGAGAAACTGTCGCTCACCTTTGTCTCCATTTGCTGATGTACTGCTTTAGTAAAGTCAAAGAAGTAAAGAGATCACAAACATAGTAGTAAAGCATACACTCTTCCTGTCCTGTTAATTGGTGCTAACTCTAAAATCCTGATTTGATACTTCTGTCTTTATTTCACACACTAAGTTACTCCAGCAAATAATTTTTTTTTTTATAATATAATTTCCCATTTTGGATATCATGTCTATCAGAAGAGAAACTCAAAGGGTCTTTTGTTTTCATCTTCTATATAGTATATTTAGTCCTTTTAGAATTACTTGGTAGCTGTCCTTCTGCCAATACTCTGCTGGGTCTTCGATGGGGACCCAATATATCTGAGGAAGAAACTGTTCTTACCAGTGATATTTCAGCATGGCTTCTTTTCAAGATACATTTTGATTTTTTTTTTCCCACTCTTTTCTTTTCTCTGAACGAATTACTAGGAAATCCTTTTCATTTCCACTAATGGAAAAAAAGGAAAACAAGATAGTTACTGTTTCTGGCAATCTGGTTATGACTGCACTTGAAGAAGTATTACTGCAGATATTTTCAGAATTTAATGGTTTAGTCTTTAACTAAGCTGCAGGTCTTTTGGAGATGCAGGAGCCTGATTTTTCAGGGACAATGAAGAATTTAATATTGAGCATCTAAGCTTAGTAACCTTGATAAGAAAACTTTACATTAAAATTATAAGGCTTATGTGAGAACAAGAGCAGAATTGTTAATGGAAACAAAGATTTAGAAAACTATGCACAGAAGGAAAGGAACAAACCTCTAACAGATCAGTATGCTCAAGAAGTGAAAATATAGTATTATGTATCCTACTTTTAAAAGAACTGACTCATAAAAACAGTCCTGAACCAAGTCTAATCAATAAATATGGTTAGAGTGGAGTAATACTCTCTACTCTCTAATGTTCTATAAGCAGCTAAAAAGGAGGTTGGAGAATTAAATCTCAGCAGTTACAGAGATACCAATCACAGCAAATCACAGCATAGTCTGAGCTGGAACAGAGCCACAACCATCATCGAGTCCAACTCTTACGTGAATGGCCCATACAGGGATCAAACCTTGGTGTTAGTGGCACCATGCTCTAACCAACTGAACTGTTCTCAGAGTCTAACGTGACCTTTCTACATTTTTAAAGAAAAGCACAATAAAGACCCCAGTTATGCATATAAAATGGTATTAAATACAATCCAGGTTTGTCAAAGGTAGGTCATACCTTTGATATGATCATTCTTTGGTAAAAACCCCCTACTTTTCTAGATAGAAAAAAACTCCATTATCTCTCATCCTTCTTAGTACAACACTCCAGGAATAAAATATTAAATTTTTTGGAAAAGACTGTGATTAAGACAAGAATTTAAAAAAAGAAAAACTGAGTAAAAGAAAAGTTATGTTTTGTGTTGAAAGAGTAATTTCAGGCTGAGGAAGGCTACTACTACCATCAATGTTGCAAGTTATCTCTTTCAAAATACTCTTTATGAATTTGACAGAAAAGGGAGGAGTGGGTGAAAAAAACACATAAAAATTTTTGTTTTCTCTCAATACCAAAGAAAGACAGTTACCCTAGTAATTAAATTTATGATTTCTTGATTTATGCCTGTTGCTTGCATTACGCTCTGCTGTGCAATATATTGTTTCTTTTCTTTCACTGCTGTATTTCATATGAGCAAGCCATCTTCTGAACTTCAGAAAGAATATTCACATCACTTAACTTATGCATAAAATATTTAAATATTTTGTTTGAAGGATCCTTCATATTGAAAAAAATTTGCAAAATTTGATATATATAAATCCTAATATCTGGAGTAATTGATGTTTTCCTCATTCTGAGTCTTAAGGATGAGTTAACAGTGATGTTTCACCCCTGAATTTCTTAGTTGTTGTTACTTCTAGTCAGATCTATGAAATTCTTTAAATTACTTTTTTTGTATTTAACAAACTGTACTGTTCTCTTGGAAGTGACTTTATTTCCCTTAAGAGTGAAAAGGATATAAAAATTTAAAATTATTTATCTTGGTATAAGTTTAAAAAAGTAGAAAGAATAATGAGTATGATGCCTTATTGGGACTACCTAACAACAGAAGCTAGACAAAATTAAAAGAATAAAAAGTAGTTATGTTTATTGAAGGGCCTTCAGGTACACTCTGGACAGATGAAGCCCATCCAGAGGCTACGCCCAAAAATGGACAACCAGATCATGGGTTTTCATACTTTCATAAGTTTGGTCTCTTTGAATATTGGGGGTTAATTCTCCAATAACAGCTTCAGGTAACGAAGTCACTTACTCCAAGTTTGCTGCCCCCCAACTCACTTTTTTTACATTTCTCGGGGTCTGAGACAGTAAAGTGTTGCCCTGGTTTGAGACGAATTCAGAGGAATATCCGAAATGAACGTCCTCTGATAGAAGGCAGGTTACAACCACCCCCCCAACCCCAACAAGTTCAGGAAGAAATTCCTTGGAGGAAAGTGAAAGGAAAAAAAGTATTTATTTAACAAGTAAAGTGCACTTAGGTATGGAAAAAGAATAATGCTGAATAATAAAACCTCTAGCTGTGGAGAGAACCTGGTAAATTTTCAGAGTCCTTTGTGGATGTGGTCTCTCTCCTCCCCAGAGCTGGAGTTCGGTGTGGGGGAGCCCCTCTGGGCCGATGTAAGGTCTCCCCGTGAGGTTCTAATGTTCTGGTGTTCTGAACAGTTCCAGAAGAGAAAAAAGAAGCCAAAGTCCCAGGGAAGTAAAGGAGTTTAACTCTCCATCTCTCATCTGAGAAAAGGAGCCAAGAGCTGGGAAAAACAGAAAGGTGCTTTACTCCGCTCTGCAGCAGCAGCAGCCGTCTCTTGTCCTTGGACACAAAACTGCTTTGAAAAGTTTGCCTGGCATTTTTTTTTTCAGCTCTCGGACCCAGTTTTAAAGGCACAGAAAGGCACAGGATCCATGTCTGGGAATAGAGCAGGAGATAGGGGATATGACATCATAAAGCCACCCCAAGACAGGAGTCCTTGGTTTCCAGGCCTAGAGTAATTGTTTTGTCTGACCAAAATGGGAGAACAGTAGCTAACACTGTACATGGAGTTTATAGTTATACACTAAAGAATTAACAGGCTTACAAATATATGAAAAATATATAAGCTAAAATCTCAAGGCATCAAGTAAGCAAAAAAATCTCTATCTAAAAGCCCTGCAACATGTAATAAAGCATGAATGCAACAAAGAAATGTAAAAATGTTAGCAGCCATACAAACTGTTTAATTAGAGATGAAAGGAGATTCAGAGATTTTCTCTGTGGCAAATATCACTGGAACTCCAGATAGAAATGGAATGCTTGATAAAAGAGATGCAGAATTATAGAGTTGAAAAATGGATCTATTTTTACTCTTTCACTCTATTTAAAGAATTATAAAGTCATTGAATTATGTAAAATGGACAGGATTTAGAGAGGTCTAGAAAGATGCACACTTTTGCTCAAAGCCAATTAGAGCCCAGACAGGAAAATCCTGAATATCTGCAAGGATGGAGACTTCACAGTCTCTGTTGAAAATGGTTTTTATTTGACCATCTTCATGGTAATTCTGTTGCAGTGGGGTTAGCCTGCAACCTTCCCTGAAAAACAGCTTTGGCTCATGGAAAGAGTCAGGAACAATAATCTTGATAGATGTTCATGGATGCTTTTTATTTTCTCCCAGCCTCATGGCTAGGCCTGGCACAAACTGACTACAACAACTGCCCAAAATCATGTGAACACCCCCTTAAGTACAGGATTCTGTGGGCGGAGTTACATTTGAAAAGACCAATGAGGAACAGGATTTAGACACAATAGCACCAGGGAGTTTGGAAACCCCGTGTAACCCAACCATGCTTCCACTCCCAAGGCCCATCACCCCCAGGGGCACCTCCACAAATTCCACACCCTACCCCTCCACCCCGCTTCCTGCTGCTCTCTGCAAGTCATTTCCTGTGTCCTAGTAAGGACATTTAATAATATTGCCCCCTATATTTATCCCTGAGGGATCCTCCTAGTAACCATCCAGACTTTATATTGTCTATCACAGGACATTGGGCCTAGTGATGCAGCCAGTTTCCTCAGCCCCTTCCATTTATCTAATTCCTATATCATCAATTCACTCCAAGGATACCATGGGAGAGTCTGTCAAACACTTGACTTGAGCCAAGGTGTCCAACGCTTCCCCAGCTGTACACAAAGCCAGGCAGCAATCTGTTTGATCAGGCACTATTTGTCTCACTGTCTTGATTGCAAGTCTGCCCTTGACCTTCACATTCTCTGCCATCTCCCCCTTGTCCAAGCATAGTAAGTAACCCTTCTAATTATTATGAAGGAATTGATGCCAGTACATTCTAGCAATCTCCTGAACTGTTTGCATCCAGGCCTGTTCTCTTCCTGGCAGATATTGGGATGGTGGAAGCCTGTTATGAATTCTAGGTTCTGTGATCGTGAATATCTTTCCAAGTCTCTAAGAAAGGCTTTATTTTAGTGCCTCTTTCAGATACAGCGATCAATAGGATATATTCCTAGATCTTTATTTCCAAAAAAGTCTGCCAGGATGTTAAATTCAAAATACAAACTGCACAGAAAATGATTTTAGAAGTTTCCAAGAGTTTTGAATAATCCAACTATATTTCTTTACCTGAATTTTGCCAAATATTCAGACAGAATACAAGATTTTCAAATCATTCATTAAACAAAACTTTGACTTGTCCAAATCTGCACTAACCTAGATTTCCTGAACACATTAGATGGGGTGGTTGTTTTCATTGCTTGTATGAAATATTTTATATAAAATATTGGTTATGAGACTTTCTTTCTGTCCTTGATCAAAAGATGCCATTAATGGTGACATCTACACACTTTATGTTGCTTCCAAATGTCTGGTACTATTGATATTAATACAACATAACAAGGAAAGACTCAAGATAGATTGGAAAGAATTAGTTCTAGCCACAAGAATGGTATTTCAGACCAGGACTTCCTGGGTAAAATCTCTGTGAGTAAAAATCTGAATGAAAATTATGGTTATTTAGACATAGTCTAAGAATTATCAGTTTGTTCCATCCATAACAAACTCTTACCCCATAAAGCTTTACATAGGGCCCAAACCACTGGGAAAGAATGAAAATAGCTTTCTTTCTCTATATTGAAAGAGGACAATCAAGAAACGAAAAAAGAACAGAGAGCATAAAGGAACTTGTGAGGAAACAAAACTGGCATATATGCTTTTTATGAACTGAGTAATTTAGGGATTCAAGATGAGCCTATTGATCGAGGTCTGATAATTTTACACAATAACTTTATATTATAGCTTAAGAACTTTTAAATTTCATGCTTTCTCATGAATGCAAATAATATCTGCTTTTAAAATCATAACATAACAAACCTAAAGTGATGCACTGAACTTCGTTCCCCAGACTAAGCAGCATTTCAGGCACACTTTTGGCTAAATTTTTATTGATTTCCTATTGCTCAGGTGGATAAAATATTTCCTGACTTCACCTGAGAACAGTTAAGGTAAAAGTGCAGAAATGTCTGCTTTTAAAAGCAAGCACTTCAATTTTCAGATTAATATCTAAGACTTAGCTTTTATGTCTCTTCTTAGCAATTGAAATAGAAATTTCTTTTTTTCTTGCACATCTAAATAGGACTTAAAAATATCTATACTTTTCAAAGACAAACAGCTTTTACTCGAGTGGAATTAGCCTTCACATTTGATCTCTTTTCTTTAAAAAAGCTCATGACATTATTAGCAATTACTCAGTATTCTTTTGCACATGCATATATATTTCACAAAGCTAAAGGAAAGAGATAGAAGGAAATTTTTAAAGTATTAATAATAAGTAATTCTAAAAATTCTAAAATTCTTAATTTATGACATTAGTATTTTTCAAAAGAAAAATAAGAGTGTTGTGTCAGATTTACCTAATTTCTGAATTTCCATTAAAAATTTAAAAGATCAAAACCACTTGCTTTTTGAAAGAAATGGCAAATTGTATACAAGAGTATTCTCAAACAGGAGAATAATCTGACCTAAAATAACAACAGTATTTTCTATGCAAGACAGTGAATTTTAGGAGGTTCGGTGAAATGAATTTCTACTACCTTTATTAATAGAGTATTGCAACTATCCAGACATACTCTCTTTTTTTTTATTTAAATGGTTGTGTTAACCTATGTGACCCTAGAAAGTAATGAAATGAGATGTTCAGTGGTTTTCAAGTACTGGTATTTCCAGAAAACTTTAATGTTTTGACAACAAAGAACCTCTTTATACTGAGGCTAAAAGGATTAAATATGTTAGAATAAGATACCTTCTGTTGGCAGAAAGCGCCTTTAGGACTTGAGCTGTGCTTGTCACAAAATCTGTGCGTTTGCCAGATTGTTTCATGCCAGGAAATTGCTGCTTCCTCATGAAAGTCGACACAATAAGTCCAAAAGATAACACCCAGAGAGACTGATCAGAAAAAAAAAATAAATAAAAAATCTGAATATTGGTTTCTCAGAAATTAGTGGAAAAAACTCAATGCAGTCCTGGTTCTGACTTTAGCAGGACTCAGGATTTACATGTGGAGGTTTTTTTCACGGTAAAACGTTTGCTTGGCCTTTCCTCAAGATTTGGTGCCTAGACGTATTGGATCTGGATTTGTATTCTAACTGACTTCTTAACTGTAAAATGAAAGCATGATTTTTCCTTTGAAGGGATGCAGCCAGCATAAAGGAAATACTTCAATTTTCAATTTTTTTTTGGTTGTTGGTTATTTTTATTCTATGTCAATAAAATTTGCAGCAGTTACTAAACAAGGTATATTTTGAAATTTCATTACTTTTCAGGCAAGAGTACAGAGTTTGTTTTCTTTTACTTTCCCACTCAGGCCTACTAGCTTTTGCCACATTTGTGAAATTTACCCCTCATTCACAATTGAGAAAAACTGCATCCTGATGGGTTCAGTTTGAATGTTTTTTCCACATTCATCCTTTGCCCAGCAGAGAACAAATGGCGTGGTGGGAAGCTTTCTACAATTAAAAAAAAAATATATATAGAAAAATAAATAATGAGAAAAGCTCTTTTCATTATTTTTCAACAAGTAGGAATCTGAAAAAATCAGAAAACTGCTGTTATTTCTTAGCCCCTCTGCAATTCCTTATTCACTATCTTAGGCAATGATTGAAAAATGCAATTTGACATCAGAAATGTGAGTCACATATCCTTAGATACCACCATCAGTGTCAAGCCAACCAAGCAAATATCGGCTTTTTATGTCTTTGTGTTTATGTTTTAAGCAAAGATTCAGGAAAAGATATTCTGTTTACTGTTTAGGTTTTGAAATTTTTTGTTTTTACTAAAGTTGGCCCATTTCAGGTATAAGCCAAACTTGTTTGAAGTACAAATGTTATTTCTTTGTTTCAATATAAGATTATGATTAAACACAAGTATTTTCAGTTATATCAGTTTTTTTCTCCTTTTCAGTTTATACAGAAAGTTATTAAGTCCCAGAAGACATTAAGAAGTAGAGTGCAAGCATTTGAAAGCTGTTTTATTATTATATAGATACTTTCTTCAAGTACTTTTAACATTTTTTTTACTCTGTTGAAATTTCAATCAAGGTAAATTTCTGCAAAATTTATGTCAGGCTACTTTCAATACTGTTAAAATGCTCTTTAAACTGAAAAAAACCCCAAGAGCAATGACTGGAATTTATATTGGAAGCAATTTTCAATGAATCTGCCCTTTTCACCCCAAGGAATTTTAAAGGATATTGTCTTCCAAGGGTTATATCCAATATCATTAATTTAATATAAGGTAGAAAAAATGATATCTCCATCCCTTTGTCCATTAATTGCTATTTCCTTGATTCTGGTATTGCCTAAAGAATTGTAATCAATTGACAGCAGTACTTTGCCTTAAATAGCAAATAACCATCATTGCTTTCTACTGATTCATCATTCAGACAGTCGTGACAACACACTTTGTTTTCATGTAGGACAGGTCACCTCACTGCAACCTTCAGAGCTGTACCCGGGCACACTTCCAATCTCCAGTTTATGTCCTGGGTTCAGCAAACCAAACTTAAAGTTTAGTGCTCATAGAATAAAAAAATATTGACATGTTTTCTGCTATGTTGGTGCTTCACGATTCTGCTGGATCAGCTATGGAGTAATGGGAATTACTCATTTGCATCTGCTTTCTTTGCAAAATATGAATGATGATTGTTTTCAAAATGCTATGATTATAGTGTAAACAAAAAACAAACAAGTAACGGCTTTATACATTTTACCTTTTTTTAATGTTTTAGGCAGTCTTTTTGGCAGCGTCAACTTCTTTTTTCTTGCACAGACACTACAATATCTGTCGTAATTCTGGTAGGCACTATGGAAACTGCAAAAAGAGCCTTAAAAGCTTGGAGTGGGAGGGTCTGGTTGCTATTATTATTGCCATTACTGCTACTACTACAACTACTACTACAACTACTACTACTACTACTACTTCTTTTAGCCTGGGAGTTTCATTGTATCTATGCAATTAAGAGTTTCCACAGTGAATTATAGTACTCGGATTTTTCTCTTACTTATGCAAAACTTCTATGGTATTAAGTATATTTAAGTAAAGGTGTTTTCAGGTTCAATGGACTTTTAAACACAATGTGTAAGTGCATTATAATTCCAACATTTTTTGTGACCTTGAAGTCTACAGCTTAAGAGACACATACTAAACACACAGAAAAACTGCACAGGAAAAGGGACTAGAAATTCTAGCATCCAGATCCTGACTCTACTTAGGTTTAGGTGTGTTAGAAACTGCTGCCTCACACCAAGCAAGAAACACAGATTTAAGATCTCCACAGGGCTTGGGAACTTCATCGTCATACAGACGCAGTGAACATTAAGGTTGGGAAAATTGAAGATTAGAAAACTCTCTCTGAGATCTCAGGTCCTGTATGACCCGTGACAGTACATACATTTTTTCTCAGTGTTTAGGCTCTCTGCTGGGTATCATTCTCATAAAGTCACATGAACTGTCACCAACAGGTGCTGTGCAGAGTGAGAAATCTTTTGGAAGGCCAGAAGGAGGTTCAGAGAACTCGGAGCCAAACTCAGTAAAAAGTAGGTGGGCCAACTCCTTGGATTAAATGTCTTCAAGTATCTGCTAAGATGAGAGGAAAGGCCTTATTAAGAGAAAGTTATGGGCTTGCAAAGGTTATATAGATTGGCTTTCTTGTAATATCGACCTGCTAGGTATGAGACTGAACTCTGGTTCATATACAGAGTTAATATGAGATGGGTTGCTCCTTCACAGTACACTCCTTTCACGTCCCAGCAGCAAACCTGATGAATGGAGTCTTTCAGAAATTTTCAAAGCTCTCTGAAAAATCGCTCTTTTCAGTGTGTAACCTAGAACTAATCAGCTGAGGCAAATGTTGCCTATATGGTAGAGGTAGTTCAAACCACCAATACTGAGAAAAATTATGTCCTTTGTTTTCAATTTCTTGAAAGAAGGAAAGGAAAAAGTTTATACTATGATTCCTATGCAAAGGAAATACAACTCCTCTCAGAAAAAACCCCCAAAAAACAAAAGAAACCAAAAAACAAACCAAAACCAAATATGAAACAAGTAACAAAAACAAGAAAGAGAACAAAATAAGGAACAAAACTCTTGGGTAATAAAACAGGTAGAATTTTCATCAGTTAATATATAACCAGTAAAACTACCAAAGCTAACAATATACCTACACGTTCTTTGAGATCTTTTTTCATACTCTAAAGCCTTAGGGGAATCAAAAGCCTCTAGGTGTCAACACTGTAACACTTACTAGAGAAATGAGATCTGCAAATTCAACAAAAGTGGGAATTTTCCTTAGTTTAGTTAAGCAAGACGTACGCTGGGGAAAAATCCATGTGTGCTTTAGTTTACTGACTTTGATGGAATTCTTATCAGAGCTGAATCCACTGGAAATTCTAGAGTACAATATTACTATATAAGAAATAAAGTCCTTAAATTTTGCTTTAGTTATTTCTTTGTAAATTATTTATATATTCAAGTACTTTAATTTTATTATTCGTTTATTCTCAAGTTATTTTGGCTAGATGAAGTACAAAAATCCTTATTTTATTTACATTTTTCACTTAGCATTCATTTCTTCGATAAACCCTAATTGATCGTAATGGGAAAATTTACTTGGAAAGAAAGCAATGTTGTAGTTTTCCAGGTGAAAAGCATTTATCATTTTAAAATATAAACTTGTCTTTAGATCTTATTCCTATTTTGTGTTTAATTTTTTCTTTTTTTATTACTCCAAGACACATGTTTAACAAATCTGTGCTAAATATCTTTTCAACTGATTATCTTGTACAAGGAAAATTAGTTTTTGACTTGCAAACCTGTTTTGAAATGGGAAAGTTTCTCTTGATCTGGACCATTTTTAATTTGCATAAAAATCATAGTCATGGAATGTTTTGGGTTGGGAGGAACCTGAAAGATCACGTAGTCCCAACCCCCTGCCATGAGCAGGGACACCTTCCACTAGACCAGGCTGCTCAGGGCCCCATCCAGCCTGGCCTTGAACACTGACAGGGATGAAGCATCCACAGCATCTCTTAGCAACTTGTTCCAGTGTCTCACAATCCTCACAGCAAAGAATTTATTCCTGATATCTAATTTAAACCTTAAAGCTGTGCTATCTAACTGAACAGATAAGTGCTGGCGTGTGGTACTGGCAGCCTTTTCCTTCTTTAAATATTTAATTTCCCATGCTATTAACAGCATATGGAGAGTATTTACATTTGCTGATTGCAGCTTCTTAATTATGACACTGTATTTTTTTTCAGCTGCTGTATTTATGTTTGGCTTTCCTGTCCATTCGTAATTGCTTGGTTTTATATTGATCTATAAAAAATGCTGTACCAAAACCTTCAATTTTATTGAGATTTAGAATAATTGTGAAGTTTATTGCTGATGGAAAGGTTTCTGAGACATTTTAAAATTTTGTTTCTATTGTGAGTTTGTATCCACAGTTCTGACAAACTCATACAGTGTAAAAGTAAGCAGCATCATATAGGAACTGCTTGATTCTGATATATTCTACTCTGAAATAAAAAAAGCACTTTGCTACTGAATTAACTGAGGACTCAAACTCCTTTTTGCTTTAGTGCATGATGTATTTTTTTATTCATGTGGCCCTTGAAAAACCTATTGTTACACATTTTCTTCTCTCTTTAGTTTGCTTAGGAACCTGGAACCTGCATTGTAACATATTTTGTAATATTTGAAAGTGCTGGGGAAAAAAGGCAATTTAATAGTTAGTTGATGTAAGTTGAGGGCAATTTCATCTGATAAATTCTTGTCATGCATGTATGTGTAAACCAAATACTTTTCCAGATGCTAAATTATAACAAAGGGGAGAGCTGGGACTGATTTCTGATTCTGCAAGTGCTGTAAACAAAAACTTTGCATGAGAGAGGAGAGGTGGAGAGACATAAGGCTAGTTTCCTAAAGTAAAAGCTTTTTGATTAAAACTGCATAGAAGGGAGAGAAAGCACTGGGTAAGGAGAGCTGCCATGGGTTCCGTTGTACAAGGAAATTAAACCAGAAGGTACATAGATAACATAGGCTTCTCTTATCAGTTCCAAAGCCGGTTTTACTGCAGGTCTGAGAGGAAATGGTCTCCAGCCTTGCTGTAACTATACAAGTTTTTTCAAGTCCTTGAACATCTCATGCATGTAGGCCAGTGCCTGTAAACAATAGGGTGACAGTAGGTGGTAATGGAAATAACTAACCTCTAAACATCCTAGCTAAGGAAGTTAGGTCATTCTGAGTAAGGCAATGGAGAACAGTGTCCCACATCAATCAACAGAAGCAATTGCATATTATGGAACCACAAATTTGCTTCAGGTGTCATACTCTGGGTAGCTACTCCACTACCATGTCCCTGCTTACCTTTCATTGTGCTAGACTAAACTAGTCAAGCTCTTTAATTTCCCTTCAGAAGATAGGGTCTCCCTTTCCCTTATAGCTTTTTCTGTACCAATCCTCATTCAAATTATTCTTTACACGGTTAGAAATGTCCACTGCCCTGCAGGCATGTTTTCACCATCTATACAGCTTCCCTGTGTCTGCTCTTGAATGCTTTGTTTTATGTATAGCCCAGGCATACCTTCACTGGTTTACCACTCAAATATGAGGGAAATATGAGGGCCCAGTAGCAACTGGATCTCGTACATTCTACTTTTGTGTGGAAGGTGGCAGAACTGACTACTCATGATGGAAGTATAGCACTTCAACACACTATACATTGTGTGGTTGAAATGAATATCATTACAGGCATCGTGAATGCAGTCAATTGTGTGCCATCTAAATGTTTACCTCAGCACTGTGTTTACATGTAGCCTGAGTTGTGTAATATTCAGTTAGTTACTAGAATCTTCAATTTAATTTGCTTGCCTGATTCATTCATTCTTCAAAATAAAAAGTGAAGTATTTCTGTATTTTATAAGCCTCATCACCCTGTATTACAGGAATCAGGGCAAAGGATGGAGAAATCCACTTTTCCTGCATAAAGGCATTTGGAATCAGGTCTTCAAGCATTTGTATTTCAGGCACTGAGCGGAGGGATAATCTTAAAGGATGACACTATAAAGCCTGGGGACAGCCGTAGTGGAAAGCAACATGAAATAGCTGCTGCTTGCACGCATGCAGCAGGAAAAAGCTGTGGATGTTGTGTACAATATGACACTAGCAAAACAGTGAAAAACCTAGGCTTTCAGGATATGCTTATTGATTGGGGCTGCTGTACAGACTAGAAACTGTACTTCTTCATGAGTGGGAAAAAAATTGCACAAAATCCCTAACATGTACCCCAAGATATTTTGAGTATTTTGCCATGTTGCTGACTGCACAAGCTTTAGTATGCAGTGCCTTTGCAATGAGTGTACAACAAAGACTTCATTCTATTTCTCCTTATTTCTTTGTTTGGTTTGGTTGGGTATGAAGAATTAGCAGTGACACAGAACCAGAATTTGCTAATTTGAACTCAAGTCAATATGACATCTGAAGACTTGTCCTTAGTTACTGAGATGGAAAAAATACAAACTACACACTTATGTAGAACTGGGAACACTGAAGACAGCTCAGTACTTATGCAAGGAATATTATTATAAGCATCAAAGGAGAAAGGAATTTCATAGTTGAATTTCTAATCAGGAGACATGATAACAGCCTTTGCTTTCTACATTGGTTATCTAGGATGATTTTTCTTAGCATAATCTCAGATCCTTGAATGGGTTATTCTTTTCCACCTTGTATATTAATCACACTCACTTCTTGTGACAGATCTGTCTCTTAATAGAGATGAACAATCAGGGACCTTCTGCTCTGGTTACTGTGCTTTTCACGATATAAAAGCACAAATAATTATTTCAGTTCACTAGTACAAAAGAGGTATTTCTTCAGAACTACTGCTTTATATGATCAGAGAATGATCATTAGAACTAGAACATCAGCCTGCACTGTGGCACGTGTTATGAACAGAGCTGCATGAAAATTATTTTTACCTTCTTTTCCATCTATTTGAATTGTAATTGAAGCTGCTAGTTCTTCTGGAAAGCCTTCTATCTTCCAGCACCCTACTTGTAAAATGTGGGACTTGTTTCAGTTCCACCTAATTTCACACATTGCTTAAATTAGGAAGAGTGAGGCACTTTTTCTGTCAGATGAAGGTACACGAACATCCAAAAGGTAATTCACCCCACTTTAGAACTGAATCACATTCTGGAGGTATAGACAGTCCAGGGCAGTAATGCATCTGACTTAGGCTTAGTTAGATGACTCAAGGAAAATGGATCGGGTGGAGGCAACAATGTGCAACAGGGACATAGACTTTTGTGAGATGGATCACAAAGACAACAAACTTTGGAAAATGAGAGACAAAAAAAAAAAAAAAAGCATCATAGTGCAGTGAGTTATGAGCTGAGATAGAAAGCAGGGAAATTAAAAAGAGAATTACACAAGTTGAAAATACTCACATTTGAACATGGATGAATTATGGCACCTGGAAAAGTAGTCCATGTATGCACGAACTCTTAAATACAGTACTTGGAAACATCATGCATATATGTTCTTGTGCACTTTCTTTCATGAGACAAAGATTGGCTTAGTGGAGGAAGAAGTGTCATAGATGCCTTGAAAGTTGTTTGGAGGAAAAAGAAGAGGATCAGAATGGGGCAAAGTAGCCAGAGGATTCACTGTTTGTCCAACATTGCAACACATATCTAAATGCTCCAAGGAAAATTCTGAAACTTTTGAAGGGGAAAAAGACTACTTTGGTCACCAAAGACAAGGTAAAATTCTTAGAATGAGGAACTAGGTCCTCTCCTATAAAGAAAAATGGCTACTTTTTAAAAAGATGTTACAGAGTATCTAGAGCACAAAGAAAAATATTTGTCCCTTTACTTGATAGTACTTTGAAATTTGTAGTATATCCAGCTGAGATCCTACACAGTATGCTGTTGTTGTTTAGGGATGGTACTCTCCAATTTAGTGCTCCCACTAAGACCTCAAACCACTGCCACTTGCTCACTTGCTGTGCCCCCCTCCACTTCCCCCTCCTGTGGCAGGACAGAGTTGGAGGCACAAAAGGTAAAGATCATGGGTTGAGATAAAAACAATTTATTGTGAACAGCAATGAACAAAAAAAAACTAACTGTAACGGCAAGAGGGTATGAGAAAGAGGTGAATGATCTCACACAGAAATAACAATTCCCTGCTGCTCCCTCCACCATGCTGCACCAACCCAGGACGGATCTCTTCTCCCTGTAAGACTGTCTTCCCCCTACCCCTGGTAATGACATGAGGTGGTACAGAATAACCTCTGAGTCCTGCCCCCTCCCAGCTACTGCAAAATTTAACTCTGTCCTGGCTGGAACTAGGACATATGCAATCAGTAGAGTCATAATTTGCTCATAATTGCACAAAAGGTGTAGAATAATCCTATACAGCCCTCTCAACAACAAACAATCCCGAGATTTACATCGTCCAGTCTGGAGAGAGTAAAAGGGTACGCACACAACACACCTTTACTCTTTTAAATGTAGTTGTGACAGTACTGGGAACAAGGATAAAATCTTACAACATCAGTTGACCTCCAGCGAGGTTCACACCCAGAAAACTTCAAGGAATTAAAAAAAAAAAATAGTTGTCTATTCTTGTGAATTGCCAAAATTCTGAGTCTTGCTAAAGTCAAGAAAAACAACCCAAAATAAAGGTACTAGACAATTTCTTGCTAACAGGATTTTGGTAGATTTCTCTGGGGACTGGTACTCCAAAACCTTCAGTCTTTGAGACCTTCCCTGAAACAGCTGGGTCCTGCTGAGAAGTTACTTGATTAACAAGACCCCTGCTTCAATCCAGGATAATAGTTTGTATGTGCCTGTGACATCTCTCACTTCTTTAGATCTACATCCTTTCAGGAGGGAGTCTGGTGTTGTTAGTTAACTTTTCTACCTGCAGCCAAATGTCTTTATTTACAAGCCTCAGAAGGCTTCTCTGTTTCTTTTGTTCCTACCCCCACCTCCTGATTTTCCCCTGGCTGTCAGCAAGTTTTGGCCCAAAGTCCACACCACCCTTTTTTTTTCAAATGTTTTCTCTGTTCTCTTTCCATTTGCTACTTTGCCCATTTCGAAAAAATCTGTCAACACTTTTATCCCTCCCTTGTGAACTGCTTTTCCAACTTCATTTGTTCCCACAGCAGCAGCAATAACAAAATGAAAATAATGATTTGTAAAAATTCACAGATTGCTTTCAAATGAATGGTAAAATTCAGACAAATAGGTAACATCGGCTTGGTTTTGACAAATGCATCCCAGGTTTTTCCCCAGACATGAAGAGGCATATGATTTGCTCTACTTGCCCAGGCTGACTGCTAGAATTAATTTTAAGAAGCTGTAGGAAATAAGCCATCTAAGAACAAAATAGAGATTAAGCAAGTTGCATTTCTGTGCCGACCTTCACTTCAACATGGAAATCACAGTAAAGAAAAGATAAATGCTTGTGAAAATGGGGTACAGTTAGTGAAATTAATCATATTTCTCCTACAGACATAGGAACCCAAAGAATCAGTGAAATTTTTCACATTATTTGTAGATTTTAGCTGGGACTTTACAAAATAGGTAAGAAAGCACTTATATCCTCCACTTGATGTTCGTTTAAGCACCTCATTTAGGGAACATTCTGCATAGCTAAAGTTTGGGCTACAAATTTGACTTTCAGTTTCCTCCAAAATTTCCTTTACAGTTGAAGGGAGGATAAGAAAATAGGATACAATTCACATGGCCAGAGTTTCACACTTGATTATTATATGGTATGAACGCTCTTGCCCTCAGTGTCCATTTCAAAATTTTTCTGTCATTGCAGCTGGGACTCTCAAGCAGTTCAGGTTTGAGGGGAGAGGGGCTGGAGGACTACCAGTTTTAAAGTGGTTGTTGCCTAAATGGCTTGGCCTTGGTAGTATTTCCATGCAAACCTAAAATATGTGTCCATCTGTTCTGAGAATCAACTGTATCTTAACCAGGTTCTTGATGCACAAAAACCATCCTTGAAATCCCTATCATGCCACACTTTTATGGAATGACATCCACTATATGGGTTTGCAGTTTTTATAGTGATATAGGTTTACTGTGTGGTGGAAGTGACAAATAGCATAGACAGATTATATATTCAGTTCAAAAAAAAAAAATCTAATATTAGTGAGGTAGCAATCAGGAAATATTTAGCCTGATAGAATGACAAAACTGAAGTCCTCTGAAGGAAGGTGAGTAAAAGCTACAAACTCTATCGAAAATCAAGATGGTAATACATCAGAGTGACCAGAGTGCTGGCAAAGAAAGCAGGTATGGATCGCTCTACTGTAAAATTTGATTTGTGTGATCTTATAAAAATCTCTTTCAAATTCAATTCATTGAATTTTAATTAAAAATGAATTTCAATGCATTTTATAAAATAAAATTTTATTCAAAAGTATAGCAACTTTTGTAGCAACCCCACTCCCCCCATTTTTTAACAATACTTAACAAGGGATAATGTAAAGTGCTAAAAAAATGAGCACAACTATTAAAATAAAATCATTGAGAAACATGGAAACGTATTTTCTCTGGGAATAATTCCCCAGATTTTTATTTCATATCAAATCTCCCAATGATCACTCATAAATGTTAGTTTTTGTGAGAAATACAGGTAGTATATTTACTCCCTGTGCCTGTAGAAACAGCTTGTCGAGATGACTTAGTGTAACAAAATAGAAGACATACATTAGAAGAGTGACACCATATTTGAAATACCTTTGAGTAGCTGTTTTTATTCATTACAATTGACAGCATAGTGCATAGCTCAGGATGCTTAATAAAGGCATTACTTAGAATATCACTGCTTTTGTACTACACAAGTTACAACAGAAAGCTGTATTTGTAAAAATTACCTAATCATCAACCAATTTAGATAAGACCATTGCTTTATTGTTCACTACAAGTATCTGAGCCTTTGCCAAGGATAAAAGTGGTATACCAAAGATTATATCAAATGTTTCATAATTCTTTCAAACTACCATTTTATCACTTACATGTCATAAATTAAAATTGTCACCCAGACTCTCTGCTAAGCTGGCACAAATTGCTGTATTTTTCATGAAATTCTTAAATCACAAGTATCCAGGAGATAACAGACCTTAAAACTGTCTTTAGTTGAAAAGGCTGTTACATATAAGATAGACGGTTGTGTTTTATGCCAAGTACATCATAGTTTATTAATACACGTTATTGGTAGGGATAGAAAAGGTCAGCACCAAAATAATTTTTTTTCAGTATCTATTTGGTACACACATTGCTGTTTGACAGTGATAGGTTTTGTGGGTAATTAGTGGTGTAATCAAATGCTACTGTGGAATTTGTTTACAGGTACAGCAAACATCCCTGAAGTAATACAACTTTACTGGAAGGTGATGAAATAGTGCATATGGTTCAGCATTGGAATTAGTTGTCAGTCTCTGTTCAGGTTTGGGGACTGGTGCTGAGAAAACAGAGACTTGTACCTATCATTTAGGAATTGCACCATCTAGGGTCACTGACAAATTTAAAGACTTGAGAATGTAAAGATTACAGGAATCAGATTCATAGGAGTCCCACTGTGATCAGGTAGCTACTTAAACCAGGGTGTCAGAAGTGCCAATTAAAACTTCTGCTGCCTTTTAATGGGCCTCCATTTAGATTGGTAAATTAGGTGATCTCTGATGCTGGTGTCACCCCACGTGCCAGGAAATTCAATTAATATTGTTGTCACATACAGTGGGATAGACAGGGCTGGCCTCTCTGCCTGAGCTGCAGAATGAATGCATAGATTTGGAACAAATCAAAGGTTTTAATGGGGATGTTCCATTTCTCAGGAAGCTTCTCTCAAACCCTGGTTTATCAGCTACTGACATAGCATGCTGTCCTCCAGGAAGGCTGTCTTGAAAATACTTCTGAGCTTACATTCTGCTGTCATGATAATTAAGGGGAAATTGGTTTTCAAGATGCCCTTGCACCTAAGTTACTCGTAACTGTATGCAGCTCCTGGAAGTTTCACTTCCAGGGACATCACCTTGAATTGACAGCAGAAACCACACAATTTACTCTGGATGGTGTAAGTGCTGTCCCATCTAGAAAGGAGTAAAAGCTTTCTGACAGTATGAATATTGAACAAAGATATTAGTTAGTGAATCTCAAACAGACACATCTTCTTTTTGTGGTGAACCCTACCATGACCTGTTCCCAAGCTTCAGGGAAGAGCAGCTGGTGAGCCCAGGCAGAGCAGTGCAGAACCAAGGATACAAGGCATCTGGGTGTATAACTAGATAGGTAAATTTCCATGGTGCTGTTATTCAGTTAATAATGCATTGTCCTATTTCATTACTGTCAGACTTATTTGACATTGCTGTCTTTAGACAATGTTCCCAGACTTATTTTGAAGGGAGCTCATTAAAATATGTCTGCATGCCTGATATAGATTCTGGCCTGTATAATTTCATAGAGGCAATTCCTCACCTTATATATTATTTAAATACATGACTTATTTTACAGCCCTTTTAAAAACTCTATACAACTTACAGAGAAGACGACCATTCTCCAAGTTCTTTTAAAACTAATGAAATGAGCAGGAACAAAGAACCATTATAATTCTGTAGTATTTAAAATGTTAAAAAACATAAAATACACATCAATGAAAATATAATTGTTTAATTTCTATTTTCTGGCAGACATCCACACAGAATATGGGCATTAATGTAATTAGAAACAAAGCTTAATTTTTAAGCACGTCTTACATTCACAGAAAATATTAACCACTCATTGCAAGCCGAGAAGACGGAATGGCAGAAGCTGGTGAAGCTGCAGGTTTGTTTTTCCTATAAAAATCAGACCACATACTTTTATTCAAGTCTGCATTAAAATGAGTGCAAGTAAAACAGGTGGCCAAAGTCACAAGGTTCCACCATTTTTAACTATCTGTGCAATTATCTATTACATTTATCTTGATTAAAAAATATAAAAAATCAACTATACTAATCAAAAGTAACTTAGAGCAAAGGGTTATAAACTGTAGTATTTTGGAATTATAGAAGATTGAAATGCTTATTCTGCTCAACTTTGTATTTTTTAAAGATAACTGCAGAGTTCTAATCCAGAGTTGGTCTGAATCCAAGATTTTTCAGAATAACAGGTAGTTCAGATTTGATTTTTCAGTTCAGTGCCTTTCCTAATTATAACTCAAAAAATAACACCAATGAGCATACCACAGTAGTTTCCATGATAATTTTCCAGTGGAAGAGGTATTCTCTGTGTCTTAGACCAAAACAAGGTGGAGCTATCTGAAAGGGACATTTGTTACAGTTAGAGTAAACCTTTGAATTTTTCAGGCCTTTTATACATGTATTATTTTAGAATAAAGGAAACAATCAAATGTATTTTGGAATGTTACCTTTCTTTGTCCCCACTTATTTTCTCTACTTACAGAAAGATTTTAAAACATAAAAATGTTTTTGAAACTTCAAAGTCACAATGCACATTTTATTTTTGCTTGGCAGCACAGTCTAAGATAAGACCCATGAAGTTTGCAAGCACTTCAGTGGACTTTTGAGGGAGTCCTTTTTGAATGGGATTTCTAAATTTGGAAACGTCTTGATCTCATTAACACTGTAAATCAAAACAGTACTCAGACCTGCTATTACTTAAGGTTTTAATAATTGTTTCTAAATAAATTCATATATGTACCAGAGTTGAAACCCAGTTTAATAAGTAAGACTAATACATGAGCAAGAGAATGTAAACTAGATTTTTTAATTTGGGGGTTTTTTTCAGTGTTCTGTCTGTAGAAAAAAATTTTTGTCAAAATTTCATGGAGTAAAGAGAGAAATGCTGTCATAATTTTTATTCCATCTGTGTTCTTTTATGTCAACACCTATCCAACCTTCCTCATAAAATTTCATTTGGCAGGTAGCCTAGAAAAATAATGTTTTCAGGTTTAGACTCTTAATTTTTTTTTTCATTTAAACATTATTGTTAATGTGTATCACTGTATAAACCGGAAAAACCTGTTTTCATTATATACTATCTTGTCTGTCAGTAGAAAATATTAACATAATATTGTCCCAGAATTCACTTATATCTATAAGGGGAAACAAAATGATATGTTGATAACATATTAAGATTAAGCATATAATACACAAAGCCTAAGGCTTTTACTCTCAGGAGACATTACATTTCCATGGCACTACCAGGATATAATATAAATAAATGAAGAGTTAGAGTCTGCTAGTCAGGCATGCTGAATTGGATTTAAGGCATATTAACTTCTTCTAGAGTAAGCAAATGAATATTGCTGATGGACTGAAAGAGATAGAGAAGGCATTCTAGGATTTGATACCATTTAAGCTACTTACTCAAATATCCTGTAGTACGACTGTGTTTCTGAAGAAGGCTCAAGGCTATTTGAACTTTTGCATGTTTTTTCTTAAATTTTTATTTTGTATTGAAGAATGTTCTCTTAGACTTCACAGAGAAACCTGTAGGGAGCAAAAATAAAATGCCTTATGTTTAAAATGTGGGTTCACAGAGGAAGACTGAAAAGGCACTTTTTCTGACTTGTGGCATCAGGGGAGTCAGTGCAACAGAAACAGAGAAAAGCAGCTCAGAAGCAAGATAAAACCCTCTGTTATAAAGAATAGACTAAAATGTTTGCCTGTAAGCCAGGTAGAGGGACTGAATTTGTGTTGAAAAGATGACAGTTTTTACAGGAGCACTATTGAAGCAAGGGACATGGAATTTCCTGAAGAGTATTGAAATTTGCAAAAGTCTTGCATACGCCTGTCCCAAACCCTAAATGTTTTGAGAGATGTCCACCTTCAATTTCCTGTGGTCACTGTATTAAGCAAAGGCTACAATAAATTAGAAAACTCTCAGACTAAACCACTTACCTGTATGGTTTGAATGATAAAGCTACATTAAATTGCTTTATTTCATGCTCTTCTGAAATTGGTAGGCATTGGATGGCTTCTTTACATTTAAATTGTGCTGATTAGCCAGTTTTACCTTAATAACTCTCTATGATAGTGACCACCTTATCTTGCCCTTTAATTTTAAAATTAATGAAGTAATCATTTATCCTGATCTCTTTCTGTGTTCTGCCCAATTACTTTAGTGCTGAATGGTACTTTGCATTTTTGCTGGTCCATTAGTCCCATATCATCCTTTTTCTGGACTTCTTCGTTCAGCTGAGGGATAATTAAATAGTGTCTTTCATAATCTTTATAACCTTGGCACATAAATTTCCTTAGCAAACAGTTCAATCTAACAGATAAATGTCGCTTTAAAATTGGGACTTATTTTTGTTTGCTTATGATTAAGGTATCTAACCTCAAACCATGTCAAATAACAATCTACCTTGAATTATTTTTTTCATTTTATACATAGGTCCATCTCTTGATTTTTACCCTTCAGGAAACCATCTCTACACTGAAGATGCATGGAAAAGAGATGTTATATCTTGACTCCATATTGTGGCAGACTTTGAACTGCCTACAGAGATCTAAGAGGAATTTTGAAGCATCGGACTGACAGTGAATGAAGCAAATTTAACACAGGCTAGGTCACCACTGAAGGCTTGAAACTCTTAAATGCAGTGCAGTCTGCTGTGGACTTTATGAAATAGGACTGCACTGAGCTGTTTACAAAAGATTTGCACTATTAGGAGCCAGACTCTTTCTGCTTGCTTGGGCAGTCTCACAAGCTCTTTGTTTGCCCTTTATGGTCTGAATGAAAAGAAAATTTTAAAGCTTGATGGGATTTATTCAGAAAATGTTCTATACTGGGAAATGTGGCTGTTGTCTCTAGGAATGGTGAGGAGCTCTGTGAAGAAGAGAGATTTGGTGTAAAAAGAAGAAAAGATTTTAAGAATGTTAATAACATTTTCTCATTTCTTGAAGATTTCCTCCCTTTTTTGTTTAATTGAATTCTTCCTAGATTCTCAGCATACAGAGCTGTTAGAGAGAAATTATGTTTATTGGGGAAATGTTGATGATCTGCACACACAGCACGTTCAGAGATTAATAGGTTAAGGAGAACCCTCAATTGAATGCAGTCTACAATACATTCAAATGCTATTACATTCACATTTTAATAAGTACAAGTGATGTGACTGACATTTTCTGAATTTTCATGTTTATTTGAACATATATCACTGCCCTGGCAGTACCTCTAAACAGAAGGCTGGACTTCTATTTAAATACTCTTCTGCCATCTTAGTAAAGATAAAGGTTTGTAGTGAACTTTTTTGTTTGTTTTTCACTAGAAAGTAGTGTCTGCATTTAAGAAGTGCTTATATGTTGAAATAAGTAGATGTGGAGTGGTTTTGATCACACATGATGTAAAGATTTAAGGGAAGAAATTCGGCATACCGTTGTGTTGAACATAATGGTTCAACAAAGCATTTGCATATGAATGCAGAAACTAATTAGCAAGTGCATATTTCCTGTGAAGTCATATAACTTCACTACCTTCCAGAAATTCATTAGTTTAAATCCTGGTCCTCTAAAGACAAAGGCAAAATTTTATTGACCTCAACAGAAGCAGGCACTCACTGCAACCTTTTCTCTTTGCAACTGGTGATGTGCTCTGAACTCTGAGTTCAGAGCACATCCTTCTAAACCTTCTCCCTTACCATTGTTCTCGAGCATCTTTCTGATTGACAAGACTCAAAATGCTTTTAACTGATAGCAGCAAAGCACAGACTAAGACACAGAGATGTACTAGTCCAGCATAGCAGAGGACATAGAATTTCATTAAGTCCTAACTGGATAAAGCCTCTATCTTCTGGGTGGTTTATTGCATATCTTTGGCAATCTATCTCATCTTCATTTAAAGACAGTGTACAATGGAGAATCCGTAAGTGCTGGACTGTGTCAATTCCTATGCGTTCTTCTAACTGCTGCAGTGTTGCAGTTGTCTTTGAGTATAATTTATGCCCTGCACAGGCAATCTAAAGGTACACAGAGCAACCTGGCCCTGCTTTAAAATCACTGTACATGACAGATAGCAATGATTATTTTATTATCATTTCATCAGACAGTGATGAATATTTCTTTCTGTAGCTCATTATCTATATATCCCAGACTTTGTTCATTATATAAACTTATAGTCAAAGGAAATATCTGACAAACCAGTTAATACCTCTCAAACATTCTGAATCAGGAATGTTAATTTAGAACTGATAGACCTCCCAAGTCCGTTTTTTCAGTTTAAACCAATCTATTTTCTTCCTCTGTCATTCATGATTTTTAACTGGAAATGATCTATTGGAGGGAAGAAAGCAGTAGCTGAATATATTTAACTTTAAGTCAAAGGGAAAAAATGGAAGAAATAGATATACAACTGTCATTTTTTTATTCTCAGAATTAATTGCCTTAAGGTATGTTAAAATAAATTTAAGAAGTATCTATATTATTATTGTCACCTATTGAAAAATTTAAGGTAAATAAAAAAGTAGCACTTGCAATTTATTCTTTCATTTTATAACTCAAATTGCTAAAGTAGAACCATGGTACCCAGGAATGACCCAGAAGTTTTCTTTGGATGGAACATTTTGAGATCGCAGGCTACTCAGGACCTATCCAGCTGAGCTTTGAAAACCCAGGAGGATAATTTTTCACCACCTATTTGGATAACTTGCCTCCAGGTCAGGTGGTTTTGTATGAACTGAGTTCCTGAAATTATAAACAATCCTTTTGAAAGCCTACCTATTCTGCAGACACAGCTTTAGATTTCCTTTATTACAGTTTATTTGCTTTATAAAAAAGAAACATTTCTGAAAGGTGAGATCTGCTTGTGCTAGAAAACTGAATGACAAGAGGCTCTTAATACTGAACTACAGATATTATAGATACCTTTTAAAGATAATTTAAGTTGAAAACATTCTTTTCTTATGTATCCAGCAACTTGGTGTTCTTTCATTAATCTAATAAAAACAATTTAAAGATGCTGATTTTCTGCACTTAAATTGAATTGCAGTTTCCATTAGAAGCCATTTGACATAGATGATGAATGAAAAATGGCTCATCTGTTAAAGAAGAAATTATATTTATCACTATTTAACATAACACAATAGAAATGAATAATTAATACAACTGTATGTAAAATTGTAAATCTGATTAAATGTATATATAGTATAACCTATTCAGGAAAGTATAGTACTTACTACTTTTTTTTTATTGTTCTAAATTGTAAGACAGTATGTCTTAATAGTTGCAGACTATCAATAATCAAATTTTGGCAAATAACTAAATCAGTGGAAATGTAAAAGTAAGTATTCAAATAAGCTTTCTTGCTCATTGATTTAGATCATGGTAAAAATCATTGAATTAAATAACTGCAATTAAGTCTGTCTACCTTTGGAAACAGACTGAATATTTACCCCTAAGTAGTCCTAAACCAGGACAAGAATACATTAATTTGTAGAGTACCATACTAATGTCACTTGCTGAAGAAATCAGCTTTAGTCCAGGCACGTTCCACAGCAGAGCAGGGGATCATGGTGTACAGATCAGTTTCCTGAGTCAGGGAAAACCCAGAGGAGTGCTGAGACCTGCCAGGAGCCAGAAGCTTGCATGGGACAGGCTGACAAGGACATGTGCAGGGCCAGGAATAACAGTGACCACCCTCACTCCCTCAAAGGAAGCACCAGGGAGTGAAAGGGGCCAAGAATGCCAGGACAACAACAGGCAAATAGGTTGGTGACTCAGACACTTGGCATGGCAGTTCCTGTGGGAGGGCATTGCTCTGAAGTTTGGGCATTTCACTGTCTGAGTGGAGACACTTGAAGTCCACATAACCCAGTAGCTGGGCACAATTCTATGACCATCTGCACAGTTCAAAGGTGCTCATCCTACCTGACCCTCGAGGCAGAATGGTGGGCACTCCTCTGGGAGCAAAGTCTGCAGCTCCAGCTGGGGAGTCTATGCTATCTGTCCCAGCAGTGGCCAATGCCTCCACTTGGATGGAGCTGCTGCAGGGAGAGGCTGCAGTGCCGATCTCAGACTGCAGAAAGTGCACAGACCTTTCTCCTGGCAGCAGACCTACCTGCAGAAGATGTACCCAGGTGAAGGGCCTTCTGCAACAAGTGGCAACCACAGCCAAACAGTCACAAACTCCCCCAATGGCACACATAGAAGGGGCAGGGGACAGTAATGCAGAAGAATGGAGGCTTACAATAGCAAGGACCTGCAGGAGGAGGAGATTTCCCCAAAAGCCTGAGGTACATTTGCAGAACTGCTTCACTGCTTTGCAAAGAGGGAAGACCTGTGTCGTGAGGAGAGATGCTGGGGCTGAGTAAGGCAGCCTGATCTGCTCCCCATGTAACTGACAGCCAGGATAAATAAGTAAAGATGATAGGTGATAGTAGTATGGGACTCTTCTGAGAGGTACCAGGCACTGACTTGCTGCCCTGACACACTCTCTAGGGGCAAGCTGTTTACTGGGGATTCATATCAAGGATGTCACCCAAAGACTACCAAACCTAGCACAGCCCACTGACAATTATCAGCTGCTGTTTTTCCTTGTGAGTGCCAGAAACGCAGCCGGGAGCAGCCTGAGGAGTAGCAAGGATTACAGAACCCTGGGAGGAGCAGCAAGGCACTCTGAAGCATAGATAGTTTTTTCACCAATCCTTCTGGTCAAAAAGAATTTGTTTGGAAGGGCCAGTTGAATCTGGCAAATCAACAAATGTTTATGGTTGACACAGCCAGAGGTTCAGCTGCTCAGACCATGGGGCTTGCTTTGAGAAATCTGCACTGCTGGGGGCAGACGGGGGCAGTCTGTCAGAGAAGGGGAAGGGAATCTTTGGTCATAGGGTTGCTGGGCTGGTGAAGAGGGTTTTAAATTAAAATTGCTGGGGAAAGGGAGCCTCAATCCATCCCATTCCTACCAGTTTGATGCTAGTGCCAGAATGAGATGCTCAGAGCATGGAGAGGGTTTTCAGATCATCAGGAGAGCACCTGAAGAGCAGTACAAAGGAATTCCAGCCACTCAGCCAGGAAGGCAGCTTCACTGGGACTCCAACTCGATGCCTTTATGCAAAGGCACACAGCATGGGAAATAAACAAGAGGAGTTAGAGATGTGCACATGCCTACAGGTCTATGATCTTGATGGCATCATGGAGATATTCTGGGATGGCTCCTATGACTGAAATGTTGGAATGGAAGGATACGGGATCTTTAGCATGGGCAGGCAGGGGAGATGGAATGTTACCCTCTATGTCTATGACCAGCTGGAGTGCAGAGAGTCTTGTCTGGGCATGGGTAAGGAGCCAGCTGAGAGTATATGGGTAAGGATTAAGGGTGGAGCAGGGGCAGGTGTTATTATGGTGGGGGACTGCTACTGACCACCCAGCCAGGAAGACCAAGTAGAAAAGGCCCTCTAGAGACAGATGGGAGCAACCTTATGTGCACAGTTCAGAGCCTCTTGGGGGACTTCAGCCACCTGGATATCTGGGAGGGAAGGAGAACACAGCAGCACACAAGCAATCTCAAGGTTCCTGGAATGTGGTCATGTTAACTTCCCTTTCGAAGGGATGGAGGAGCCGTCAAGGAGAGGTGCTATCCTGGACCTTGCTCTCACCAGCAAGGAGGAGCTGGAGTGGAAATGTGAAGATCAAGGGCAGCCTTGGATGCAATGAACATAAAATGGCAGGGTTCAAGATCCTCAGGGCAATGAGGAGCCCACCTAGTGAACCTAATGGTGCACAAGTCCTTGGAAACTGATGAAACAGATCTACAGATTCGGTGGTAACTGGTGGGTGGAGTGGCTAAGCCACTATCAATCAAATTTCAGAAGTTGTGGCAGTGAATTTCTCGCTGACTGGAAAAGGGGAAACATAACCCCCATACCCCCATATGAAGAGAAAAAAATAAGACCTAGGGAACTAAAGGCCAGTCTCACTTCTGTGCCCAGCCAGATTGTGGAACAAATCCTGCTGGAAATCATGCAAAAGCACTTGAAAAATTAGGAAGGTGATTGGTGACAGCTAAAGTGGCTTCACTAAAAGCAAATTGTGCCTGACAGGTTTGGTGGCCTTCTGTGATGGAGGTTGAAGTGTTGGTGGATGAGGGGAGAGGAACAGATGTCATCTATCTGCACTTGTGCAAAGCATTTGACACTGCTCCACATAACATCCCTGTTTCTAAATCAGAGAGAGAGTTGGGATTATTCAGTCTGGAGAAGGCTCTTGGGAGACTTTAGAGCAGCCTTCCAGCACCTAAAGGGAACTTAAAAGAGGGTTGAAGAGGGCTTTTTTGTAAGGCCATGAGGTGATAGGACAGCAGGGAATGGCTTTAAACTGAAAGACGGTTGGTTTAGATTAGATATTAGGAAGAATTCTTTACTGTGAGGTTGGTAAGGCTCTGGAACAGGCTGCTCAGAGTAGATGTGGATGGCCCATCCCTGGATGTGTTCACGGCCAGGTTGGATGGGTCTCTGAGCAACCTGATCTCTGCCCATAACAGGGAAGTTGGAACTAGATGATCTTTAAGGTTCTTTCCAACCAAATTCATTCTATGATTCTATGACTCTGACCAGATGAAAAATTTTCCAAAATGATTGAGAAAACATCCTATGATTGGGAGGACTCCAAAAGATACAGAGGTAAAACAATTTATATGACATTATTTTTGGAAATTGCTTCATAGCTATTATCAGCCTTCTTCTTTTTTTGTTAGTCTGATATAAATGCAATAATTTCTTTTACTACATTCGTGTTAGCAATTGACTTCAGAACCTGCCACAATTGCCATGCAAATTCAAACCAGTGGATCTGGATTAGTATCCTCACTCTGACAATAGATAGCGCCAGTACTTCAAAAAAAGTGAACAAAATCAGCCCCACACTCCAGCATGTTTAACAGATGTGCTACAAATCTGCCAGTGTAAGGTTGAATTTGTAAGGTCTATCATCACTGCAAATTGCTTTCCTCATCCAGCCAAATGTCTACCCTTTCCCTGAATATTTGCTATCAGTCCTGGCTAGATGCAGCTGAAACGACCCAGGAAGCCGTGCGCAGCAAGGGAAGCACGCACAGCAACACAGGTGGGTGAAGGGGCTTTGGGTCTATATCACCTTTGTTTCCTGCAAATTGAATCAAATTTGCCCTGAGTTTAGTGTGTCACAGAAATAATTACTTGTAATAAGTTTGAGATTCTCTACATTTCATTGTCCTGCAGGTATCCTTTAACAATGTCATGTTCTTTTCCTTTTAAATGATGAAAGCTTAGTCCTGTCTACCATTTTTACTAGACCCATTACTGTCATATTGCTTCTTGTTGACCATCTGTATAAAACCACCAGTCCCAAACTCATGATTTCCCTTTTTTGGCACCTCTCCGTTCCTAAAATCACATTTAGTAAATCAGACCAGGGCCTTGGATTGCCCTTGGAAACACAACCCAGCACTCAGAGACTGGTTCCTTTGCTGCTCTAAGAAATCAGCAACCACTACATGAGCAAATACAGTTGTCAGGTAGTCTCCATAAAGATTCAAGTGCATTGCATTTATCTCTTTTGCTGCTTTTATAGTTTCTGATTTTTCTACATACATTACTATCCCTTTGCCTTGCCAGAACTTAAGGAGTCCTGCTGCCTTTTTATTCTCTTTTTTTTTTCTTTTTTGTCTCTGAAAGTCTTGATAATCTCTACAAGCTTGATACTGTGATATACTCATCTTTTTTCCACAACAAAAATCTAAGGTGAAAATGGAACTAACAGTCATTAATGTAGGAACACTTTTTAATCAAAGAGAAGAGGAAATACTTTCAAGGACAACCCTTTGTTTAAGGACAATAATCAAATTTAGTGTGGATATTGCCATTATGAAAGTAATGAATGAATCTGAGAGTCACTGTACTGTTCACTAACAGGGTTCTGAAAATAAAATAAAGCCTCTACAATGATCTGTCATCCTGCTCATGGCCTCGTGGCTGCTTTATGTCTAACACTGATTTTTTTTCTTTTTCCCTTCACAAAGCAAGCAGTTGATAGTTTATGCCTGCTGCCAGTAAAAATAAACTACCACCCACTTTGTTCATGACAGCACAAATCAACATTAAGTGGAAACTGGCTGTGTACAGGATAACTGATCCCTTTCAAGGTTTCTTTACCTTATTTCCAGGTTGGTGCTGAGGGACAAGAAATTGCCTCTTTTGAACAATTGTCACTACTTGATATCCTGGTTGGTAGTCTAAGGATGAAGCACAGAGAAAGGTTTGAATAAGCACTGAGTCTGAACTGACCTGCAATTAGAAGTAATTTCTGCAGCAAAAACTGAAACACACTCTTCAGGGGTGTAGGAAAATTCACATTGCAGCAATTTCTACTATTCTCTGAGCAAAAAAAAAAGGGATGCATATCAGACCTGTCAGTTTTAAAATCTTATTATACCTCAGTTTAAAAAAAGTATATTCACTAATGTCCTTTCTTCCTGTTCATAAAAAAAACCTCCAACAACAAACCAAACCCACACAATAAAGATTTATTAGCCTCCACATCCTATCCAATATCTCAGGTTAGTACTTTCTCAGTAGAAGAATGTTTTCTTCACACAAATTCCTGAAAATAACCATACAACTTCCCAGAGATTTGCTTTTGCGTTGTTTGACCAGATGATTTTATCTGAGATTTTTCCTTTTGTTTTAAACAATTAATTAAAACCCTTTTTTCAGACATTTTCACCACCACAAACTAACTATACACATCTCTATTTAACAACTCTAATAAGAATATTTAACTTGCCTGTCACTAACCCCCAGACTCCACCTCTGTTAATGCTTTCATTTATACTACAGTGCCAGGAAAATCAAACACTGAACAGTTTCACCTAAACATTTCTTACACCAGCCTTTCACACCAGTCTCTGGGTGCTGGGTTGCGTTTCCAAGGGCAATCCAAGAAGACCCACAGTGAAAAGAGGTTCTGATCCAAAGACTTACTAACAAAATACACAGACAGTATAAAAGAAATTACTTCAAGGTCATGTAATTGTCTTATGTCTAAAATAAGAACAGGGAAAAAGTTCTGACCACTGTGTCAAACTGCTAAATTTTCTGACATTGCCACAATGGACCAGGGATATTTCAAATCTGCAGTTGCTTAAAAAACCCATGTGGAAAGCAAATAACAAGTACTGCAGAGCACAGTCACACCAAAATATCACTTCAAAGGCTCTGAGTCATACGAATAATGGAAGGTTCTGCAAGCAATTCAAGCAATTATCGATATTGTAGTTCTGCATATTTTAAATGGATTTTACCAGTATTTTCTTTCTGTTTTTTTCCTATTAATCTTTTTATCATGAAAAATGCTATTACATTGTTTTTCTAAGTGCAATTTGCTTCATTACCAAAGTTGAAGTGACAGCTACCCATATGCTCTAGAAACACATACCAAAAGCAAAACTAAAACCATCTCAAGACTTAAAGGAAATGCTTTGTGAATATAATTTGAATGCAATTGTTTTAGAAAAACAATTATTCTGTCAACTTCTTAGATTAATGAAATCTTTCAGAAGACATTGAGAGAACAATTAAACTACTAATTTCTTATTCAGTCTTTAAAACTATTTCTGCCTAGTATCAAATCTTTAAGAAGCAGATATTTCACGTCTTCCAAAGTAACTAAGGTCCCTGTAACACCACACACCAAGTGAAAGTCTGTGGTGGTGGGAGTGTGGCTGCCAGAGTGGCTCCTGAATTGTCAGACAGGATAGATGCCTTAATTTCTCTCATGTCCCTCACTCTTCTGTTTTCAATACTGATGAATTCTAACCTATTTAGTTCAGAAACAATTTCACACATTTCAATATTCTTCCTGCACCTCCCCACATTTCCAGTTCTACTACAGTTTTTCTGAGATAAAGGATCATCACTGAATGCACTGGTCTAGGTGTGGGCCCAGCATGGTTTGTAAAATAGTATAATGATCTTTTCCGTTATGCTCAAATTTGCAAATATTCTGAATATTTGTGTCTTCTTTGACAATAACTGAACACGGAACTAATGTTTTCAAATAATTATCTATTATTTCTGATTAAAACATCCCACCTAACTCAGAGTCCATCCAATCTTAAATATGAAATATTTCAATTTTTTTCTGTTTCCAGCCTATTTGGTCTGTGATATGTTGCCCTAGTGCAGCTTGGGAAATGAATTGGGTATTTCATTAAAATCTGTGGAGCTTGACTGTATAATCTTTGACAGAATGGCTCCTACTGGATGACATGGGTAGTGAGATAACTATATATATGTGTACAAGGATATCAGAGAGACATCTCTACTGCGAAAAGAAAAAGTGCCACACACATTTATGACATTCTACCAATTCTTGCCAAAACATGGCAAATTCTGTTAAAATAATAAATGTTAGAAGTGGAAGAAAGTCATAATTTATCTCTTTTCAGGTGCCAGTATTATATAGCCTAATGTTAATATGACATGAAAGCTAAGTATATATTTTTAATTTTTCTAAACTTGAAATCTTTTCAGACAACATTTGGCATTTTGGTTCTGAGGATGCAATGGGCACAGTTTTTATGTATCACAGAGCAGGCAGATTTCATGCTCTTAAATTTAATTACATGAGCACCAATGCACACATCTGAGACATAATTTTCAAAGTTATTCTTCTATATGCTAGTTTCTAGTAGAGAAACTGAGGAAAAAACCCTGTATATTAAAATTATATTACTTAATAATAACAAAATGATTATTATGATTAAGCACATATTTAATATGCTATTATGGTTCATTTAGAATATATTGCTGTTATTATTATTATCAATCTATTGATACAGAGGGGTTTAGGATTTAAGGGTTAGTTGCTTATTGGGGGCATTACTGGTACTGCTAAATTTTCCAGCTGCTTGTTAGACAATGTGTATTGCTTGCTCGATACTTACTGTGCTTGCCAAGCAGAAGAGGGAGGATGTAGGGCCATTGATAAGGGGTAGAGACCATGACTACAGGTCCTGGTTTTGGATCCTGGAACCAGCTAGAACCAGCCCTGGAGTTTGGACTTGGACCAGGAACTTAGAGAGCATGCGCAAGGAAGCAGGGTAAAAAGTTCAAACCTGAGGAAGGTCTCTGCTTCATCCCAGAGACCTCAGCCCACGACCACCAGGCGGCAGTGCACAGGTGCATTAAAACGCTAATGACTTTTGAGCTAATTATAATATGAAGTGGGGACAGATAATGAATATGTATAGGTGTATTGTGTAATTTAATACATATGTAACTTGTAACTCGATAAATACCAACCTGAGCATTGCCGGGGCATGCATGTCTTTGGAGGATGACCTTCCATGTGTCTGGTGTCGTAATTATTCCATTAAAAAACATACATACTTTACAACTTTGATTAGTTGTGGAATCTCTCCACGCCTCACTATAAGGTGCACAACTTGTTTTTTAAAGGTGTGTTCACATATTCTTTCTAATCCAACTAATGATAGAGCTCCAGAACTAGTAAACAAATTACCAAAGGTTCTGAAACTCTTTATTTTCCAGGATGGCAGCAATGCTCCATGTTTTGAGGCAGTATTTACTTTAAGAGTGTTCTCAATAATTTATTTAATTATTTCCAGGCACAGTGAGGTCATTTCAAATTTTTAAAAACCTAAAATGTGAAGTTAGAAAGAAAGTACAAGCGAGAAGGATACAGTTATGAAACATTTCTAAATAGCTTGTAATGGAGATAAATCTGGGGTTGGCATAATACAAAATTTTTCAAGTATATTGAATAGGAGACTGGACTCTAGATTATCTCAATTGCATGTTAGTTTTCATTTCTATCTTTTTCTTTCACTTCTTTTCCCATTCTTCTTACATACTTCTGCTTACATTCATCTGCTTTCAAAACAAAGCAGGTTTTTTCCCTCCGAGTCTGATAGGAAGTATCATAGCCAAGAAATCCCCTAATAGTACCATCTTTACTGTGGTATGGATGACTGAATCAGTAGGGATCAAGTATTTTTCACTGACCATTTCAGTTTGGGTAATGTGTTGCTGACCAGCAGATGACCTCTCTTGCTGTTTCTCTTAGTGGCCAACATGTTTCTTTTCCTCTTGTACCTACAAAACAATAAATCTGGGGTTTTTGTGATGAGTCTTCTTTGAAATATAAACAGAACTATAAAATGATAATTTAGCTTTTTTACTCTTTTCTTTTTTCATAACACAAAGGAATATTTTGTTTTCTGTTTCCCTGCACTTAATATTCTTCAAAATTCAGTATTCTTGAAAATTCAGCATTCTTGAAATTCATAACCAGAGAAATGAAACATGTATTAATTTCAAATGAAACATTTGATCTAAAAAATAGAATTACCTAAATCTTATGAATTTATGAGTTTAAAACGTAATCCTCCAGTTTTTAAATAGTCGAGTTTATTATTCTTTCTTTTAAAACCTGTATTAATATCTCAGTATTTTCCATTGCATGTAAGTTGCATTGAAGTAAACCAAGCAAAATGATTTTTAAAAATCTACAAAACAATCCTGTTGTAACTTAGATGAGATTAATTGAGTTTCAGCAGAGCTTAAGTACTGTGCAATGTCTAGTGCAAGCTGTTATGTGACAATAGCTTTCTGATCAATACTGGAGTGGCCCACCAAACACAGCTTGTAGAAAAATTTTCGTGAAGCAGAGAGGTGCAATACCCTCTCACCAGTTCCACTGATTTCCTAATATTATTCTTCAGGTACTCTTTTTCAAAGTTTTAATGATGTGCCTGCCAAGCTTAAATACATTAAGATTGGAAGACAAACATCTTCAATACCATATTCTAAATGTGAATCAACCGTGTTCATCTTAAAGTAGCTGATTTGGGCAGTATCCTCCCAAAAAACCCAAAATGAGCACACAAGTTAGCTTCCTGCAGCCCTGACACTTTTTAAGATAAAATTTAGTTATTTTAAAGAAAAGTTAGTTTTCCTTAATACCTCAGTTCATCAGCCCTGCCAATTTTCTGTTTCACAAAGTTTTATGTATCTTATTCACCTCTCACTTCTAATTATTTTACAGCGTTAGGAATGATTATATGGACAACTTGTGTAGTTTCTTGAGAAAATCAGACTATTACTTCAGCTGAAAAAGGTAAGCTGGCTGATGCTAGTTGTGACTGAAGGCAGTCTTTATATTTCTTTATTCCACTTAAAAAACCCCAGTATGTATATATTTGCAATGAAATGCAGACATACGTTTAACCTTAGCTATTAAATGAATCCTTCAGCTTTAGAATAGTTACACAACTTCCTGTACTCTACCAGACCCATTCCATTTAACTGATTTATGAATAAAGGTTATGTTGTGCTCTCAAGCATGACACTGTAAAATTGCTCTCCAATATATGCAATCAGATTTCTCAATATCTCACTTGACTGTAAGTCTCTCGAATACCTTAATATTTCTTACAAAATTAAGCTTTCTCTTTAAAAAATTTACATTATAGGCAAATTCTTGACTCATCGAATTTCTGGGTGTATCCTTTTCTATGTGTTGTAAAATTTCTGGAGTTTTTGAAACAATAGAATGTTTGAATGTGTGTTCTTGGCAGACAAATTTGCAAGAACTATAATAATCTATAAATATTTGCAGAGTATAAACATCAAGGATAGTAAAAGGCTATTTATCACACTATAGTTTTAAGAGCTTATCATTAGGGGAAATGGAATAAAACGAAGCAAGATAAAATGTTACATGAAGAAGAAAAATCATCTTGACCAAGTTAACTAGTCTATGGAATTGTTTCCTATGGAAATTGATGGAATACTCTTTGCTATGACTTTAAATTAGACTTGAGGAAACATGCTCAAGTGAACAATAAGGAACAATCACACTCTGGCAGAGAGAAGAAGCAGATGACCTAATAGATCTTTTTCATCTTCTTTTTCAGTGACTTTCATTCTTCTTTCCTTTAGCTGATAAAACAGTATAGAAAGGAATGACCTCAAGGAAGGACTTGTTCTGTGTGATTTAATGTAATGAAATAATTGCAACAATCTGAGCTGCAATTACAATGAGAGCTTGCTGTGGAAATCAGGAGCACAGTTTCCTCAATATCAGCCATGATGAATAATGGTCCTACCTGGATTGCTGGGAGACAGCCTAGCCCAGAAAGTAAAATTAGCCTGCATATGTTCTGTTTTCATCTGGATAAGAGCTACTTTTCTTCCTAGCAGTTTGTATAGTGCTATATTTTTGATTTAAGACCATGTTTTGGTTTTTAGTTTCTTACGCTGCTCTGCCAGCAAGAAGATGTAGGCACAAGAATTTGAGAGGGGATACAGCCAGGACAGCTGATTCAAACTAACCAAAAAGATATTCCATACCATATGGCATAATGCTGAACAGTAAAAGTTGGGAGGAATTGGCTGGTGGGTTGGTGGCCCACTGCCAGCAGGTGGTGAACAACTGCATTGTGCCTCACTTATTTTGTACATTCTTTTACCATTATCATTTTTTTCCTTAAATTTTCTGTCCTATTAAACTGTTTTTATATAAACTCCTGGGTTTTACCTTTTTTTTTTCTGATTCTTGCCCCCATCCCACTGAAGAAGTGAGCAAATGTGTCTCTGGGGTTTAGCTGCCTGCCACATTACACCACAGCAGCACACTTAGTGAATAGTGTATCACAAGGTAGTGTTGCCTTTCCCTGGGCTTAGAATTAAAAGCCAAACATGGTTAGAGGGGAATAAAGGGTTTTACCTCGGTAGTTATTTAAGGATCCTCAGGTGCACCACATCCAGGTAGAATGCATTGAAATGCACCCCAGAATGCACCCCAAAAATGCACACCCACGATGATTCACGTATACAGTTATAGACCTTGCAAATTAACATATTTACCAAAGATTCCCCAATGAGAGGCTCAAGAGAAGGCCCTTTCCTGAGGAACCTTCCTCCTGAATGGGTCTCTCTTAGTTTACAGAATGTATTCTGGAGAGGACCTTGGGTCTGGGACTCTCTGACCCCCAACTGCGAGGCTTCCAAGATGTTTGGTCTCTTGGCTTACTGGAACTTTGGGTCTAAGCCAGTTATCAGACTTACAGAATTACCAGTATGTGGGCTAAAAGCACTGAGGCTACATAAAAGCTGTATAAAAGGGTATATGAAAGGGTATATAAAAGGGTATATGAAATGGTATATAAAAGGGGTATATGAAAAAGCAAAAAATCATCATGGGATCACCAGAACATGACATCTTGGCTTGGGCATCCATACTAACTGCCTACAGGCTGCTGGTGCAATACAAATGGTTGATTATTATCCAGAGAACAACTCACTTGTGACATGATTACAGGCAAGACCCACTACTCACCCAAAGCACTATCATAACTGTTGCTGGATCAATATCTCATATTATACTGCTACAGCTTAAAAGTAATTTCTATCAGTTTTTCATGAAGACAATTCCAACACTGGAACCTGCTGGTTGAAAACATGCCATAGTGACTTTCAGTGGAAAGATCAACTGTTTTGCATATGTATAGTGATTCTGTTGCTTGGAAATAGGAGAAGAATGTAATCAAGCTTGGATACCATTGTGGTTGTATTTTGCTCTTGGGAGTGGTTCATCTGCTTGATCAGATTTACATTTTATTGCATTTTTTAAGCTAAGAAAAGATACTGTGCATGTCTCTGGAAATGTTTTACGCACATATTTGGTATCAAAAGTGTGTATGCACCCCACTAAATCAAAGTATATAACAGGACTGTTAATACTGATCCAGTGTTTCCTGTCACTGTAAAGTTCTCTGAAAATTTAGAGGTAGAAGCAGTCAAATGAAATATGAAGTTGAATCAGTTTACCAAAACAGATCCTCAGCTGAGGCTTTGCTCTAAATTTTGACTTGTAGCTTCCAATTTAGGGAATTTGCTGGGTCTGTATTTGTATCAGTACATCAAACGGGGTAAGAAGCAACCAGCAGATCTTTTCAGTTTCAATTTCCCTATTCTTTAGACAATCCCTTACATCTGCTGTTGTATGAATAGAGAACCTCTGGGTTTTGCTTGAGAGGACATGGGCTGGCAACTCTCTGAATCAGGCTAAGGGGTGACTAAACCTGAAAAGGTCTGTATGTGCCAGAGTTCAAGCCCATGGCCTCATTAGTTTAGTGTAGGTGCTGCCACACATGTATCTGGGACAGATTTATCTTCTTGTAGAGTAGAATTTTAAAAGCAGATCATATAAATGATGCTCCACAAGTGTCTATTTCACTTAATCTATTGTCAAAAGAGCCTAAAAATTAGCTCAAATATCAATGATACTTTGTAGATATCTAAAAGCGAGATGCTACAGACTCCATCCTCATTCAGCTTAGATGAAGCTGTTATGGAGATAACGTCTGTTATGTGAGACTGCAGCCTCCAGGCCCACCATCCCAGCTGACCACTGACAAATACAACATACAAAGTATACTCATAATCTGTATCTGGGCCAGCTGGGAAAGGGAAAGGGAAAGGGAAAGG
>VYXC01009696.1:703969-718491 GCA_013397175.1 Platysteira castanea
GGGATGGGAAGGGAAGGGAAGGGAAGGGAAGGGAAGGGAAGGGAAGGGTATGCTTATGATCCTAAAAATGCAAGTGAAACGTATGTTTCTGTTACATTTGTCAAAATGCCTGTTTTTAGAGTGAAAGCACTGATTGATGTCACCTGGGGTTCTATTAAATAGAACCTTTGGAGTTTTATTTAAAAAACTGTTTTTTAGTAGGTTGCAAAGAGAGTTTTTACTTTTCAAAACACCCCAGATGGATTTAAGTAAAAAATCCCCAATCTTTATTTTCTTAATGTTTCAAGACTATTATTTTAAATAAATAGTCCGTTGTTTTAGGGTGTTATTTTTAATTTGTCTCTCCCTGCGTTCTTTTTCCTCTCCCATTTGCTACTTCACTGCTACTTCACTACTTTTCCTAACTTTTTTTATGATGACGGTCATCATATCCAATGTTTCTAATGACAAAATAAACAAAAAGAAAGTAAAATGAAAATGAATGAAAAAGCTTTTAGCAAGACCTGAGATATTTTTTCATAATTTTAATGAAAATTTCCAGAATGAATAAATAAAAATATAAATAATTTCAAAATTAGCAGTTAGTCTTTCTAAATAAATATAAAATATCAAGCTGCCTTTTTAAAATTTTTGTTTTCTCTTTCTTTCTTCATGCCACTGTCAGAGAAGAGGAAGGGCAACAAAACTAAGGATGAATAAAATAACAGTTGGTCCTCTACCATCAAGTTAGATGTATGATCTTTGCAGTCATCTGCTCACTGTCCACTGCGTAAGGTATTTAGACATATGATTTAACTGCATATTTAGCTGGCCTCTAAATAAGAAAGGTGGTGGTGGTGCTTTATTTTTGAGTTTGGTAACTATAGTTCTCAAACTTAGGTTCAGTATAAGTGAAAATTTTACAATTCTGACTATATGAAAGTATATGAGTTAAAATATTTTGGCACTAGAATTGTCTTAAATTTTATGTCATACTAACAATATAGCTATTGACTGAAACATAACCATAGCAGGTTTCACTTTGGACATGGCTTCAAACATAATATAATAATTTTAAAATATTTAGCAAATTCTGATAAGGTTTTAGTTGGTGTAATACAGTTATCCACAAGTGGGTAACTGTATTCACATGTGGATGTGCTTTTTAAGATAGTCAGAATTGTTTCTCAACCATCTTCCTGATATGATCGCATTCCTTCTTCTTTCTGTGCTAGTTCTCTTACCATGGCACTATCTTCTTCAAAATATGCTCTTAAACTCTCCAAAAATGGAATTATATAGGCCCTATCAGTTTATCTGTAACATTCCTTTGGTCCAAATTTGTTGTTTCTACCACATGTCTGGAACTGTGACCAGCAATTTACCTAACACATCCTAAAATTTATCTGACACATATGAAGAACATAATTGTTTTTTCACAATCACATCAATTCGATTACTGGTAGGCAGCATCTCTACGGTCCACGCAGTTACTTTTCCCTTCTCCTTCTCTTTTCATTTGGTCATGTGTCAGCTTGATATCAAAAGCTGGTCTCTGTGACAATGAAGCGTGGAGCAAGCTAAAACCTACTTAGTTCTTACACGTCTAGAAGTGAGATTTGATGAAAGTGGGCTCTTTCAGGCTGAGAGTATTGTACGTGATCCAGGTCCCAAGTTTAGACATAATCTGAAATACAAGGCCTTCATCCAGTGACTCATCTTTTATAATTTACTAGTCATGACAACAAGTTGCCTAGACACCTAGGTCTTTAGGTGTTTCTTTAATATTCCCTATATCCTGATCATGTTGTTCCAGAGTATTTAGTGGAGAGAAGGAATGAAAAGAGTTTAAATATGCTTGGTAAAAAGATAGCTTTCAATTTAGATTTCTAAAGCTTTGAGGAGTGCTGTATAAGAAGTCACTGCCTCGAATACCTCCTCTGGTGAGCTGGGTCTCTGAGAAGGCATTGCTGTGGCAACTACCCAGTTGCACTCACAAATACGTTGTGGAATATATTTTCTTTTCTGTCTAGAAATTTAGTCTGGAGAGTAAGAATTTCAACATATCTTCTAGCCCTATAAAATCTCCAAATAGGCTTCTGAAAATTCCAGAGAAATGACTGCTGGGCATTTCACAGTTTAGCATTGAGTTAGGTGTGCAGGGTCTATATAAAAACAAGAATTACATACACAAAAATTACAAACCTAATGTGTCCGGAATCCCTGGGAAATAACATGCATTCATAGGTCTAGTTTTGTCTATGGATTGCAGAGACCAGTGCTCATACTTCTGCCAAACTTCATTAATGAATAATTTTTCATTAGTGGCATTAATTACAGTAGCTCACTTGGTCAGAGCAGGGTGCTAACAGTGCCAGGGTTGTGCATTTTATCCCTGTATGGGCCACTTACTTAAGAGTTGGGCTCAAGGATCCTTGTGCATTCCTTCCAACTTACAATATTCTGTGAAATCAAAAAAACTGTGACCAATCATAGGTGGGAGTCCATACTTCCAAATCTGATCCAGCCAAGCCATCAGGCAAGGAAGCTAGCAAGAACCACTGAGCAAGTAAAAAGCATGTACTGAAGTGGCCCCAGCACAACTATAACAGGAAACGGGATTACCCTTCATGTTTAACATACCAGCTCTACTGGAAACTTGGAAGACCCAGCCTTAATCTCTGCTTCCTGAAAGACTGAATTCTCTTTATATTGTTTTGTCAGTAACAGAAATAAATTCAGTAATTACATAACTTGCATTACCTGAACTGTGGCAAGGAACCACCACATTACCCCAGTAGGCCAGTTAGATGTTTGATTTAATACACATTTCATGTTCTTTCTTTGGTAATGTATGTACCTATTTTTCAAACGTAAAGGAAAATCTGTTTGGATAGTCCCGGCAAATTCCGCATGTTAAGAAAGTGAACAAAGGAATGACACAGCTATTGACCAATGATCGTTTTCTTCATGAGGTCTCTAAGCAGATAATATATTTCTTTCTCTCTTGAATACAAAATATAAATAATTATGTTTCATCACCATTTAATGCTCCAAATTTCCCTACAAAAATAAATCTTTTTCCTTTTTCCTTTTTTTCTTTTTAGTGAAACATAGCCATGGGAAAAAAAAACCCAAACAAATCCTGTTGGCTAGTACTTGACCTCTGCTATAGGATAACTTTCAGTGGCAAATGGCTCTCAATATTGTCATAGTGAGGAACAGTTACTGCAACTAGACTTGAGAAGTAGGTTTTGTTCGATTAAATAAATGGGCAGCAAGTTCCAGTGTATTAATCTCATTTATGTTTATTTACAAAAATATAATTCCTGTTAATATGCTTGTAGTTGAGATTCCTTGAAGAACAGTGGTAATACAACTGCTGTTTATGAGCTATATATCAGAGGGTGTTGCTCTAATATGCTCCTAGAACAGACTGTGTGTCCTAGTTTTCAGTAAATCTCAGATTTTCCCTTGAGAATTATAGCTATTGTTTCACTTCTTTCTCTGTGGAATCATTTACCAATCTTAAAGCCTTACACAAGACCATGAATAACATAACCCTCACTGCCTTAGACCTTGTGCTGTCATTTACCCCAGTTCTAAGTGATTTTCAAAAAGAAATATTAGTATCTCTATAATATAATATAATATCTGATTTAGGATATATATTCTTAAGTGTGCTCTTTGCATGATAATCAGTGATCAAGCAAGGTACACAGGAGTAGGAGGGAAGTCACACTATATTATGTAGCTTCTTAAATGTACTTTCTAGGGAGGGTAAAGTCTGAACCACTGACAGCATGCTAAGGTATGGGCAAGTAATACCACAGATATGGTTTTCTAAACCAGTAACAAAGAAAATTCCATGGAGGAAAGATTGTAGAAGAAAAGAATTAGAAATCAGTGTCAGGAAGTCAATCTGTGTGCGTACAACTACAATCCTCCTTGTAATTATAACAACTCTGAAGAGCATCCTTTTAACAGTTTTAGTCTTCTCAAGGGTATATGAAACCTGATGACAGAGAGTACTTTAGAGAGATCTGCAAAAGAGAAATAAAATGTGATTCAGCGGCAAAAATAAGACACTTTGAAATGGAGAGAAGAGACATTATGAAAGTCCTAAGACCACAGGGAATGTTATACTGACATTCAAAGAAACCTGTACAGGCATCGAAGACACAGCACTAAGAAACAGGTCTTTAAAAAGCATTTATCATTGTGGGGGAAAATGAGAAACTGAAGTTTTTTATTTACTGATGCACTGAAAGAAAGATAAGAACTGAATGGAATAACCCTTCATAGGGATAAAAATAAAGCGTACTCCAGAAATTGCTTAAAATGCCTATATACAAAGATACTGTATCTATACATTCTTTTTGCCCTACCATCCCTATGTCCTCTCTTCCCAAAAAAAAAAAAATATTAGAAGACAGAAGAAATATTTTGTTAAAGATGAGGATGCAGATATTTTCATGCCCTTGGAGACTTTGTGAGATATTAACAAGTCTTCAGCTAAAAACTGGGCCAGAAGATAAACCAGTACTCATAGCAACTATGACTGAATGTTTTAAGGACCCAATCCTCTGCCCCAGAATTGCCTAAGTTAGGAAACTGTGTCCATTTAAGACATGACAGACGAAGGATGTATTTATGATCTCACACTGAGGAAACTGAGGACAAAAGCAAGAGCTTTTAATGGCATAAGCAATATCAGAGTACATTTTTACTTCAGCATAGGTGGGTAGACTCACAATAGGAAACAGCCCAGAGCAGTCATCTTTGCAGAAAGGAAGCAAAATCAAAAAAATCAGCATTAAGAGACATCTATCTGCATCTATTTTCTAAACAATGAGAAAACATCAAAGAAACCAGGAGAATTGACAGCAAAACAAGACAAAGAGGAAGGAGGCTTCCCATGCCCTAAATTGTAAGCTCAGTGGTAGTCTGTTGCCACTAGAAGAACATAGGGAAAATAATTTTAAGAGAATGAGGGAACACTCAAAAAAAAAAAGAGGCCAAAGATGAGGCCACATATACACAAATAAGTAGGTCTGATTCAGATAAGGGGCACACAAATTATGAACCAACAGAACAGTAAGTTCTGCAGTGAGACCTGAGCCTTGTGAGGTACTCACCGACTCAAGGTAGCAGAAACACAAAGACCCCATAGAAGTTTATTAAGATCTGGCTACAGATGAGAAAGGGTAAATGATAACCTCATTCAGATTTCTCTGAGGAAGTTTATTTAAGAACCAAGGCAATAAAAGATTTTCCCCTACGTGATTATGTCTTACACTTTGTCCCCCAACAGTGCTCTCAGTAGGTGTCTCCTTCCCTGCACGTTTCTCCTGGTCTAGGAATACTGGACACAAAGTTGTATTGGGTAACTTTCCTCTGGTCAGAATCTTCACCTTCTTTCCAAGACTGATTTTTGTTTCCAGCACCACTTCTTTCCAGGAACTGTTCTTTTAGTCTTGAGGCCCTCAGTTTCCCCAGTCCAAATAGTCCATATGGAGAAGCACAATATATGATCACCCTCCAAACTGTTGATTTTATCTCATGTTCCTTTATTGCTTGGAAGATTCAGGATGTGATATACTTGTTTACTCTAAGTTTTATCAAAATTGAAGTGCAGCCTATACTGGTTACAGCTAAGAAGTAGCAGGTTTCTCCTTGTGTTCAGTAGTTCATTTACCCACACACATACTCAACATTATCTGCCATCTCTTAGAATTTGCAATTTAAGCTACTTTTTCACCTACAAAGTACACACAATCAGATTTAAAGTGGTAAGTATCAGCCATAAGCTGATTTCATGCAGGGAAAACTTTAACAATATATCCAAGATGAAAGGGGTACTGCTCAAAAGAAAGAAGACAGGAATAGTAATGAAATAAGGCCTCTGCTGTCAGGCAGATTATATTGATGTACAATGCTGGGTTGGAAGCCAACACACACATTTCTTGTTGGGTAACCACCACATTTATAAGGACAAAACTGAAACACTGTCTGCTGAAAAGACTATTTCTCTTGTGCTGGCTACATATTAACAATCTCTACTGCAAGCAAGCTGGCAAATACTCACAAAAGTGACCTAACAAACACTACAAAAAAGATGGTTGTTACCTGGAAGAACAGAAATATTTGGAGGAGTCAGATTGTCTAGTATGCTATCCTTCTGTAAATAAACATGTATTTTTTTATTTTCAGAATACGGGGTTTTTTTTGGTAATTTATATGATATGTGAAGCAGTAAGAACTTACGGTTGCTAATGGTGACATTTTCTATTCTCCCCAATTTGATGGTGAGATGTAGGTAGGATACATTGAAATTTTGTCAAGAATGCATCAATAGTATGGATAGAGATTCTATTTTCTTCTGCATTTTAATAAAACAAATTAAAATTATAGAGGTAGGCTTTTCTATTTTTGAAATTTTTGGTGATCTGACGTAACTCCTGCTGAATTCAGTACAGTCTTGGAAAAGGATAAAACCCTTGTATTATACTATGTGCGTATGCATTTATATACACTCATAATTTCATGTCTTCAGAATATAATCCTACTTACGTTTTGCCTTTTTATCTTAGCTTCAGCAATCCAAAGACCAAACATTTTATACTAAGAAAATTTGCCAGAATAAACAGGAAGGATGTTTGTGTTAGCGACAAAGAGAAGACAGAGAAATAAAGTTTTTTTTAATCAATTTTACTTGACAGAATGGTATATGGCTATTAGCAATCTTCATGTGAGCTTTTATCTTTGGTCCCATGCTTTGAGGAGTGATAGCGGCGTAGCAGTTCTCATTAGTTTTGAAAATGGATTTTGTTTTATTCCCTCTGTAACCTCAATGAGTGCCTGTCCTTAGCTTATTTCAGGTTTTACATCTCTTTTTTCTGTTGTACATGATGCTCTCTTCTCATTTCTTCTGTTTTCCAGGATTTCAGTTGTACTTATCTCTCTGTAGCTGTCCAATATTTCACTAATGGGGAAGGTACTGTCAAGGTACAATAACATAACAGACCTCAACTTTTTTTTAACAATGTACACGATTTTTGAGAACATTGAGAAGCATCAGGCAGAGGCAATAACTAGATGTCAGACACTTGTTGAGGAAACACAGAAAATTACAGAAAACCAATTAACCTGAAGTGAAGATAGACAAGACAGGAGTAATAGTAAGTCTGAGACTCTCATTGAGAACTCCACTGGAGAGTTGGTGTCTGTTTTTTGTTAAACACTGCATTTTTTAAATGAATAACATGATTATAGTCATTTTAGTCTGTCTTCAAGAGTAGAGATGGACAAACAGAAATAAGACACTATTAAAAACACAAATACAAGAAGGCCAGGATTTTGTAGATTTTAAAGATTTGATTTGAATATTTAAAAGGGGCTGGAATAAAATTACAGAGGATGACACCTAATGTGATCGAATTTTCTGTGTTCAAAATTATTTAAAATGACTTTTTAAAGGATGACCTCCCACATAATTCTGCTGAGTTTCCCTCATACACTCAGTTAAACACGTGATATATTTTTATAAGACTGGGTCACTTCTTGTTCCAGTTTAGGCATTTGGTGTTGTAATCTCTCCCTTAACTCCTATGTCCCTCCATAGGTTTTTATTATTCAGACCAGAAAGATTTATACTTATAAATATCTGAATCATGAATAAGAATAGGCCTGGACTATAGCCTAAGCCTATAATAAAAGCATACCCACATTTTTACTTTGGTGGAAGTTCAGAAGAAATATATATCTATTCCCCAAACAGATGTCTGAAATTTTCCATAGATTTATCTTAGTTTTATCATCCATTCAGATGGCTTCTGCTGCCTGTCTCATGCTTAGGTGCTTAACCAACCACGACGATAGCTTTTTGTAGTTTCAGTTTGAATTAAATCATTATCAAATGCCTTCCACGTCTACTAGATAACTTTAGGAAGGAAAAAGGAATGCAAGAAAGCAGACAGAGTCACTGAACTCTAAGGACATGCTTTGCCACTGATAGCCCCACTCCAGGCCTGATGTTCAGACAGTTTCAGATCGCTATGCTGTTTACTCTACCAGCCCATACTTCATCATTTTCTCCCTAAGGATCTTATGGGAGATAGTGTCCAAAGCCTTAATGAATTCCAGGTAGACAATATCCACTGCTGCCCCCTCATTTTTCAGGCCAGTCATTTCACTGTAGAAGTTTATCAGGTTGGTCAAGTCAAGTATGGCTTTCCCTTGAGGAGTCCATCATGACTTTCCTGTTCTGCATGTGTCTGGAAAAGTTTCCCAAGATTAGTTGCTCTATCACTTTCCCAGGAAATGAGGTGAGCTTGACTGGCCTGTAGTTGTCTGCAAACTTCTTCTTGCCCTTCTCATTGGTAGGTGTGACATTTACTTTCCTCCAGTCCTCAGACAGCTGTCCCAGTCATCATAGTCATTCAAAGATTATTGAGAATGGTCTCAATAGGTTGTATGAATCAGAGCCCTCAGAACTTGTGGGTATGATCAGATCCCTTTGAATTTCTGGTGTGTTCCACCAGGATCCAGGGACTCATATAAGTCCAGTTTGTTTAAGTAGTCCCCGTCCTGATCCTCTTCCACCATGGGTCAGTCCTTCTTGCTCCAGAAATTTCACATGGTCTCTAGGGCTTGCTAGTAAAGATTGATGTAAAGAATGGATCCAGAACCTCAACATTCTCCAATTCCTCTGTCACCAGGTCCCCTATCTGTTCAGCAGTGGACCCACATTTTCCCTAGACTTCTTTTTATTATGTATACAATTATGGAATACTTTCTTGTCTTTCGCTTTTACCGGACAGATTCAATTCCATTTGACTTTTTGTTTGAAAACTCCATCCTTTCATGTTCAGGCAGTATCTCTGTATTCTTTCCAGGATGCTTGTTCCCATTTTTACCTTCTGTATACTTCCTTTTCGTGTTTCAGTTTGTCCAGGAACTCCTTGTTCTCCCATGAAGACCACTTGCCATTTTTTACCTTACTTCCTAACTGATGGGATGGACTGCTCTTGAGCTTGGGGGTGATCCTTGAATACTAACCAGTCTTCTTGGATCCCTCTTCCCTATACAGCCTTTTTCCATGAGCCTTCTTCAAGCAAATCTTGAAGTCACCAAAGCCTGATCTCCTGCAGCCCAGTACTTTGATCTTGTGGTTTTGCTCTGCTCTCTCATCACAGGATGCTGAAACCCTGACTCTTACAGTCACTACAGCCAAGGCTGCCCTCAACCTTCTCATTAGCCATGAGTTCTTCCTTGTTTGTGAGGACAAGCATGTTGTGGGCTAACCCTACTAAGAAGTTCAGCCCCACACAGCCACTCACTCCCTCTCTCCAGTGGGAATGGGAGAGAGAATTGGAGGTGTGAAAGTGAGAAAATTCATGTGTTGAAGTAAAGACAGTGTAATAGGTAAAGCAAAGCTGTACACACAAGCAAGGCAAAATAAGGAACCAATTTACTACTCACCATTGGCAGACAGATGTTTAACCATCTCTAGGAAAGCAGGTCTTCATTACGCTTAAAAGTTGCTTGGGAAGACAAACACCATCGCTCCAAAGTTCCTCCTTCCTCCTTCTTTACATCAGTTTTATTGATGAAGACAATGCCAAACTGTGGAACGTCCCTTCAGTCGCTGCTGGGGCAGCAAGAGAAACTGAAGAGGCCTTGGCAGTGTGTAGGCACTGATCAGCAAGAAATAAATCACTGGTGTGATTTCAACACTGTTTTGGTCACACATCCAAAACATAATACTGGACAAGCCACTGTGAAAGAAAACCAACTCCCCTGCAAAATATTATCATAACCATATGCTTATTTTGTACTGATCCGTTGGTCAGCATAGTGGACTCCTACTGCACTTTTCATACACTATTCATATGGAAATACACTGTTGAGTCCAGCTACAGTGGACACATGTAAGTGAAGTCTCTCTGCGAGGCTTAGCACAGCACTGCCTAAATTCTAACTGCTGTCTTTAGGTGCTGGATTAACAGAAAATGAAACAATAATATCATCTCCTAATTTTTAACTTTTTTCCAATAAACACACTTCAGATCAGAGATTTATTTTGTAGAGTTGGTTAAACTGTTTTTTAATCTTATTACTCTTTTTTGGACATTACTCTGAAACTGAGTATCAAAGTGACAATAATCCATATGAAATCTATTGGCAAAGAATATATGTGACAACACCTATCATCTAAAATGAATCACAATTTCAGAGGCAAACTTAAAACATTTCCATTAACTTTTTAATTAAAACATGGCACACTAACTTCCAAGTAAATGGCAGAATATTAAAAAAAAAATTGGGGGTAGGGAAGACGAGGCTGGAAAAAAATAATCAGCAAAAACTCAAGCCCACAATTTACTTTACTGTCTTAATGAGAATTATTTCCACTGAAAATGGTCACATGCTGGTCTATTGATGAGATGCATATTTTCCGAAAGATTTCTAAAGTTGTAAACAGCAATGTCAAGCTCAGCATTGCCACATTGCATGCAGACATGAAGTTAAAAATTCAACCCTTGCACAAATAATTATAACAAATAAATTGCAAAAGAGAAGAAGAAAAGATTTAAATGAGAGAAGTGGAATTTTAGAGCCAAAAGCAAAAGCTTTGAATTCAACAGCATCTAGTTTATTTAATGTCAACAGTGTAAACTGACAAATTCATGGAATTAACGCAGACATCTTGGAAAACTAATGGAACTCTTAAACAGCATCCAAAATAGGACATAATTATGCAATATTTAACTGGTTTAAAAAATAGTTTATTACAATGGGAATCATACCAGGGTATAAGGTGACAGCAAAATATTCTACAAATATAAAGGCATATAAATTCTAAGAAATATACTGTCTTGAATATATACTTCTGTGAACACTTTGGTGAAATTACAGGATCACTAAAATTCTTCAGATTTGTGCATGATTGGAGCTATTCAGAATATAGCAAATATTTTTTAAGGTGCTTCAAAATGTTCTTTAAGATCTAGATTCCCTTTTATGAAATGCAAATATTTTAAATACATATGCATTATCTCTGCCTTACACCTTCACAATCTGCTCATGACTAGCTTGTCTCTTCTAGGAATCAAGGAAACAATCACTCTAATAGAGACAATAAAAGCAGCATCTTATAAATAGATCTGCCTCAAAAGGTGAATTCCAGAGGTTTACAACAAGCCCAATATTACAATATTTGGTTGTTTCATTTTGTCTGGAGTGAGAAGGCTTTTGGAATGTTAAAGGCTTTCTGTGGATAAAAGTTGTAAAAATGTTTATTAAGTAAAGATTTTGACATTTTAGATGTAATGAAATGTTTTGACTGTTGAATTTAAACTTTTTACCTTTAATTGTAAAAGACAGCTCTCCTGTTTTAAGATACAAAGCAGCTCCTACGCAGTGATAAAATTTATCATATAATTACTTTATCTATATTTATTGATAGTAGTATTTCTTGGGATTTCTTTGAAATTAACAACCATTATCTAGTCAAAGAATATTAAATTAGTTACTTCTTACTGATTTCATGTATTGCTTTCGTATATCAGTACTTTCCAATGACTTTGTTTGCATACCTGAAGTAAGTCAGGACCTGGAAGTTTGATTTTTAGGTAACTATATTCTCACAGTGAATCCTTTCAGCACCAAGCAGAGCGCAATATACTTTGTATATCCCCATAAGCAAAGTTATACAGAATACTGGCATTGCTTTCAAAAGCAGGGCTAAATATTTCTTTTTAGACAGCCTCATGAGGATTTCCTTCCTGCTGGAACTCAGTTATCTCTGCTGGAAATATGACCCAGCAGTAATGCATAATAGAGCCTTCAGTGAAGTTTGGAATAGTAAAAATTTATTTAAATAAGCAAAATTGCTGGATTGATAGTCATCAGTGCAGAGCCAGCTGTGAATATTTAGATTTAGGCATTTTAAAATTGAGTTTACACAAATGAATGCATGGAAATATACCTTTTTCTCAATACATCTTTAATTATATGTACATGGAAGGACATCTCCATGAATAAGGAACAGAAACAACACAGCTAATAGCTCAGTGACTAGGGCATTCACCTACAAAGAGCAACCAGATTCAAATCCTTGAAGTGACTCCCACAGAGCAGTAATTTAAAAGCTTAATCTCCTTGTTCCCCTGGGAGTGACCTAACTATAATGATCTCATTATTCTAGGAGCTTCTACACTGCTCAAGTGTGTTCTGCCTACTCTTGTTTTTAAAATCCAACCTGGTCTGAAATATCTGTCTGTATGAAAGTTTAATTGAAACTAGAAGACTCAAAAAAAAGGGTATATGTTGTGTGTTGTGGTTTCCCCACTGGGTTGGGATTTTGAGATGAGGAACATTACACTGGAAAGTCCCCATTTCTATAAAGAAAGCTGTCAACATCAATATAAAAAGCTATTAAAACTTCTACTTACAAAGCATAAACACATAAAGTCTAAAGCTAAATATTTTTCCTGGGGATAATTTCTGAAAAAGTGGCAAAGAGTCAATTTCTATAACTTCTGGCACTGTTTCTATGTCCCATTGATCTTCCATCTCCATCATAGCAAGTAAATGATTGGAACACATCGGTTAACAATTATTTTGATATTATGGGAAGCAAGAGAATTTCTTTGCTTATGCTTTCTTATTTTCCCTCAAAATTCACATAATCAAAATCAATAAAATGTTTTATGCTTTCAGTGATAAGATGCGTCAGTTAGTGAAAGAATTACGTTCCATTAGTGTAACTTATTTGGCTTCTAAGCTATCCCTAAGCATCACCTAGACTGACGTTATTAGGGCAACAACAGCCCACTTTTACTCTCCTCTTCAGGGAATAAACATTATTAGATTTTCCTTCCTATTCGTAGAACTTCTGATCTGGGTGGCAATAACTTGGCTGGCATTTGGTCTGCAGATACAGAGAGTTTGAACATTCATGCACAAACCTATTGTTGTACCTGGTGAATGCTTTAAAATTTGTGATAGTATGATAATTTTACACCATATTTTCCCTAGAGAGGGTGTTCTTGACAAAAAGCAGCACGAGAAATACTGTGATAAAACTAAAATATAGTGCTAAAAAGAATGCTACAGAACTGTATGACTGTGTAATTTTGTTCTCTTAGAAGCTCCTTGAAGTGCTGGTGACCTGGTGCATCTTGTCTCTTATCTTGGGCTGTTGCCCAGAATTGCAATCTTAGGTCTGTATGTCTTTCAGTCTGTGTGCCAGTCCCTCTTTTCTAACACGTTTTGATCCATCTGATCCCTTTTAGTCATACTTTGAAGACAGGTAGAGTCTAAAATGACATATGCTTTAAATGCTATGAAAATGAGAGGAGGGGCCAAGGAGTTGCACTCAACTGAAACCACTGAGGTAAAAGTAGTCAGAATTCAGCCACCAAATATGCAATTGACCAATTAGCATATAGAAATAGGCTAGTAGACACATAGAAGGAAGATACTGTGTAGAGTTAGAATTGCTCTGGTAATAGGATGAAGAGAGAAAGAATTTACATCTGAATGAAAGTTTCACTGGTTACATCCCACCACTCCAGCAATTTGTTTCTTTGGGTCACACAGCTGCCATAAGTATTGCAGTTGTTCCTGACAGATATGCACTGCACTTTGGTGATCATTTCCCGGCTGGTTTTAGGCTTAACCACTGTATGAGACACTGCTTTCACTTTAACAATATGAATTTAACTATTTGGAGTAAGGGCAGGTTATGTTGTACCAATGTTTATATTGTGCAATACCTGACAGCAAGTTATAAACTATTATTGATAAATAGCAGCCATTTCTATTTTCCAGTCCCTGAGTGAAGTAATGAAAGCTATGTTCTGTTTTTCTTGCCTAGTCCTTCTCTATACCAAACCCACCAATTCGGAATTAACTTTGAACTCATTGACTTAAAAGTTTGTGGGAATGGAGAATTCTTGTCATTAAACTGTGAATATTTTAGAGTAAAAAATGTGACAAATATGTTTTTCATAGCCATAAAGACCATAGTTAATTAATCTGCAAAATTTATCTGCTGCTTGATGACTTTTTTGGTCTATGATCTACAACATTCACAAGCAATAAATCTATCTTCCAGACAACATTAATTCATCCTCACTATAAAAAAAGTAGAATGGTCCACTGGTGATCACTGAAGTTTACTAAGATTTTATTGAAAAATTCTTGATAAATTACAGACTGAGATTCTACTGAAGGTAGTAACAGTTCCAATTTTTAGCTTTCAGATCTTGAAGGCATGGTTTGGAAGGAAAATCCATATGTACCTTGGTGGGGTACTTATGCTTCCTGGCTAACTCCTGGGAGGAAACATGACTACCTCAACCCTCTCCTTATCCCCAGGGTAATTCTGCCTGATCTCATGATGTTATCAATGTTAAATATCTTGTCTAAAGAAGGACTAGGAAGTCAGAGAAGGATCTAGACTTTTTCCTGTCTAGGCTTGAAAATCAAGGGTTGATAAAACTCATACTTCAATTTTCTTTTTCTTTTTTTTT
>VYXC01009696.1:718518-737944 GCA_013397175.1 Platysteira castanea
TAGGGCTTAGACAAAACCTAGACAATATCTAGATTTTATATGGCATTGTAGGAAACTGGAACTGGCCCCAGAGGGGACTGTGGTTTCTGAGGTCTATTTAATTCTCTTTTTGTCAAAATATTCCTCCTTTAAAACCTTAAATTCTTCTTCACACCGTTTCCCTGTTGTCTGTCTGTTGTCTGTTGTCTGTCACACCTTGCCTAAGTAATTTGTGTTCACTTTTAAGATCTTTCTTTTCCAGCCCCACATTGCATATCATCTCTCTTATTGCTGAGAATCTAGCATCTCTTTCACTGTGACATTTCTTCACTAGCCAACAGCTATTTTTTTTCCAAACAAAAGATGTACTTTTATTCTTGCTACCTCTTAATGAGTAGGAAATGTTCCCACAATGCCATTTCATCATTTGCCTCCAAAACGTCACTTAAAATTCTCCTGTTCCAGGGTGCCTACAAAAAATATGACTGTTGGTGGACCATTGATGTGCCTAGATGCCAGACTGAGAGCAGTCTCATTTTCTTGAAGTTTCATACTGTCTGAAATATTGCAAGATGCCAGTAGAAATATTTAACTTCATCAAGCTTTTTTATCAATATGTAGTTTGTACAGTCTAAGTAAAAGAATGTTTTAGCCGTTAATTTAAACTGCATAACAGTTCTTTTTTTTGCTATGTTGTCCTTTTCAGACAAGGCTGAATTCCTTCATTTTTACAGTTTGGCACTTCCATTGGCTTAATGATGAGAAAAAGCACTGATACAGCCCAGACGTTTCATGGTTTTACAGTATATGGGAGGATTTAGATTTATGGTTGATAGGATCTCTTCAAATGGCAGTTCAACCAGACTGAAAACAGAGATCCAAAGGTTGTTCACTGTTCTAAAAAAGATTATTTTAATAATTTATTTTCTAATAAACAAACATGGATCCCTGCAATTCTCCATTCAGATGTCATACAGGCAACATGGAAGACCAAGAGGTGAATCGATTTGTTATGGGAAAAGGCACAATGAAATAACATCACAAATTGGCTTACTGACAGCTTCACACACCAAGTTCAAAAGGTTTTGGGCTTACAGAACAAACCACAAATCCTCAAACTCTAAGATTTACACTTTAACCTATCATTCTGATCATTAAAAACCTGATGAATATCTCAACTACCACAGAAGCAGAAAGAAAAGCAAAATTCTAGAGGTTAAATTCACTGCTATTATAGGAAATCCATTACAACCAGTCAGGTTTGCCACAGAGTTTCAAAATATTCATGAAAAGTTTCCAGTGAAGAAAACAGATGAGTTAGATGAACGTACTGTAGCATTATCTTCAGCAATATCTTATTTAGATGACAGTCAATCTTTGACCTCTGACGAGATGAAATTATTGCAGGAAGTATCAAATGCAACTTATAATTCTGAATTTCATGATAAAAAGAAAGATTTTGGTAATGAGAATGAAGGTTATAATGGGAATGGATTAAAAAGTCAGAGAGACATAGTAACAATACTTTAGACTGAAAACATCAGGGAGCTGACAATCAGGACAAATGCCATGTTAGTTTTGAGCTGAAAAAAACCCCAGACTTCACAAGCTCCAAAATATTGTTGGCTTGCTGTTATACAAGCCACTTCGAGTGACCACTGAGCCTGCAGTGTTGAACTAAAATGGGATTTTCTTCTATATTGCATAGTCCTTAGCACAATCCACCAAATACATTAATTGGTAGCATTTGGAAATTTTTAGTGACCTTTTCCAACAGACTTCCACTCTCTCCTTAACACTGAAATTGGGTTGTTTATTCCCCCTGAGAAAAAGGCTTTGACTCTCACACTTCATGGCCCCAGGGAACAGCAACAGCAGAGGCACCCACAGAAAAAGCAGCAGAGGAAAAGAAGACAGAATCTTTGTCACAAAAGGAACATGACAGTCAGAAGAAGCAATACACTCCTCACAGTAAGGGCAAGCCTAAAGGTTTTTTGAAGGAATAGTTTTATTTTCCTTCCACTTTTACCTGAAGAATGTTTGCACTGCTTAAATGAGTAAAATTGATTAAATGTACAGGATGTGATCAGAATTAATAAATTATACCTTCAACAAGTAATTGTAAGCTTAATCTCTAGGTTTCATTGAAAGCACGTGAAACCTATTATGTACATTCCTTGTCTAATGCCTTTTCATGATTTAGAAAGAGTTACATGGTCTTTCATTAAAGTGAATATTAAAATGATTAATTATTCACTTTTTTGTGAGATAAGATCAAGAAAAAGGCTTGAATCACTAATATTTTGTAGCACTTTTTTATTGTTTAATACTTTGACTAGTCAGTTTCAGTTGAAGCACATTTTAAGATTAAAAGCCTGTATTCTGTTTTAATTTAGTGTATTTTTGATAAATGTTGTTCGGTTAAACTTGTAATGATTAAGCAGAAATACTATTTGCACTTTCTATTTACCTTGGTAAGAACTCTTCCAGTGAACTTCCACTGTAAGTTGCTTTTGTCAGGCCTTTGGGAAGTTTCAGGAACATTCTTATGAAAGATATGCTTTGTCAGCCAGAAAGATATGCTTTGTCAGCCACTGGAGACACTGGGAGAACGATATTTAGCTTTCTTCAAATTTGCAAAAGCAAGAGGAGACATGAGAACAAAAGATGCCTAGGAAAAATAGTTAGGAGACTAATGTAAATTTTCTGAGCAGATGGAATTTTGCTGCTCTGTCACCCGTTAATTTCTACATTAAAACGATTATCACAGTTTCATAGATTTCATGATTTCTCTTTTGAATCACATGATTAAGAAAACCAAACCAAAACCAAACCAAAAAAACCCAAACCAAACCAGCAAATGACATTCTCATTACTTGACATTATATTTTTCAATTATTATTTATATTTGGTGGATTGAGAACTGACTGAACAGCAGATCTCAAAGGTTTGTAATCAGTGGTATGGTTTCTGGTTGGAGACCTGTAAGTAGTGGTGTCCTCCAAGGTTGCATATTGTTTAACTTATTCATCAATGGCTTGGATAAAGGGGCAGATGTCTCCTCAGCAAGTTCACTGATGACATGAAGCTGGGAGGAGTGGCCGACACCCCAGAGGGCTGTGAGCCCTTCAGTAGAACCTTGACAGGCTGGGAAGATGGGCAGAGAAGAACTGTCTGAAATTCAACAAAGGCAACTGCAGGGTCCTGCACCAGGGAAAGAATAACCCCACGGGCCAGTACAGGCAGGGGGCTGCCCTGCTGGAGAGCAGATCTGTGGAGAAGGACCTGGAGGTCCTGGTAGAGAACAAACTGTCCATGAGCCAGCAGCGTTCCCCTGTGGCCAAGAAGGTCAAAGGAGTCCTGTCCTTTGTGCATTAGGGGTGCATTAGGAAGAGCATTGCCAGAAGGTCAAGGGAGGTGATCCTCTACTCAGCCCTTGTGAGGCACATCTGGAGTGCAGTGCCCAGTTCTGCACTCCTTAATAAAAAAGAGGCAACACGCAGTTTCTGGAGTGGGTCCAGTGGAGGATGACAAAGATGATTAAGGGACGGGAGCATCTCTTTTAAAAGGACAGGCTGAGGGAGTTGAACCTGTTCAACCTCAACAAGAGATGTTGGGGAGGGGACCTCATCAGTGTCTATCGGTATGTGAAGTGAGGATGTCAAGAGGTCCTAACCAGGCTCTTCTCAGTGATGCCAAGCAATAGGATAACACAAAGGAGGTGCCTTCTGAATAAGAGGAAGAATTTTTCAGTGCATGTGACTGAGCACTGGAAGAGATTGCCCAGAGAGGTAGGGGAGTCTCCCTTACCGGAGATACTCAAGAACCATCTGGACACAATCCTGTGCCATATGCTCTAGGATGACCCTGCTTTAGCAGGGAGGTTGGACCTGAAAACCCACTGTTGTCCCTTCCAACCTTGTCCATTCCGTGATTCTGTGATTTTGCTATGAAAATTTATGTAAGTAAAGATCTCAGCCTGTAAGAAAAAGCAAAGCAGATATTACTAAGTTATTTACATTATTTTATTTTTCAAATATGTTTTCTCATTAATAGAATAATATATATGATAGAAGTTCTGTCAGCACAGAGCATCTTTGTAACCTCACAAGGGATGAAACTAGAAAATTAGTGAAGCTGTTTACAAGTCAGAGGATCAGAAGACTCCTTAGTATGTAAGGCGACTTCCAACTCAGTAGATTGATTATAATTGGCTGTTACTGAACAGAAAATGAAGAAACTTGTAACATACTCAAAGAAGTTGACCGTTGCAGATGAGGGATAAGGTTTGTTTTTGTCAGGTTTTTTTAAATCTTGCTTTAACATAGTAGTTCAGTGTGACAAGACTTTATGCATGGACTCTGTGACTTAGAAATAGTGTAGACAAAATACTTTCTCAGAGATAGGGAACTAAAACCATTTGTGATTCTAAGAACGGACTTACACAATAGTGATCTTTTTACCAAAACATCATCAGGCTATTTGAAATAATAAAGTGAGGAAATGTAATAACAAAGAGGGAGATTGCCTAAGCAAACTGTGAATGAACACTCTCGTAGAATGCAAAAGAGAAGGGAAGACATAGAGCAATTTCTTGCAGGAGCGGGGCTGGATTCAGTGCACAGTCACCTGAACAGTGAAGTTCTTCCTCGTTTTCAGGAGGAGCTTCCTGTGCATTGCCCTGTTACTTGCCAACAGTGAAATGCCTTTTGAATCCTGTGGTTTTCATGCCCTAGTTGTTACATCAGTCACTGGGCTGGTCACTTCTCGATTATAACATCTTGCAAATGTGAGTAAGAGTTAAAGAGTTAGCAATGCAGTAAAGTTTCCTAAAAAAAAAATGATAGTCTTTCTGAGAATTGTTCCTACCCTGCAGTTAAAATAACTATGACTACCAAGCTGTGAAACATAAACAAAGCTATATGATTCTTTCCATACACACTGCAACAATGACATCAATTATACTGGAAGAATATAACAGCAAAAAGTGTGACTATAACTAGAAATTTAACAGTGTTGGACCAGCAATGAATACAACATAATAGAGTTGTCAAACCTGGGAAAACATAATCCAAGACACATTAAAGGCAGGAAAGCTAAACACTGTCAGTACACAATCTCTATTTTCAAGCTGGTTTTGAGAATTTACATCTTTAAACATTGTTATCATAGCATGTTTCTGAACTACAAGAAAAATGTTACCTGGTATTGTAAAAGCAAATGCCCTCAGATAACTCCAAATAGCTCCAAATCAGCTGTCTGCTGATCAGTGATCTATTTTGTGGCTACTTATCCTTGTATTATTTATTCACCATTTCTTACGGTTATGAGTCAAATAGTTTTCCTATCATGATGCTAGGGTCTAGTTTATAATACTTGACAATTGTCATGGTAGATAGCAAAAAATAAGATACTATAAAATTTTACATTTGAATTTCAATTCCTTTGTGGCAGGAAAAGAGACCATGACAATGAGAGAATAGGCAGTAGTTTCTTTCCACTGGCTAGTCAAGTAATCTGTGATCCAAAAAGCCAATTTCTTGCTCTATAAGAGCTACTCATGTTGTGCATGTGAGAGGTCATGAAATCATGGCTGTTTTTCTGATGATGCAACTCTACATGGAGGCTGCAGCTGCTACCTTCAGCCTCTTTCTTCAGGCCTTGCAATATCAGGAGCCAAATTTGCCACCTCTGTTGCTTTCTTCATCTCCTACTTTAATGCTCAGTTCAACAAGATCCTACTGTTTTCTACATCTGGTCTCCTTGTGTTAGGCAGTGGAGGAGGCAATATTAAAAAGGTGGAGGGATATTGATAAAATATTAAAGTGGAGGGATGGTGAATAAAAGGCTATTTCCAAGAGAAATAGTGGGTCTTGGAAAGAAAACTCTGTGTAAGTTAGAAGTCTGTTCCCAAATGAAATAGGGACAGTGGAGGAGGCAATATTAAAGTGGAGAAGACTGACAGTTCCCAATAATTTGAATATCTTTGAATTTTTTTTGCAGATCCCTAAAGTGCTATGAAATTCTACATCTACCTTTTCCTTGAAACTCCTTTTGCTGTTTCCTAGTTTTCTCTCACTTTCCCAGAAGCCAAAATGACTCCTCTCAGCTTTCTATCCGGGCTCCCAATTTATGTATTAATCCTCACAATCCTATTATTTTTACAAAATTCAATTTTTCTGTATTTCTGAGAAGCTGAGAACCCTGATCCTGGGGCAGCTTCCAAAGTCCTGGAAGATTCAGAGAGATTTATCAGAACATATCTGTACCTCAGGGATGTTACCTGAAAGTTATTTTTAACTGCAGGGACCCAGCATTCATCATTTTTAACCCCAGGAGATAGAACCACAATTAAAACCAGCAGGTATTACACAAGAAGATCTTGACTCATGAGTGTCTTTCAGGACTGGTTGCACTAATAGATATTGTCAAGACCTTCCAGTCAGGGCTGCTTTGGCTAAGATCATGTTACGCCTTAAGTGAGTTATGTTGTACCTGAGGTCTTTGCCAGATATCTCAAGGCCACAAGAGTCAGCTGAACAGGGCCAGAAATCCTAGATGTAAAATGAGGCAAAACTGGACTGTCAAAAAAAATTGTCAGATGTACTCTATGTACTATGCATAAGGAACACTATATGTTGATTTAAAAGAAAACAAATGGATAACATTACATAAAATGAGTCATGAAGTCTGTTAAAAATCAGTGGCTTAGTACTAAATGGGATGAAACAAAAACAAGACAAAATTTAAACAGAAGAAATGATTAAAATTTGGGGCTAGCAGTCACAGGACTTGTTAACTACTTATTCTGTACACGGGGAGAAGCAGAGTACATAGCCCCATATCTGGACATAATTCCACTGTAGCAACTGAATACAACTGAGCAACTTGTGCACCCAAAGTGTTTAGCACAAAAAAGGAAACATTTTAAAGGATACCAAATCTAGACCTCATTCATCAAGTCATATCTCTGTTACTGTTTCAGCATAGGTACTTTATACCATACATACACCAATTCTTGCATAAATTCTGATTTGGTTTGTGAATTGACATGTTCCCTGCCTTAGAAAAAATTGCAAGAGAGAACAGAAACAAATCTTGTTTTATTGCATTGCACCTATGAGGCATACGTTTTCCAAACCACAGCTATTCAAGAGAAATAGAAATTCAGAAGGAATGAATACTTAAAAATACTCCTTCGAATTCTAATAAGGGAGGAGGTCAGGATTTACAAATGGCAACTAAAATAATTATAGGGTCTATTATGTTAACAGAAGCATCAAATCAATGGAACAGAGAGAGGAAACCTGCATTCCATATTACCAAAGCCTGACTATATCTGCACTACTACTGTCATTCTGCTTTTGTCCTTAGCTAAAAAAAAAAAAAAATTAAAAAAAATCGAAACAGTCATGGAAATAGCTGCTAGAGGACAGAGCTCTATAGAGACTAAGCTGTGAGGAAAGATTTAAAGTGATTTATTTAGTAGACATAAAGAGCCAGATACTCATCTGGTTTAAATCAACACAGCTTCAGTGAGGATTTCGTCTAAGCAATCTAGATATTTGCCAAATGTGTACAAAAAGAGAAGGTATACTGTGGAGGGATATATATATATAATAGAAATAAGATCAAATTATTAAACACATATAGATTGAATATTAGGAAAATTTTCAACAGTGTAATATGTATTGGTTTAGGAATGTGTCTTCTGTAGGAAATAACTATTTCAGGACTTATTTCATATGAGACAGACATCAAGAACTAAATATATGTCAGGGAAAACTGTCCTACCTTAGCTAAAATGAGTTAGCTATGTTCTCTCTATTATCTACTTACTGTAATTTTCTGAAATATTTGCAGTCTGGGTGCTTGTAGGATTGGTGGCATATTAGGAAGACGTCTGGACATGTTTTTTATATAATATTTGAGATAGAACTAAGCTAAACCAGAAAGAAACAATGAGGAAAAAGGGAGGCTTTGACTCATGGGTAAGGCTGTTTCTGGGCAGAGTTAGAGTTGCGAAAATGCTTCAAAACTGTTCTTTTGAACATATCTGTCCTTATTTTGTTTTCTTTACAGTCAATTCAGATATTTAAGGAGGTGATTAAACCAAAGCGACAATTTGGGGCCTTCAGACAATACTTGATCATGTTTCAAAAGCATCTAGACAGAGCTGCTGAAAACTATGAACTATGTAAAAGGCAGTGGAATGAGATGAACAACCTCTAACAATAAAGAGTTACTACAAGACCCACTCATAGAAATTTTCACACTGTAGCTTGCAATTTCTCCAAGTGGTAAGAGTTTTCTGGTAACCCAAAAAGCTATCAGTTATCATCTATGTTATTAGTCTGATGTGTTTTTCAAATTTTGGCTTGAAAACTAAAAAGACCCCACTTACACCCTAATGAGAGAAAGCCTGAAGCCAGAGGTGTGCCCTTTTGAAAATCAGACTGGACGCACAGCACAGGGCAGACCCTCACCCTCTCACCATGATTTAACTCCACTGAGGTCAGTTACCCTTGCCTACACATAAGCAGAGACTTTTGGCCCAGTGATTTGAAATTTATGCTGTTATAACTCCTGACATCTCCCTATACTCTGGATTATACTGTAAAGAGATATTTGATTTTCAGAAGTATTTTTATGACACCTAGGGATTTGTTATTTCTGTCTGTAGCACTTAAAGGAGAACTGGTGTTCTATTACAGGAAAAAAAAGAGCATGCTCATATGCTTAGTGTGCTCACAAATTTTATTCAATCCAAAGTTTGACTTTTCATAGTTGGACTTGTTTTTATGTATGGAAGAAGAGAAAACAATGAAAGATGAAGGCACTTCTTAATGTCATTCCCTGTCTCTTGTTCAGTTTTAGTCAGCACCCTCTAAGTGATGTTTTTGTGATGCTGTGGAATTCCTTTGCTTTGACTTTCATCCTATTCATTTTAAGCTGTTATTTTGTGTTAGTCATTATTGTCACTAGTGGAAAGAATACCAAGATCAGCATTTGGACATCATTATTTGAACATCAGCTGACTCGATAAGTATTTCTCTTATCATGCATAATAAAAAATATATTGTTTCATGTTTCGCATGTTCTATCTAGACAGTACTATTTTAACAGCTAGAGAAATTGTTTTGTTTCAGTAAATCAGTTTCCAATTAAAAAAATCCAGGAGGGATCTGAATAAGAGGATCAACATTATCAACACAAGTAAAAATGGACTGATACAATGAATCTCATTTTGGTCTTGATCTGAAGGGTCTGTAGTGGCACAATTTGAGTAATTTCAGTGCTGTTGCACTTAATTATATCAAAGTATGTGGGATTAAGAATCAGACTAGTGAGATTTTTTTTTCCCTTTTATTCCCCTTGGAGGATGAAGTATGAAACACCTCCTTGAACAGCTTTTATTTAGTCAACTTCTCTAGGAATTTCCCTTGAAAGGGAATGCTAGAGAGAGGGTTGTAAAGATAGTTTATATACTGTCAAGATAATGTTTCTTGAGTAAAGCCCAGATCATAGTATATTTAATGCTTGCCAGCTGCTTACCTCCTCTTAAGGAGGCATGAATTCTCCTGATATAATGTCCAATGTCCCCTTGGATTTTTTGCCAGCCATGAAAATCTTAAGTCCAACCTGCCAATTGTATATACTTGCAAACCAGATGGAATTAACTATGCTTTGAAACAAGCATATTGTTTGCATGGGGAAGATGACACTGTGCTTGTTCTTCCTTTATGATCAGTCCTTCAGTCCACCCAAGTATGCTGACTCTTCTAAACTCACTGAAATTTTGTGTGGCAAGTAAACTTTAAAAATAGATGTCAGTCAGGAGTGACCAGGGATTTCACTGAACAGACCACTTGTTATATTTGGGATTTCCACAGGTACTGTGGGAAAAAGGAGCAAACAACACTTTAACCCTATTTGCGTCTTAGATACATAATTAATCTCCCCTATATGCCTGGATCATGAAAATTTGTAAAAATGATAGTCAAGTTAAAGTTCTAAAGAAGAAGGGCTAGTCATTAATTTAAAGGTTATCAATTAGATTCAAAATCTTTGTTTTACACTTTCCTTTATGCCAGCCCTACTCTTTAGTTTTATCACTAAAAATGGGATAAAAAATAATCAAGACATAAAGGAGAAGAGTAGGACAAAACAACACATAAATCTAAGTTGATCACAATCTTTCATACATATCATTTTCTTCAAAAAAAGTCAAGAATGTAGAAATTCAACTCAGAGATTTTGTTACTCTAGTTTTAATGTATAAATTTTGGAAACAACACATCTTCCCCTGAACATTAAGTTAACCAATATAGACTTACAAGTCTTGAATTTCAGGAATTATTTATTGATTAGGTTAACAAAGAGTCAAAATGAGCAGCTAATATTCTCAGGAAAAGAAAGGGGCAAGGAAGGACTGTACCTTTTTTTTCTGAATTAATCCTGTAATTTGTAGTCTGACATGAAGTTGAGAGTTAGAAGACATCTTTTTCTTGCTATTCCTGTAATACCTGATTTCATCAAATTAATTTGGTTATTTGGAACAACATTGGACATAGTGACTAAAACGAATTGTAATTCCTCTTTGACTATTAAAGTGTCAAACTGCATCTCTGTATTACAAAGGAGTGTTTATTACTGGTTAAACTCTGAAGTACAATTGGTGAAAAATATATACTTCAAAGATGCTCATGGACCAGGCAACCTTTCAGAAAGAATGTCTATTGCTCAAGGTATAATTGTCTTCTTTCAAGGTAACTTGTTTTTTAATATGAAGTAAGTACTTCAAAGAGATTCAAAGTGAGCTATCAATCCTTTGAAGCTGTCAAGAGGTAATGATTTAGGATTTCCATTTCAAAGAATTTTACATCTCAGATAAAATGGAACAATTCCATTGAAAACTAGAAGATCCAGGCCTGAAATGACAATAAGACAGCTTTAAAAGATCAGCTAACAGAAGCGACATGCTTTTATTGTTCCTTGGTGAGTACTTTGACCTATATATGCTTGGATTATCTGAATCTTTGGGTGTGTTACTGAATAAACTCAGCTGCTCTCTAGAGGTAAGGTTAAATAAAATTATCTCTGCTGGGTCCTTAATACAAACTGTTACCTTTGAATATTATGTCTGGGGAAAAACAGGAAAGGTCAGATCAAGAAATCTATCTATTTAAATGTATATATAGACATGTGCTACTTAAACAACTTCTAAATTGTAAATAAATGACTGAGACTATGACAATTACTTTGGTCAGGGTTAATTCTAGGCAGAAACAAAGACTGCTAGTGACACTGAAGTTGCTCTGGTCAGACTGCCTACTTCACCTGCTAAAAGCTCTGAGGCATCAAGTTAAGTAATACTGCTGCAACTAAATGAGGAATTGTGAGTTATTGGCTAATATTTCAGAGCTTTATCTTTCCCAGCAGCAACACTGCATGTGACTTTCAATGTTTCCCAGCCTCTGGATGTCAAGAAGAAGAGAAAGACTTCCATGATCTTCCAAGAAACTTCACACCTTTTTTTACCTGCAGCAGAAATGACACATCCAAATCCTAGAATAGGTTCCTTTCTTCTCAGGTTCCTCTATAATGATGAGAAACTTTAAACTGTTTTTAGATCCAGAAGCAGAGTAAATTTCATAAACACAGAGGATATCAAGTTAATTGAAATTATGACTGCATTTATAAAATTATGAAAACATAAAAATACTTCAGTCTTATTTTGAAATCCGAAGTTTAACTGGGTCACTGTCTCCTATCCAAATAAGTCATTATGTTCTTCAACACACTAAGCAAGTTTCCTTAATCAGAAAATTAACTCCCATAGAAATATTGGTTAGATAATGGACAAAAATGACCCATCTACATACATATTTCAGAAAACTTTTCTGGCAAGGCAGTCTTACTAATAGGACAGACTGTTAACAGGATTTGGAGAGGAGATTGTGCTTTGATGTAGAAAACAGGATCAATCATCTCAACCCGTAGTATACTAAAAAACCACTTACTTAGGATATAGTTTCACTTCAGACAACTCAGGCTTATACATAGAGAAGAATCCTGGAGAAACTGAGGTGTCAAGAAGATGTTACGGATTTTACGGACATAACTAAGTGCAGAGAGACTTAGAAAGTGTCTGAAAACAAAAAGTAGAGATTGTTGCATGAGCTTCCTTTTATTTTTTCTAACAAAACAATCACACTTGACTCTAGATTTATTTTTCATTTGTTAGTAACCACTAAAGTACTGGACAGTTTCTCATTAAGAATGAAGAAAGATAATCTCACAGAGAAGTATCTCCAGAAAATAAGGGACATGGTGAAAATTATAACTCATCAATTATATATCCAGAAATGTGTAAGAAATAATATGAATCTATTTTTTTGCAGTGTAGCTTTAGCTTATTAAACAAGAAGACGAATACCCAAATCACTCCAACAGCTAGCAGCCTATATGATGTAAGAGGATAATTAAATTATCGAATTTTGAGAGCATACCATATTAATAAATATTTTTCAATCAAAAGAAAGCAAAATATAAAATTTCAGTGATTACTTTGTTGTTGATATTCATGTGGCATGGATCTATAACTCCATTTGACACCCTAGATGGTTATTAAAATATTCTTTATCTTTGGGAAAAAACAAGTAATTGTTAAATATAATGTTGTCCCTTCTCTAGCTTAATATCTTTTCTGAGATGAAAATTTGCCTGATTAAACATTTTTAGTGGTCAAAAACTCAAATCACTGAAAAAGGAAAAATAATTGGTAAACCTGTAAGAATATGCAGCAAAAAACAGAGGAATAAGAGGAACAAAACACACAGAGAATTATCCCAGAATGACTTGGGTTGGAAGTGACTTTAAAGATCATTTCATTCCAACCCCTTTGCCATGGACAGAGACATGTTTCACTAGATAAGATAGCTCAGAGCTCCACCCAATCTGGTCTTGAACACCATTGTAAATGACATAATTGGATTTTGTATTTCACTTGTATTTCAACTTTAAGTATTTATTAGGAAGCTAACATGTTGGGAAGACTGCACATGGCCAAATTAAAATAGTTTTCTAAGTAAGCTCTCTATTTATTTATTTTATGTCAAATCTTCCATTTTACATCAGTGCCCATGTGAAGAAATATGTTTTAATTTCAGTGGTGTTACTTTTAGTTGCTGAGGGTGTACAATTTTATTTAAGATTTTGATGAGTTGCTATGGTATATAAATGGCAGCAGATTTGGCCAATAGCCTTTTCTTTTTGATATAATACACTGCCTTTATACAAAACATTCAACTATAGAACATAGCTAAACAAAAAGCATTGCAAGGCTCATTTTCCTTTGTTTGAATTCTCAGGCTGTATTTTTCACATGATTCTCTTGTTTAAATGGAAAGGAAAAAAATAGTATCCCAGACCACAAGCTATTTTCATTTCTTACAAAAGATGAACGCATAATACTTTTTAACATGGTAAAATTAATTTTACAGAGAAAAAAAAAAGTTATGGCTCAAAATTAGTTGAAGTGATTGAGGTTGATCCTGTAAAGCTCTGTTAAATCTGCTCAGAGCTACGGCAAGAGGGGAGAGAGGTGGAAATACAAGTCCCAGCATTCTGGGAACACTTCGACTGTTGGCTACTGCCAGCAGAAGTATGATGCCAGAAGAGCATTTCTGTAGAGAGCAAACTCTAAGTTATTTTGTGATTTTTACTCCACCATGGTTTGCCTTCCCTGAGTGTTTCACCCTTTCAAGAGGAGTGTTTCATTATTAGTTTTAATGATGGCAGCTTTTACTGAGCATCTTTTCCACAAGAACAGGAAGAACTAAAAGCAGGCTTACAAGGGGAAGCCGTTAAATTTGGAGACAACCCAAATGATGGTTCCAGCTCCATGTCTAGTCTGGCAGCTAGAGTGGACACTATGATGTGCAACATTCGAGGATGTCAAAGAAGAAATCACTCTAGAAAACACCTGAAGAAGGGAGGGCAAAGCAAGCAGAAAGTGATATTTCTTTTCTCAATGAAAAGAAGTGCAGGAAGGACTGGAAGAAATTGTTCTTTCCCTGGGTAATTGTGTACTATCTCTTATTGACAGCACAGCGCATTGCTAAGGTTACAGTTTAAACTGTGGAGTTTGTCCCTGTTTCCTAGAATTTTTAATGAGTGTGGGCAGTCTTGGTTTGTTTTGTTTAGGAGCAGTGGTTTTCCACTTCATCCCACAGTTTTATGCTGCCTGTGTCATCATTTCAGGCGCAAGAAATAATTAGCCCTAGAACATATCTTTTTTTTCTTTTTCCTCAATTTTTTTTCTTCACAGGAGCTGAGTCAATTAGTTTTAAAAGAAAAATGTCTCCATTTAGTTTCCCACACTGAGAGTGTCACAAATCATGTTGGTTCACCAAATTGGTGGCTGCCAGAAAATGGCTGAGAATTGCCAGATTCAGTTAAACACTTTGGCTCAGTTAACATCCTCTCCTGGAAAAAAGTCATGGGATGGCCAAAAATCAGGCAGAATGATCTGCAGGCTTGAGCCGCAGTTTCCACTGCATCATGTGCTGAGGAATGTTGGGGGGTTGGGTCTGGACACCCACAGAGTCAGCAGGGATGGCAGTCCTGCGAACCCACAGGGGCTTTTGTGGGATGTTTTTCCTGTGGATTCTTTGGCCTTGAGGTATGCTTGAAAAACCTTCTCACACACACATAGGCCCTGACAATGCCCATGTGTTGTCCCTGGCTGTCCATCCCCTAAGATTTCAAATGTGCCTTGGGGGAACTTACAGGTGCAGAGTGGGAATTTTGCAAAGCATTTCTGCCAATGTCAACAGGAACTACATAAAGAAAATGCCTGTGGCTTTTATTGAGGAGGAATATTTCTTCATTCTAGCAATGCCCTCTCCTTGAATAATTATAGTCTCTCAAAACATAAAGACATCTGTTTGCAGGCAACTTGCATTCAGTGCCTTTCATGGCACTAAAGGGATGGATAAGACAATGTTACTTCACCCCTCCCTTCTTCTCTCAATATATGGATCAAAAGATTGGATTTTTTCCTCCTTTCAACCCCTCTATGGGAGGAGTTGGAGAAGATTACACAGTTATTTATCACGTGCAATTCACAGTCCTCTATGGTTAGAAATTCTTCTCACAGCATGAGTTTTCCAGAGGCTGTGCGGAAATGAAAGGATGCTTCCTTTTAATTATTCTGGATTGTTCCTCCCAGTTTAATGCAGAATTTTAGTTTTGTTTTGTCAAGGACATCAATATACAGTTCAAGCTTTGGGGGAGGGAGGATTGTGAGGAAAGTAAGGAAAGAAGTTTGTTCCCTTCTTCTGAAGATAAAATAGGCATTTACAAATGAGAGTTTATCAGAGCTATTGCACTGAAATAATTTCACATTGGCTAAGCAAGTAAAGCTTCTCAACAATGATGTATTGGACATTTAATTCTGGAAAAAAAATAGATCTACAATATCACCAGATCATTGCTAACACTTTTAAACATTATTTCTGTTTGTGCAGAAAATGCAGTATGTGACTGTGATTGATCATCCACTTGCAGATGTGCTGTTACATCCCTCTCTTTCTGATTCTTCTGTCTACAACAAGCAAATTGAGACAGCCAAAATAAATAAGGGTGTTTCTTTAAGCTAGCTACCCAAAAAAATAAAGAAGTTGTTAGAGAGAGAGATTCTTAACCCATTTCCCAGCCAGAAAAAAAAAAAAAAAACCAAAACATTACCAGCAAAAATGACTTCCAGTCCAGCCAAGTACAAAGGTCCTCATTTAAGAAGCCAAGGACAACCAGAATCTCTTTCTCTCCCTCCCACTTCACTTTCTCTCTTTTTCTGTTCTTTTTTCCCCCCTCCTTTTATTTGGCAAAATAGTTGAAGTACTGCTTTCCTTTTTTTTCCTTTTAAGATGTCTAATTTATTAATGTTGAGAATTGTCAAGTATGTCTCTGCTGTATTACAAAGCCTACCAAAATAAATATTTTTTCAGGTGAATTTTTATCTTCTTTGTATATTTTTTAATCTGTAACTATACACCTAAACCAATTGCTATAAAAGCTCATGGGAGCAGAATCCAGTCCTTAAAGGACAGTGCAGTAAGCAATATTGATTTCTGTTGAATCACCCCCATTTTATAGAACAGTAATAGACAAAATCCAGCCCAGTGTCTGAACATTTTCTAAAAATTAAGCTAATTGAAAAAGCCAAATAAAGTTAGCAATCAACAATTATCTAGTTAAAGCAGGCAAGATCAAGTAAATAAATAAGATTAAAGCTCTAGTGTCTATTATTAGCAGAGTAGGAGAACAGAATTGAAAAATTCATCAGCCTCAGACAGTAGGTTGATAGGGTCTTCCTGCTGCAAGGCTGGAATTCAGCTGTTACTTTCCATCAACAGTCATAGAAATAGCAGCTCCTTCCCATCCAAGTATATCTGAATTTTTGCAGCTTAAAGAGATATACATTTCCATGTTAATTGGACAGAAGTCGTTCTTGTCTGTCTCTGAATGACAGCATGGGTGCCAGTTGTAAGACTTTGGCTCTGGCTATAGTTTACCAGCAATTACAAGCTGTACTACTGTGAAGCCACAGCCACTGCAAAGCATCTGCAGTTAACAATTAAAGAAGAGCAAGTCTCTAAAATGTACACAGTTTTATATTCTACTTCCTGTAGCACAAATGATGCAGAATTCATAACAGATGTTGGATATGCCATCGAAGTTACATGAAGGGGAACAGACATTGATCTTTGACCTCAGTAGTGTCTGAGAAAATGTCACTGCTTTCCCACTGGTTTCTTACAATCTACTCTTCTATTCTGTATGGGTTTGTTACATGAAGAGGTGCCATACTGTAACAATGGCAGTGAGAAACATAGCGGGTACTACAGTGATGAGAATATGAAACATTCATAAGGCAGTACCTGGAATGAAAAAACATTTACACAAGTTTAAGCCTGTCAGTCTGTGTCAAAGTCTTACACAGTTAATAAAAATCTTTCTGCAACCAACCTTCTTCCACAGTCTCAGATCACAAACCATTAGAGACAATAGGAACTTTGCCATCTCTCTCTTTAAACACAGGACCAAGGTCAGAATGCTTGCATCACAGTTTCCACATCATCTATTTTCTTCTGAACTAATAAACTCAGTATATAATGAATGCTTCAATTTGGTCACAATTAGGTGAGAATTAGGCCCTATTTATGTATAAGGAACACTGTAGTATCCAAGCTGTTCATGCATAGCATATACCCTCTTTTTAAGATAGACACTATAACTGAAATAATATTCCTGAAAGCCATTTACGTCTATCTTTTAGGAAAACTTGGGAATGACTACAAACTTCCAAACCTAATCAAAACGATAAAGAGAGGTTCTTTATGGAAGATGAACTGATCATGAACATGTATTAGTCCCTCAGTTTTTAGCATAAGTGGATAGCAGTAGATCTATTCAGTGGTCTAGGAGAATAAAAAACTCAGCATTCAGAGCATTTGAAACTGCAAATAAATCACATGAAATATTTCTGAAAACTGAAAGGAAAGAAGGATATTGTGAGTAAACCTTATCCCTAAAGCTGTTGATGGTGAAAGAAAAACTGTTAAGGCTACTGGACACTAACACTGCAGCTGATAAGGAAGAAACATGATGCATGATTTCATTAAACCACTTACTGGTAGCCCAGGAAAATTTAATTTTACAAATGATATCCAAAACCATCATCTCCTCTAACTGAATTATATTTCAGAACTGTAATCATTGTTGGAATTTCAACACTGAGTTTAGCAATTTCACAATAGCACCACAATATATCTACCACTTGCAGGAAATTCTGCATAAAATAATTGGAAATTTCAAAATTTAAGCCAAGAAAATTAATTTTATCTCACAGAATAAGTTCCTTTCTAAAATTTAAGGAAAAAGAATTATGAATCTCGAGGTAATAACACTGACATTCTATGAATCTTCTTCAGGTTTATAGTTTCTTGGAAAACAACCCAGTATTAATTCCTGAGCACTTTTAAGATCCTTGAAAAAGTATCCAGCAACTGAATCTTACAAGCTAATTTGTGACCAGACTGCTGTTTAGAAACTTTTAGAAGTTTGGGAAAATATGAGGAAGTGAACTTTCAGATGTCCCATGGGAGGATACTGAAATTTTATTCCCCATTGATGCCTTTTCCTGGGCTTAGAAATAAAAGCCAGACACGGTTAGAGGGGAAAAAGGGATTTTACCTCAGCGATTATTAAGGATCCTTAGATCCAGGCAGGAGTATCCCGCAGGAATGCCCTGCCCAGACCGATGCAAGGAATGCACGTTGGAAAATGCACACCCGAGAATGCACGGAAAGCCCCCCCCTGCTTATACAATTATAGACCTTGCATATTAGCATATCTATCACGGATTCCCCAATGGGAGGCTCAAGAGAAGCCCCCCATTCAGGATTGTCCCTCCCCTGCATGGGTCTATCTTAGTTTACAGAATGTGTTCTGGAGAGGACCTTGGATTTGGGGCTCTCTGACGCCCTCACTACAACGAAGCCAAGATGTTTAGTTTTTTAGCTTAACAGAACTTTGGGTTTAAGCTAGTTATCAGCCTTAGGGAATTACAAGTATGTGGGCTAAAAGCGTTTGGGATACATAAAGCTGCATAAAAGCGTATATGAAGGGGGATATGAGAGGAATGTATAGAAAGCAAAAATCATTATGGCATCACATAATGAAGCAGTAAAAAAGCCCCAGAGAGCTGAAGATCCCTAACCTTTGTAAAGGATATCTTTCAGTCTCTTGTTCCAGGCATGTCACCTACAGCCTGAATATCACAATCCATGCACCCTCGGTAGATGTGAGTCTACCAAAGGACTTGCTATGAAGCAGTCTGAAACAAGAAATCTGAATATTATCCCCATGCTTATTATAAGATTGGACTATATCAATAGTGCTATGGAACAAGCTTTGGTGGGTTTGGGGTTTGTTTTGTTGTTGGTTTTCATAAAATTTACATCTTTGCAAGGGAAATTTTAATAGCGGAAAAGCATAGTAGGAGCTATAGTAGCAATAGACTGGTGATCTTAGTAGAAAAGCACTTCTGAGGTACATATTTTATATCAGATATTCCTTTTGGCATTGCTGTAGACACTACCAGTCTTCATGACCTCACAACACTGAAACCAGAATTAATGGGGGTAATTTGACTGATGTTGATGGCTGTTAAACAGTAGCTGAATCAGAAATGTATTCTGCTTAACAGTCAGTGAAGAGAAAGAGAGAGAGAGAAAGGAAGAGAAAAAGAGAGAGAGAAAGGAAGAGAGAAAGAGAGAGAGAAAGAGAAAGAAAGAAAGGAAAGAAAGAAAGAAAAAGAAAGAAAGAAAGAAAGAAAGAAAGAAAGAAAGAAAGAAAGAAAGAAAGAAAGAAAGAAAGA
>VYXC01009696.1:738068-793226 GCA_013397175.1 Platysteira castanea
GAAAAGAAAGAACAATGACATACTGTTACATCACATTTAATCTTAATCTAAAATAGATCCTCTTTAGTCATTCTTGCCCTAAAAATGGTAATTTCTCTGTATTTAATCAAAGAGGAATCTGGAGTATCTATATATGCAAGTGTTTACAGTTTAGGTGTCTACTAGTAAGTAGTCTTTTTGCATATTTTGTCTTTTCTTCTAATGTTGTTGCAGATACTGCAAGGAATACATCTTTTTTTTTTTTTTAGTAAGAGAAGCAATTGAAAATCTCATACCTTACTTTTGGAAAACATAGAAGAAGTAACAAATGGAGATGTAAAGAAGCCACCCCCTGCATTTCTCTGCAAGTACCCACACTCTCCAAGAATTTAAGAAAAAAGACATTAAAGCATAATGAGATCTGAAGCTCAAGATAAACTGCACCTTACTAAACATCACATTTATTTTTGATAGCAATCCGAAACTGTATTTTCATATTTGGACCCTAGTTTAAATCTTCCTGTTTGCACAGAATTCTTCATAGAGATGTTTAACACTACAGTGCAATCAGGAATTAGCCTGAGCAGAGTAGGAATGATGCAAGTACAGACAATTGCAGCTCACAATAAGAAGGAAAAATATTATTATATTCAAAGTGGATCCAGAAATGCAATATGAATTTTACAAAGGCCATTGGGATAAAAATGCAAGCCCAATGTATTGTAATAACATTTTGAAGTTTCACTTAAATGGATTAAATTGTAACTGTGATTCTAGGTAGCTATTATGCATACAGTCCAAATTCTACTGATGGAACTATATAACTCACTGCATCACAAGAATATAAAGAAAATTTGGTCAGTTTTAACTTTCTTCAGCAAAAAGTTTTTTTCCTCTATTAATTTGTGACTAATGCTATGTTAAGGCTGCTGATCTTTCTGTTCATCTTTTGCATACACCCACTCTGCATTTGCACCCATTTTCTTTCACTAAAGTTTAATAAACAGCAAATCCCTTTCCGTCTCTGCACAAGGAAGAGAGACTCTTACAGCAACAACCACTCCTACCAAACCTCTACAGACCCTGGTTCTCTGGGAGTCTCCTTCCCCTCATTTCTCCTTAGGTATGGAGGGTGTACACGCCAGTAGCAGCACACAGCACATCAGAGCAGGTTACACACCACAACTGGAAGGAAACTGCACCCTCTAAGTTCTCCTGCTATATTTGTGGGCTAATCTTCAGCTGCTAACCAGCCCTTGGGATGTCACTGCATATTTCTGTCTTCCCTGCCATCTTACAGCTTCTTGAAATAACACCTACAATATAGCAACAAAAGTATTGTGCTTGATATATAATCCCAAGAGTCCACTGTACCCACTCTTGAAAACTGATTAATCTCATCACAGTTCCCTACTCTCTGTGTGTATAATAAGTTTTAGAGGGGACAGACTTACAGGCTTCCAACTGCTTCTCAAGGTCAAATATCTAGAATAAAAAGGATTTAGTTTTTCATCATATTTAAATTTTCTGTGTTAAGTGCTAAAGAAGTCTTAGACAAATCTCTTTGACCTGTGCAGGTGTTCTCCTGTTTTTTAACCTGTTCTCCTGTGATCCTAAGCTTCATGGTTTTGCAGAGACAGACAAAAAGTGTGAATGGATACTTGGTTTAAAATAATTGCTTACCCTAGGCACAATATAGCATAAAAGATCACTGCCTGCTGGTGGTGACATAGCTTCTCAGTAACTGGAGACTGTGGACACAGGTACTGAGATCTTCTCTGAGAAAATGTGCATGAAAGCAGACAGGGGATATGGGAGAGGGAGAATGTCTGAAAACTCTATACTTCATTTCAGAGAAAAAGTTGCACAGACAGATCGTCTGGGAGCAAAATATACTCTCTGTAAGATTCAGCATCTTGTCCTCTATTGTCATGAAATAACTAACACAGTCAAAAACAATAGTCTTGGGAGTCTAAAAATAGATTCAGGTTGCTGGCCCTTCTTTTTCAAAGTATTCAAATTCAGATACTCATACAAATATAAATCCTTCATGTTCTAATACTCTAATTTTAGCAAAATTGAAAAATCATAATAAAATAAAATAAAAATTAAAATTAAAATTAAAAGTGTTATAAGCATCTAATAAAAGAATTCATAGGCTTTAGAAATGGGACTACAGATGCCAAAAAAGGCAGTCTGCTGACGCTTTCCTTTGCCATGATATTTTTGTGACATAAGACTATTAATGTTCATGCTTAATTAATATTATGCAAGACGGCTTAAGTTGAAAGTTCACTATGACGTTTATAACCCACTTTTCCAAATACATTTGCTTATGACCATCCCCACTAACATGAAAAAGTTTGCAGAAAGGGAACTGTCATATTAAATATATTACAAGCTTTGAAAACTATAATATCACTGAGCTGCTGAAAACCTCCCTTCCTCTTTCTTCAAAGACAGATTACCCATGTAAAATAGTACCACCTTTCATACAAGTTTTTCATAATAAATGCAGCAGTTTTGAAATAAAATTACTTCTTCCATAGTAATGTTTTACTGAATATGTATTCATGACTGCATATATTCATGAAAGACAGAACAAAATGTTCTAGTATCTAGTTGTGACACAATTGAAATTCTAATTTTAAATTAGGTCAAACATACAAGAAAAGGCTTCAGTGTGTATAAGCTGATGCAGTAATATCTATATGACTCATTCAAATCCTACCTCGAAGGGGAATTGTTATAACCATTCATGATGAGAAAGTCTATCATCTGCTTTTCAATGCTTTAGGAGGTTTGTAGCAATTATTTCTCTTAGTAAGTTCCTTTTTTTTTCTGTAGAATATTGATTAAGGACAAAGAACTACCTAAAAAGAGTAATGCTGTTATCCTTAGAGTGCAAAAGACACTTTCCCCCCATTTTTACTCCAATTCATCACTAAAAATAGTTAAGATATTTATTTTTTCCTACTTTTTTTTTTCTGTATTATAAAAATGGTATACAATCACAATATTTCAAAATGTCAAATAGGATATTTTAAATTGTTACTCTAAATTTCTTCAGATCCTAGGATATAGTTTGCAAATATTTTTATTCTCTCTTTAAAATAAAAGAAAAATGCTAAGGATCTTAAAAATCCTCTGAAGTGGGATGTGCATTGGTGGCTGTAGATGCACTGCCTGCAGATATTTTTTTGCCTCCAGCTTGTCTCTCAGTTCTCAGGGTAATTCCCGTGCCACTTTGCAGGATGGAGAAACTGTATCAGTCTATATCAGATAAAGTCAGCCGGCTGCAGGCCAAACACCTTTGTGCTCTGTGTAACCTGCCTGCCTGCCTGCCTGTCAAGGACTAGGAAGGGCACACACATGATCTCTTGCTGGCAGAGGCGAAGAGATGGCAACCTGTGACTGAAAAAAGCAACAAATTGCTTTGGGGCAGAGGGGAGGGAAAGCAACAGCAATATGAGCATCAGGCACAACTTCAAAGCCAAGCCCTTGCCACAGGCTCCTAAGTCTAAAGCTGGGTAATCAAAAACTGATGTGCAGTAATTGATTTCACTGAGAACTGCTGAGCACGGTGCACTTTAAAACAGACTATGTATAAGGATGGAAAACAATATCATTCAACATCAGTTATCCCAATCCAGCCAGTATAAAACACAGCCTAAGCTGTACATGGTCCAAGATACTCAACTAGGCTCCTTCTGCAGTCAATGAAGAGAAACGAACACCTTGAAAAGTGCAATTCTTCCTTTGCTCTGAAAGGTTTCTACCATATGTGATTCAGCCTTTGGAGTTACCTTTCTCTCCAGAGACCTCAAAGTCAGCACAGAATTCTGAATATTTAAAGAACTTAAATTTGATGAAAGGAATCCCACACAAATTTATCATGAGCAGTTGTTATTCCGGTTTTGAACAAAATATTTACTGGGAAAAAATATCTTTCCGTGAAAAAATAGCCAAACTATATTTTTCCTGGCGCAGCTTGGGACTGTGTCTTCTTGTTCTGTCAGTTGCTGCCTGGAGAAAGACACCAACCCCCACCTGACTACAACCACCTTTCAGGAAGTTGTAGAGGGTGATGAGGTCACCTCGAGTCTCCTTTTCTCCAGGCTAAACCACCCCAGCTCCCTCAGCCGTTCCTCACAGGGCCTATGTTCCAAGCCCCTCACCAGCCCCGTTGCCCTCCTCTGGACACACTCAAGCGTCTCAACGTCCTTCCTGAACTGAGGGGCCCCGAACTGGACACAGCACTCAAGGTGCGGCCTCACCAGTGCCAAGTACAGGGGAAGAATGAGCTCTCTGGTCCTGCTGGCCACACTATTCCTGATACAGGCCAGGATGCCGTTGGCCTTCTTGGCCACCAGGGCACACTGCTGGCTCATGTTCAGTCGGCTGTCAACCAGAACCCCCAGGCCCCTTTCCACCTGTGCACTGTCCAGCCACACCACCCCCAGCCTAAAACGTTGCAGGGGGTTATTGCAGCCAAAATGCAAGACTTGGCACTTGGACTTATTAAATTTCATCCTGTTGGACTCTGCCCATCCATCCAACCATCCCAGGTCTGTCTGTAGAACTCTCCTACCTTCCAACAGATTGACACACACTCCCAGCTTAGTGTCATCCACAAATTTACTAACAAAAGAGTCGATATCCTCATCCATGTCGCCAATAAAAATATTAAACAAAACTGGCCCCAGCACAGACCCCTGAGGGACACCACTGGTGACTGGGTGCCAGCTGGATGCAGCACCGTTCGCCACCACTCTCTGGGTCCGGCCATCCATCCAGTTCTGAACACTGCAAAGAGTGCTGCTGTCCAAGCCATGGGCTGCCAGCTTGGATGAAAATGGTAGAGTTATTTTGCATATTGCTGCATATCTGAAAATCAAGTGTATCTTTTAAGAAAAAAATTCTGAAAACCATTCTTGGGATAGTCTCTTTAGGAAGTCTTACTGATGCCTTCAGTGGCTACCTAGAAACAGAGACTAGACAGGAGTAAGGGAATGAAGGTAGGTATTTATTTGAAAGGCCTTCAAAGGTACACCCTGGGGAGCCAAAGGCTACATCCAAGATGGACCCCAAGATGGACAACAAATCACAAGTTCTTCACACTTTTATAGGTTTGGTTCATTTGCATATCAGGGTTAATTCTCCAATTAAAGCTTCAGTTAATGATGTAATTTCTCCAATTTCTCCACCTCTCTAGAGGCCCTAGTTTACACATTTTGGGCCTAGGACAATCTGAATGTCCTTGAATAACAAGCTCTGAGAGGCTTTGTTATGTCTATCTGGCATAAGAGAACAGCAGCTAGCAGGCTACAAGAAACTTCAGTTACACATTAGGCAATATAGATTTTGAAAAATATAAAAGCTAAAACCTAAGGCATCATTCCCCCCTTTAGAGGCTTGACAAGGCCTCTACCTTGTTGACACTCTATTCTAAATATTCTAAACATCTACTAGTGATGTGTCTAACAACAGTATGTATCTAACAATAGTAAATAAACAAAAATTATAAATACAATTATTATGAACAATTCTTTAATCCAGGGCCAGTTTGGTAACCATGAAATCAGGGTATGGAAGATATGGTCAGAACTTAGTGTGTTATCTTTTAATGCTATCTAATGTAAGATCTGAGTTACTTCTCAAATTGTAAACAGATTTTGCTGATCTTTCCACTTTGATCTATAGTCAGTTGTTAGTTCTGTATCCAAATGAATGTCTTTGGATACACTATGGAGTAGAATCGTATGCAAATCCCAGTTTCAAACCTGAGTAAGGGTTACCAACTGTGTAAATAATAAGCACAAAAAAAAAAAAAATCACTTAAACTTCATCATCTTTGTTTGTATGTCTCTGTTTTCTCAGTTGTTTCAGGAGCAGAAGCCTTCTTAGCTCTGGAGTAATGAATCCTGAGTCCTTTGCCAGAGACTTTGACTGTGGTGAGGGTGGTCAACAAAATCTGGAATGGTCCTCTGCACTTGGCCTGTAGAGGATCACTGTCCCAGCACTTAACATAGATCCAGTCTCCAGGCTGGAAGGAATGTGCAGGAGTGTCCAGTCCTATGGGTCTGGATAACACGATGTAATTCTGGAGCTTCTGCAAAGTGGAACCTAAAGCCATTAGATAACTCTGTAAATCAAGTTTCCCCCTCATATGAATTTCACCTGGAACATGTGGAATTTGATATGGCCTGCCATACAATATTTCATAGGGACTGATGTTATCCCTCCGCCTCAGTTGTATTCCAATCCTCAGTAAAGCTATAGGCAAGGCCTGAACCCATATCATGAATGTCTTGACAAATTCTACTAATTTGTGTTTTGAGGGTTCCATTCATACCTTTACCTTGGGGTCTGTAAGGTGTAGGCAGATCCCAAGCAATTCCCAAAATCCGACTAACTTCCTGAATCACATTTGCAACAAAATGTGGTCCCCTGTCTGGTGACATACACAAAGGAACCCCAAACCTTGGTATTATATGATTAAGCAAAACTTTCCCCACCTCCTTGGCTGTGTTAGTGTGACAGGAGTACACTTCAGGCCATCCGCTACAAATGTGAGCACTAAAAGACAGCTAAAACTGTGAGCACTAAAATTTACTTTTTTTTTTAGACACATAGACTGTATTTTTTGTAAATTTTCAAACTGAGGATGTAGTTCTTTGTCTCTTTTCCTCCAGCACTACTGTATATGTCAATGAGACTTTGATTGCTCAGCTAAGGATTTTGCCTCACTCAACCCAGCTCTCTACTATATTGTACAATAATTTAAATGTTGGCAAAGATGGTATAAGGTACTGGTACTAACCTGAAGATCTGATCAAGAATTCACTGCCAGTAATAAGAGGGGTTTTGGGGAATAACACAAGCCCTCTGTAAGCAGATAGTGTCTGACTGATTCCATTTAACACTGATTTTTTACAAAATAACTGATTCTCTAAGATATAGGAAACCAATGAAGAGTCAATCTTTCTACAGCATGTTTTAGTATTGTCAGCTGCTCAACTTCTTTGTCTAACTAATGTCTACAGATTACTCTTTTACAGATTTACTTGGCAGTTTCAGAAAGATCTGATTAAATACTGGGCATTCAGTTAAGGTTTAATATATCACTTCAGGTAGCTACTGCATCTTCCTAAATCACCTATACTTTTGAATGATGACTGCATACCCTCTTGATGAAAAAAACCTTCATGCTCTGATCATATGATGAATTTTTGTAATTTGTAAAATTCAACACATCAATTAATCATTTAAATAGCTCTTTTGTATCAACACCTAGGGTTTTTTTTCCTGAAGTATGGATAACATGCTTTGATGTGAGACTAAGCCAGAAACAATGGCAACTTTTGGAAAAAAAAAAGACTAGAGGGATTCTACCATGATGCAGGACACAGAAAGAAACCATGGAAAAAGTACTGTCTTATAAAACAACATCATTAAATGAAATGGTGAAATGGTCAGAAATGGTGGCAACTTGATGGCAAAGCAATAGAAAAAGTTGGGGTGTTGACATCTTAGATGGAGTCGACAAGTTCACACCTCAAGGGCAGTATGAGAGGGAGATCCAAGATGCAAAAGATTTATATTTTCATTTACCAGGTTCTTATCAGCCTTTTAGAGATGATAAACTACTCCATTTACACTATTTCCAATAACTCTATCCTCTGTTGGCAATTCGGAGTGTTCTTGAGCTTTTCCGCAAGTAGTTCAAAGATAGTGATTTCAGAGGAAGTGTTTATAGCAACCCAGTTTAATTTTTGTCTCATTTAAGTAAATCTTTGAAATGTGCTCACCTAGGGGTTTCCTTCCCATAGACTCATATTAATATTCAATAATAATATTAATATATTATTCAATATTAATAAAGAAGACCATGGTTTGTACACAGACAAATAATATTTTTTATTAGTATTAATCTTTATTGTAATATAGTTAACTCAGAAAGCTGAGTAGTAGTGGTTTTCAGTTCACATCTATTACTTATTTTCCTTCTGTGAGATAAGAATTAGGAGAAAGCAAAGCAGGTACAAAACTTTAGAGAATATAAACAAAGCTTTATTAACAGAACGAAAAGAAAAAAATAAGAGTCAGAATAAACCTTCAGAACACTTCTCCTCCCCCCACTTCTTCTTTCCTTTCCCACTGACAATGTAGAGACAAAACTTAGGATTTTTTCTAGTCAGTTTACCACCTCTAAATTAGTCTTTCTTCAGTTCACTAAGGGAGAGGAGTCTCTCTTACCAGGCCATGGGGACTTCTCCACAAGAAACAGTTCTCCTGTGGATTCAATGTCACAGCGAAACAGCCGCTCGGGAAATGGTTCTCTGTTTGCAATGTGAAAGTCTCTTCCCTCGTCTTACAGCTTTCCCCACAACCAGTTTTGAGGGTTCAATTTTTAGCTAATGGGGCACCATTTTAAGGATGAGCTGTTCAGAAGCAAAGGTCCTCTTCATCTATCTCTGGGATCATCTTCATCTCTGGGAACAGAGGTCTTCTTCTTCCCTGGGGGCAAGGGTCTTCATCACTAATCTCTCTCTGTTCAAGCTTCTCATTAGATCACAGCTACTTCAACATTTGCTGGTTTCAGCACAGGTACCTTTGCTCATGGTTGTGGTTTGAATGCTCCACCCCCAACGCTTTTCATGAATTACAGGGGCATTCTGATGTATCATAGTTCATCACCATAGCTTTACAAAAGAATTTCAGCTTCTAGGTTTGAAACATCTCCTCTTTCTCCTCTCTCTCCTCTCTCTGGGCTTTGGCTCTTCCTTCTTCACTGACTTTGGTATCTCTGTGGTGTTTTCTTTACATGCCTTCACCTTTCCCTTTCCTTTCATTAGGGAGAGGATTGATTTCTGCAGGTTTCATCTATTCTGGGGAATTTTACAGTGCTGAAAGAGTTGATCTTACCCGGGCCTTGCATCTGGACTTCGTCTCTTGCTGTTGGTCATGTCATCTCTGCCAGGTGGCGGCCAGAGCTCTTTTCAGTGTAAAATTTCATTTTGGTGGCTGCACTTGGGGGGCTGCTCTAACGGAGCAGAAGTGGCTGAGATTTTAGCCGAGCCATGCTGTGGGGCCGGCCCTGCCAGGCTGAGCAGAACCCCCCCCAGTTACCTGTCCAAAAGCCGAAGCAAGAGAGCTTCTCGGGGTTTGTTTGTTCTTAAAATGTGAATTCACAGAGGTGTATCTAGTTTTCTTAAGTGGCTTAACAGAGTTGTCAGTATTCAAACTAGTTAGCTGATTGGTTTTGTCAGGTTTAGAGGAAGCTGTCAGCAGCCCCTTGAAAAAAAATCACTTCCGTTGCTGGTGGATTTCTCCTTAACTAAAACCAAGCTATGCTAAACCACATCAGAAAGTTATCCTCTTCTGATCCAAAAAAAAAAAAAAAAAGATGTAAGGATCTGATTTCTACTATCACCAAATAGCCTAATTCAAGAGATCTAGTTTGCCTCAAACATACTTCTCATTATATTCTGTTTACAACCCCTTCTGTTCAGCCTTATCACTGGGTTGCATCATCTCTTATAAATGCAGTTTTTTTCACTTCAGGATAAAACGTACTTGAGCACCAACAACTTAATAGCAATAAGGCTGTGGGTTTAATTCTTGTATGGGTCATTCATTTGAGTGGGACCTGATGATTCTTGTGGCTCTCTTCCAACTCAGAATATTCTGTGACTCTGTATGGATGAGTAGGATAGGGGAAATAAAGCTTTTTCATTTCTTCTAAAGCTATCAAGTAGCTCTATAAAAGTAACTCTTTATTCTAGCACCATCAAAAATTTAACCACAATAATACAGAAGTGTTTCCTTCCAAAGGCTGCCAATAAAAAAGAAAATTAAAAATAAATTCTCAGCTTCTCGAGTACTTTTGGAAAAAAATGAGTTATTTTTTGAAAATATTTTATTTAGTTGCAAAAATATAAAAACTGGAAAACATTTAAAACTTATTTTGTTTGATTTGAAAACTAGAATTTTGATTTTATGTAGACATTAATGTTTCACTTTCAAAATCTTGAAATAAAAAGTGCTGTGTTTTCTCAGTATTATTTCTTTTATGTGTATTAAAACACCATATTTTCTCAGTTCTGATCATCCTCTACTTTCTGATACTTTTACTGCATCCTAAACAAGGCAATATATGTCTACTCTGGAAAATTTTTAATTCTGAAGTCTTCATCCAGATTAATCTGAGTTAAATATTAGATTGTTTAACTATAGATGTACGAATCACATAACCTAAAAGTCTGGTCACTTCTCTAGTTTTCCTCTATAGAACTTGAAAATGTTGTGGCAGACCTTAAATAAGCTGAAATACATTTTGGGACACCTACTGCATAGACAGTTTAAAGCAATTTAATCAACTATGCTTAAAACTTGCCTGAATAATGTAGTTAAAAATTGGGTTGAAAAGTATGTCATAAGTAGCTGATAAACTACAATTGTTTGGGGGTTTTTTTGATAATAAACATAATTTACTCCCAGTGTGGTGAGTATATATTTTCCTCTTTTCCCTACACTAACTCAATTCCGCATTGCAAAGTGAATTCAAAATACTGAGCATTATTTATCTGTTTTCAATAAAGTCTGACTCTGCAGTACACACAAACATAAAAATGTGTACCACACTCTGTCTGTTAGGGTTTTGTATTAAAGTGTGACTGAATTATTTCACTATTACTGAGGTAAAGAAACCTTTACTAGTTTCTCTCCAAGTTGTCTTCTTCAGGAACAGCCGAGGACTTGCAGTCTTATAGCTGCATATACTGAATGTCTTATCTGCCAAGTTGTTTTAAATGTTTCTATTTATTTTCCTTCTGTTTTTAGAGCTTTTATGTACGATTCTGTCTGTAACAACAATCGAAAGTTTTTGTTTCCATTGATCAATTTTTAAGAAATGTGTGATTCATCAACTTCATTCTTCTATGTCGCAATAACTGGGATACATGTCTGCAATATAAAAAATTTCAAAAGACAAATTAAGCAAAATTTACAGCTCCCAGCCTGACCTAGAATTCAGACTTTTTTTTTTTTTTTAATTTCTGAAAGAATGTCTCTCTTTTTGCTGTTGCTGTATAAATTCACACAAAACAGGGATAGAACGCCTGGATTTTGATCCTGCCATTCAGCCCATGTGGACACTACTGATCCAATTGCCGGATCATGGCCCAACTGAATAAGCACAGGAAACAATGAACTGACTGGGCACAAAAGGCTGTCACTGATCTCTGTGGGTGTTTTGCCTCAGTAAAAATAGGTCCTTAACTGACTAAAGCTTCAATAAACATGCGTGTCTGAGGCTGCTAATTTTTTTCTGTTTTCAAAATACTGTTTTCTGGTTTTTCATTTATTTAATTTTTTAAAATGTATATTTAAATTTTTTTTTAAACTAGAGAAACAAAGAATAAAACAGAAGAGGAGGAGACCATTAAATTTGTTGGTGAATCATTTTTCCCACCTAGACTCATTATTTTCAATGCATTGTAAAATACTAATTTCAAGACCTAAAGAAAAAACACAGAAAGTAATATTGTGTAGGGGTAGAATAGTATTAAGTAATAAGGAAATTATAAATTATAATGCCTAGGCCTAGGATTAAAGAATTTGGGCTTCCTAAGACTTTTGATTGCTCAATCTGTTAGTAATGTGTTTTGTGGCTCTTTGTCCAGTATAACTTCTATGTTCTACTTTACTGATTTGTACATATAAGAAGAGTGGTATCAATGCAATTAATTGAAACCTAGCCCTTACACTGAAAAGTTTGATGGCAACATTTATAGAATGTTATGAGATCATTTGATTAAAAGAGTTATTTTATGCATGATTTCAATGGACAACAAGTAGAGTCATTTACTTGGTAAGATCTACTGATCTACTTTTGAAATTACTGTTATTTCACTCCTTTCAAAGTGATTAAGAATCACTCAAGGTAAATTTCATGGGACATTCGATTATTTTGTTGATATAACACAGTTAAAAGCAGGAAACTGAAAGCTTCCCATCTTTCAAAGAAAAAAAATGCTTTTCACAGAAAATTCAATCTGCTTTCCTTAAGGCGGACCTCTTCTTTTTTCTGGTTATGATCAAAGATTATGGCCACCTTTATCCATATTAATGTTTTTGGTACTTCTGCTTACCTTCTTCTTACTAGTTTGCAATGTAATGGGTCACATTATGACAGCTTAACTGTCAGCCTTGAACAGCTCTGCTCCTGTCAGAACACTTTGTATGGCTGGCTGCGTGGGTTTCTGTTAGTATTCTTCTTTATACAGCAGTAGAATTTATAATGGAAATGTAAAGGAATTTATATAAGATTATAGAAGAAGCCTGAGCATGTATTTGGATTGCATGCTTAACTTGAAGATATCTAATGTTTGTCCAGCTCCTGCTTGGAAATCAGACTATTCCAACTGAAATCTCTATGTATCAACAAGCTTGTTTAGACTGGGAGTAATAAACTTAGACATGAAACAGAAAAAACTAATCATTGTGAATTCCAGCTGAGATCCACCATTGTGTAAGTGGGAATTAAGGAATATTTGATGCAGAATACTTCTAGAAGATTTCTGTGAAAAAAGAGATATCACAAGCAATAATTTTCAGTTCTACATATGCTATTAAACATTATTAAATCATGCAAATAAGTATATATTTCACCTCATCACAGCAGCATTTCATTTAGGACCTCATTACAGATTAATAATTCTCATTATTGCCAAGATGCAAATCTGTAGGTCTCAATAGTCAGTAATATGACAAAAAATAAAGAAACCCAGGAGATGCTTCTGTTGTGGTCTTACTCCATCACAAGCAGTAGTGGCAATCTCACTTTTCTAATTGCTTCAGTTGTGTTCTCCCAGTTTACCTTTACTACTCCTATTTGCAGTGTGAGATAGACAGAAGAAATTTTAATATTTCAAATGAATCTTGTAAAAGAGAAAGAAAAGGTTTTCAGCTGGATGTGCTCTCTGGTCTTGTTCCTTAGGTACCTCTGTAAATGTTAGTGCTGTGAAGGTGATAGGATTTTCAACTGCACTCTCTTCCATCCAGAGTGAAAGTCTTAAAATTCAGAGTGAAATCCTTTAAAAGTATAATTTTAGTGAATTTACTGCAGATATCTGTGGGACAGCAGACACAAAAGCTATGGCTTAGTGAGTTGTACCATTTGGAAATACTGCAGGTGTATAATTACTTGTTTGCCCATTAGAAGCTGATTTGATATTTAGGCGTACTATATTGTTATGCCACATGTGATGACTTGTTTATTTTCTTACCAAGATTGCTTCCTGGAGGGTGACTCATTGAGAAAGTTAAAAAAAATGCAGAATTGCATTGATTTTCTTTGACTCGTTTTCACCTGAGCTTTAACAAGTTTGGTAATTAAGAAGAAATTCTTTTTTCCTTCTTACATATGATAATAAAAGCTGAATCCTTCACCTGCTGTCTTCTCTTTAAAGCATGAGTTTCCCTCTTGCAGCTTTAGAAATTTTTCTTAAGCTGATGTGTGCATGTGTATTTTTCTACATGTGTGGACTGTTAACAGTTTCTGACATGATGAGGCCATCAGACAGGAGATTAAGGTGACACATTCATAGACAGGCATGTCCTAACTTGACAAAATTAATGAATTACCCCAGCACTCATACTTCATTTTGATTTAGTAAAACATCACATACCTCTCTATGTTATATAGACAGAATGTCTATAGAAAGAATAGGCTATTAAGAATTTTAAAAAATCCGAAAAAACCAAAAAGGCTGGAAATTTTGCTGGTATACATGATATAAGAAATTGGCCTTTAGTAGTGACTGAGCCAGATGCTGCACCTTAGGGAAAACTCTTAAAGACTATGCAAAACAGATGCTATCCAAATCATAATAGAGGAACATAATCCTAAAATTGACCTTCTTAAACAAGTTATCAGTTCCAGAAAATCTGAAGGAGGAAACTCACTTCAGTGGAGATTAAAGAAACTCTGTGTTGATGCTGTCATCTCAAACAAATATATAGTTTGCTATCAGACAACTCATAGAACCTACAGTTTTTCACAGAACATGACATTGAACAATTTGCCATCTTCAGTGAAACGTTAGAAGCATTTACACTGTACTTCAGCAAAAAAAAAGTTAGATTTTAAATAAATATTTTTTCTTTTTGCATTCTCCCTTTATGTAGTAGCAATGTTTCTCAACAGTTTAAGCAGCTATCAAGTAGTCCAAGTAATAAAATGCAGGGTATATAATGTTGTTCTGAATACCTGGTTTCCTCATACTTGTACAAAGAAAAAGCAGCAAAGAGATGGAAACAATTTGATTTTCTTAAATATTTTTTATTTTAAATTTTATGTATATAGATAGAATTTTCAAGTGAAATAAATTTTATTCTACTCATACTCACATACAGAGTACAGGTAAATAAGCATAAATATGTATCCTTGTCCATTCATTCCCTTCAAAAAAAATAGTCTGCAATAGGGCTTGGACAAAATGAGACAGCATTGAGCTGCAAAAAATTGCTGCTTTATTAGGCTAGCAGTACATGACTGCCTCTCTGGAATGAAGAGAAACCATCAGAGTAAATCCAGGGACTACTTTGAGATGAATTTCTTTCTTGGCTGTTGTACGTCTTTCTCAAATCCAGTGGAATCCAGTTTCCCATTGAAAACATAGGAAAAAACACAAAAGAAGTGAAAGGTGAAAGATAATGGAGAAATAAGGTGAAAGTAGAATAGAAAATAGAAAACTTAAAATCAGTGATAGATAAAAACAATAATAAACAAAGAAATGTCCTCTGGAAAGAAGTCAAGTTGCACTGCATGTCTAGCAAGAACACAGAAGTGTTACATCAAAAACATTTCTAAGTTGTCATTTCATCCCAGCCAGAAACTCAGCCCCACGCAGCTGCTCACTCACTTCACCCAATGGGAAGAGAATTGTAAGGGTCAGTGGGAGAAAACTCATGAGCTGAGACTAAAAGTGTTTAATAGGTAAAGCAAAACACACACACACAAATAAAGAAAAACAAGGAATTAATTACCACTTCCCATGGGCAGGCAGGTGTTCAGCCATCCCCAGGAAAGGAGTGCTCCATCATGTGTAATGGTGACTTGGCAAGACAACCTCCACTCTGAATGTCCTCCCCTCTCACATCTTCCCCCAACTTTATATGCTTAGTGTGATGCCATATGGTATGGATTATCCCTTGGATCAGTTGGGATCAGCTGCTCAGGATGTGTCCTCTCCCAGCATCTTGTGCATCCCCAGCCTTCTCACTAGTGGGCTGAGAAGCAGAAAAGACCTTGACTCTGTAAGAATTCCTCAGCAATAACAAAAATATCCATTTATTTGAACACCAATCCAAAACATATTACCCTATACTATCTATTGAGAAGGAACCAACACACTGTACTTTTCAAGGATCTTTTCAGATAAGTGCATGAAAAACTATGTATTCACTTTCGTTTAGTGAAAAATCACCTGGCACATGCAAAAAAAATTGGTTTTGGGAAGAAAAGCAAATATTGTTAGAGCTGTCATCTGGTAGAATAACAGCTGATCGGAGAACGGTAGCGGACAACATGAGGAGGTGGTACTCGTTTACAGAGAAAGGTAACTCAGTGCTGCAGGATATTACCCTTATCAGAAGTGAAATCTTTGTCCCACCAAGTGAATTGAATTTCAAAGATCTCATATCCCTTTTTTCAAGAAGTTTTAACAGTTGCCTACAATAAACAATAATCTCTGACTTTCCTTCATTGTTTAAAAGTCATGTTCAAAAAGCGTGGTTTTATTCTGTGTCAAAGCACAAGGCTTGCTAGCACACAGAAGATTTAAGAGGTCTTTTTAGCTTGGTTAACATTGCTCTGAATCTCTGCACATAACAAATTTCACGATTGATGAATAGTGAATTGGTGAAAGTATGTGAAACCCCCAAACACATTAGGGGATACGAATCATTAAAATTCTGGATTCAGATTGACTCCTACAACTATGTTACCATCAGTGAAGTTAATGTTGATGAATTTGCACTTCCACTGGTAGTGCTAAGAATTGCTAGAAATGCTGGAAAGGGAGGGATTTGAGACCGAATTTATCCTACAGCTCTCATTAGAACATCTGTGGTGGTCAAAATGAAATAGGGGTCAAGACATGCTGAGAAGAGGTGGTAAGTGACCAAAATACTTGTGCTATAAAAACAAACATCAAGGAGATAAGTTGCACTGGAAAATTGCATTTACCACAAATGTTTTTTATAATTCACAGGGAATGGATGAAACCCCATGGCTTTCCCAGGTCAATAGTAGTTTTATCAATAGTAGCAGGACAGGAATAATCTTACATTTATGGGTGAAAACTATGCTTTTTGCAGAGGACAACTGAAAGAGCTACATGATATTTAAATGTTCCAAATAGATAGTAACAAATGCATTTTATTCTAGTAGCAAAACTGACAGTTTGCTAACTTTTATTTTTAAACCCCTTTCTCTGTTTTACTGCGAAAGAGCCCATTTTTTGTTGATTGTCTTGCTGCGTTGTAGCTGTTGGAATAAAAGAATGTACCAATACATGGATGAGAAGGTATGGAATTTAAGGTTATTATACACTTGCTGCGTTTAGAGCAACAATTCATCATTTCATGAAATGTTTTTTGAAACATCTAAGTACTATAAATGTATGGCTTATTGATCATAAAATTGATAAATGTCTTAATATTTTACAGAAGAAAGCTAATGTATCTTGCAAATGACAACAGGACAGGCTGTTAGCTGCAGCTTTCATAGTTGCAGTAGAGCATAGGTTTTGCCATGGGACCCTGCTGTTCGAAAGATTAAATGTTTTACAGGCACACACCCCAGCTCCCTTCAGAATGTGCTATCACTGATCATACTTAAGGCAAAACTCCTGCAGCGTGTTCTGGATGAAGCTCCCAATACATATTTGATTGCTGTTGCCATGTGTTCAATGTTTGTGGAAAATCTTAGTTCAGACACTTGGAAAGATGCCAGGCAAAAACTGCTGAAGGAAATCCAAGAGATTTCAGTCAGAATAAACAAAAAGCATGAGGGTGATTAAAGCACATCTAACAACTGATTTATGAATCAGAATGTAGAGACACAGAAAACAGTGTAAATCATTTATCACCCTATTATTATAGTAAGCACACAAAGGGCAGTAGAGACTCTGCAGAAGACATAAATCAAGATCCCTGTCTGAAAAAGCTTATAGTATAAATTTTAGAAGAGGCATTGCAAGTGATGACAAACAATTTGGAGGGGTTGAGTAAGGGTTACATTTGATTGATCACATGCTCATCCTATTTGGACATTTCAAGCTTGTGAATATTCTTTTTATAATGTATAAAATACGAGTGATGTAGAGAAGCTAATACCTATTCTTAACTCCTCTTTTGTGAAACATTGAGGATAAGTAAATTTCCCATGGACTTAAACAAAAAATGAGAGCAGCAGCTCTGTGGACACAAATAGGAACTGGTGAACTGATTTTCCATGTGGAACAAAGCAACCTATATAGAGTACATAGAACTTAAAGTAAGAGTACTCATAAAGTCATTAAACAACATCTCATTTCTCTTGGGTTCTATGTTTTTCTTTTTTTTTTTACCTTTTTTTTCTAATGAGAGACTTCTCATGAGAGGAAACTTCTAGTGCAGCTGGAAGCAATGACAAATTTCCCATTATTTTCCTTAGGACCATGCATAACCACTGTGAATTACTTTACTTATAAAAATATCCTTAAAAAACAAGACAGAAGTTTGACTAGGAGGCCATTATTTGTACATGACTGTCATGAAAAACTTCTTTCAAATACTTTCACAGACATTTCCTTCTTTAAGTACCCCAGGGTGGCCCTTGGCTCCCAGTTCCTTGATCCCATGGTGGAGCACCTGCATCTTGCTACTCCTTGAGTGTCTCTCTAGAAGAAGCCCAGCAGAAAGTCGAAAGAGAGTATTAAGGAGAAAAAAACAAACCAACAAAACTTTTAGAATTAATAAGTATCAGAAGAGACAGTTCAGAGATTCTCCATCTGTGGCAGTATCCAAAACTTGAGCAACTGTCTAATACTGAAGATAACCACTCTTGGAAGAGGACATTGGACCAGCTGACCTTCAAAAGTCAGCAACTTATTTTTTTTCTCTTTGTATGATCATTAAATGGATTAGATATTTCTGACTGGATAGGCCTAAATAAGACATGCACCAAGCCTTCAGGCTGGAAATAGTTCATAAGATGAGTGCTAATATGCATAGGCTTTCTTGACAAAATTAAATTTAGTTTAATAACTGGATCAGATACCCCCAAATATTCTTCAAAAATATAAATATGAATTCTAAATATACAATTTTATCTCCCTATATATGATTAACTATGTTATGACATTTACTTGGCTTCTGAATTCAGCTATTAGCAGAAAGTATTAAGCTCATTTTACCTCTAAAAATTCTCTTTGTCTTAATATTAGTCATTAGAAGATCTCTTGAACTGAGTTTGATCAAGAACTCACAAAGAATCCATACAAAATAAAAATAAAAGTAAGCATTCATTCCATTTTAAAAGAATTCTCATATTGTAGTTTTATAAAGAAATCAGCTTAAATTTTCTTACTAGCGGAGACAAGGAGTTGGTCTACTTGTGAATAAATATCAGTGTAAAACTTTCACAACTTCTCCTAGTATTTAAGGCCAACCAAATGTTGTAAACTGCCATGCAGAAATAAGAACCACAGAAGGCCGATTGCCCTGATACATTCTATTAAATATATCCAAAAAGCTAAACAGCAAAACCTAAGATGAGTTATTTTCTTTTCTATACAAACAAAGCGAAGCTCCAGACTATGAAAAATATTCAATTATTAAATCTGTCCCCAAGAAAAATTTCTGTTTCTTGGAGGAAAAAGCCAAATTCTGTTTCCATATTTTTAATAGACTTTTGATGTTTTATTCCTAAGGCAGGAAAATGACTGCAAATTATTAGAGATAATAATATGTTCAACATAAAAACCGTATTTTAGAGAAGGACTGAGAAGTCTAATTCCCTTTTCAGAGCTAAATTTTCTGGAGAAATATCTTCCAAAGTTTAAGTTGAGATATTTGATTTATAATACCGAGAGTTATCTAAGTTTTAAATTCAAGTTAAAAACTCCCAGTTTCCAGATTTCTTCCTTGAATAAATATGTCAAAACAACACTATAGTTCCACAAAATTAATTTTAGATTGCAAGTTGATATTGTTATTTTATTGCTTGATGAAAGAAAAATTTCAAGCCAGTTGACCAAAGTGGCAGTTACAGGGACTAGAGTCTGAAATGAACAGCTACCTACATGATTACACTCACTGGAACTAGTATCACATTACAGGAGAGGTAGCTGCACTTCACAGCACTGTCAGACACACTTAATCTGTTCCACCACCTCACACCACGCAGAGACATTAGCTCTGTTAAATGCTACAGCCCTGCTGTTTTAATTCGATAGCTTCCAAGGGCTCAGCTGGTGTTTATGTGGGGTACTGTACTATACATTGCTGCACTGGGAAGCTCGGATGTATCTGAGGGTTACATATATATAAAAGTAATCTTTGAATAATATTTCTCCCTCAGTACAGAAGAGTTAAGGAAATACAGTTGACTTAATCCCTACTTCTTGTCAGATGCAAAAAATATTAACAAGATAAAATATGGTATAAGACATACCATACCTTTGTCAATGATAATGCTGATTACATACATTTATATAGAATAAAATTTTATACATTTTTTTATGTACTGTCATGGTTACAGAGGAAAGGGCTGGAGTTACTAGCACTGTTTAATTCCATACCACCCACAGCATGGTTATGGCATGGTTTCAGCAGAAGGAAGATGAGGCTAGAAATGGAAGGGTCTCCATCTTTTTTCTGGCTCAAGGCAGGGTGTGTGCAGGCATTGGGTCAGAGCCAAGCCCCTTTCTGCTACCAGTGGTTCTTTTTCCCATTCCTCTGAGCTGCAGTTTTTGTGGGTAGGTGCTAAAAGACAGTGCTGGCAAGCCTGGGATGTTGCACTGTCAAAAAGAAAAGGGAGAGAGCAGGGGTGGCACAGAGTGAGCCCAGCCAAGCCATGTGGAGCAGGAATCCACCACTGCCACCACCAGCACCACCGAGAGCTCCAGTCCCACTCCTGCAGTCAGATCCACAGAAAGGTTCCCCTAACCTGTTTCAGAGCCCTGTCAGGTCCCACCTGGTTTTGTCTTGTCCTTGTTTTTCCATTTTTTTTGGGCTGAGGGGGGAAAAGTTAAGCTGTGAGTCTCCCTGACATATATTGCCTTTCTTTTCCCATATACCGTGTGGCCTGTGCAGGGCCAGTTGCCATTTTGCCTTTGTCTGGGAAGCCACACTCGGTGCTGTCTTCAGGAAGCATTTTTGTTTGTTCAGTGGTGAATATCCTTTTGTAAGTAAAGTGCTCTTGATTTTGTGCATTTTTTTTATTAATATTATTGTGTTCATTGGGATTTTTCAGTAAACTGTGATTCTATTTTATAATCTCTCCTTAGTATTTCTTTCACGATCATAAGGGAGCAGGAAAATGGGGCAGCTTGAGTGGGTCTAATTTTCCCCCCTGGGTTTTAAACAAGCACAATAATTATTGGAATCTGTCATTTCACTCATGTTTTCCTTGTCTGATGAGAGTGCTCTGATGAGAGTGCCTTCAGACTAAAGGCTATCTGTGAGATAACTGCGTTTGACATTTTATCCTCGTGCACTTTCACTTCTTGCCTGAAAGTTTCTAGCAACCAGCTAGAAAACATGGTCCTGTGGGAATGAGCTCTCTCAGGATCTGGATGATGTTAAAGACGGTATGATTATCTCTGATGCCATAACAAAGTTATCCTCATCTGATCCAAAAGCAAAAAAATGATGTAAGGTTCTGATTCCTACTATCACCAAATAGCCTAATTCAAGAGATCTAGTTTGCCTCAAACACACTTCTCATTACATATGGTTTACAACCCCTTCTGTTCAGCCTTATCAGTGGGTTGCATTATCTCTTATAAACACAGTTTTTTTTACTTCAGGGTAAAAGGTACTTGAGCTTCTAAACCAGCAGTGAAAATCTGCAGGAAGATAGCTGGGTTTTTAATGTATTATAGTACTGTACATCACAAGATGCTAAGCCTAATTTCTATGGTTAGAAAATGTGAAAATCTAGATCAAGGTTGGAATGCAAACCACGTAACAGTAGGCCTAGGGCAGCATGACAAAATGCAGTTAGAAAATAATATGTAGAAATTGTACTTAAACAAGGAAAAATTAAATATAGCTCATCTTTAAAAGCAAAATATGGTTTGTAAAAGCATTATCAGCTGGCAGCTAGAGAAGTCCTTCAATCAACCTTTCATATCCAGTTGATTTCTGAATCAAAATTTGTAAACTCGCTAAAGGAAGAAGATCTGTGCAGAGTATGCATGTACCCTTTCATTCTCATCCTGCCCTTGAAGAAAGGAGAATGACTTATCTCAGTGAGCTGAGGAAAAGAAAACAGATGTGTAAATAGCTCCATATCTTACAGGAGGAATTATGGGGAGTAGTATGGAAGTTCTGCCATCACATGCTTCCTCTTACTTTACTGTGTGGTAGATTTGAAGGTGAAATTTCTGAATGAAAGGAGATGTTTTGCATTCCCACAATGATTTGAAAAAGTAAACCCTCAAATACCTTTTGAATAAATTAATTGTGTGGATAGTCTATAATTTGAATTCAGATATTATATAGATCTGTGCAAGATTTTCCTTTCGGATACAGTAGCCTTTCTATTTGATGCAGCAAATGAAATTTGAACTCCAACTAAAATTTGCATTCAAAGTTGAAAACTTCAACAAGAAATATGTTTCTACATTTCATCTTTTTTTTTCTTTCCTACAATCTATCATTTCAACACTTCAATTACAATATTACAATATACAAGCTTGAACCAAAACTTAGCAAACTAAGAAATGTCACATTACAGATTACAGTCACAGTCAATGACAAGACATTTTCCTTTTTTTTGTGACAAATCTGTAAAAATTATTCCAATACTTTTAATATTTCGTTTGTTTCCTTTAGTTAACAGGAAATAAAAAGGCAAACAAAAAATCCCAGTCTAAAGAAACATACAGATAAAATTTCTAAACCACATTTTTGTGATGCTGCTTTGTTCAAGGAAAGGAGAGGAGAGTAAGCTGTCTCAAACCAATTTATGTGCGCAAAGAATTAATGAAAACGCTAGTAAATGATATAATGGCTTCAGGCTTGAAAAATGCAATAGCACTCTTGTTTCCTAATGGTTCTTTTGAAGCCAGCTTTATGTAACATTCACATTTTATTCAACACTACATCAAGTGGAATTCCTATATTTGACTTCTGAAGATAGCAAAGGTAACATTGAAATAGTCTTAATTTTTAAATCTTGCTTTCCATTTCTTATAATGAAGTCATAAGGACAATGATGCATACCACGTAGAAATTTTACCCTTAAGAAAGCATTTTTCAACTGATATTTCTGCAGAAGACAACAAACATTATCCATTTAAAACTGCCAAATGTAAAGTAAGAGGGAAAGAAGGCCTCACTATTAAACCCAGTTCCTTTTCTTGACATAAACCTGGTTTTTTGCAGTACATATAGTTGAAAAAGCATTTTTTTAAATCATATTTGTTTTTTAGGACAGAAAGGAATAAATTTCAGCTATATGAAAGATCCTATCTTGACACTGACAGTTCATTCATTATTACTTGCATATAAAGTAAACATATTAACAGCCATTCAACAGCCAGAACCTCACTGCACTAACATGATTCCACCATTTGTTACTCCTGAGACAAGAAGGGATTTTGAACAGATACTTTTGTCAGGGTTACCATGTTTTCAGAGCAGCAGGTACATGTCACCCTAACACATCCTTGAAAGAATTTAGATTGCTCTGTTTTACCTGGCAGACAATGCAGGCTGAAGTTATGGTCTTGCTTTTTCCTTGCATGCTCTGGAGTTCCATGAAAGTCAAAGAAATGAGGATGAATCAACACAGTACATTCAGATTCACAATTATTTTTTGCCTTTGTTTTATATAAATATATTGACAAGCACAGAACAGTCTGCAAACTTAAGTAACTCTATAGGATGAGAAAGACAAAAATAAACTAAAATAAGGTGGTTGGAGGGTGAAAAGAAGTTGAGATGTGCCAATAATTCAGAGAAGTCAGAAGCAACTATGTTTGATTGGTGGTGTGACTATTGAAGGAGGCCTCACCTCGCCTCGCCTCATCTCTCTTCATTTCTTTAAATTCAAAATCAAGAATAAAAAGAACATGTACAGCTATTATAAGATGAGGATGTACACTGACGCAAAACACTGTCGTAATTATTATGTATTCCATAATTAGAAAAAGACAGTTTAGGGGACAATCAATTCAGTTTCTAGAAGCAAGAGTCCTGAGTGAGAGCAATTAAATTGCTCTAGACCAGTATATGCAAAGACCTAGACCAGTATATGCAAATTCAGTTATTCACACAAGGAACAGAGCAATAGAGAAATGATAGCTACCCATGTAGAACTGTAAGGGAAGTTCAAGCTAAAAGAGTCAAGAAAATGGACAGACCAGCTGAGAAAATGGTGTTGCAAAGGTCACAGTTCAGTGTGCTTTGTGGAAAGTGACAGGAAAAGCAATGGCATAGAGGGTACGGGAACCAGAATCATTTTATTTCATTACATAATAGTGGAAAAGCAAAAAAGAGGAAAAAAAAGTATAGTGAAGGAATATGGAGAACTCCAGTAAAGATAATTACATCATTTATATATTAGCTCATAAAAAATATTTCTTACCAGATGTGAGCAACCACTGCTTAGTGGAGACACTCCAGCACAGGGCCACAAAGATAATTAATGAACTGGAACATCTTTCACGTGAAAAAAGACTGAGAGAGCTGGGGTTGTTCAGCCTGGTGAAGGGAAGGAACAGGGGCACCTTATCAATGTGTTGAAATACCTGATGGTAGGAAATTAAGAACATGGGGACAGACTTCTCAGTTGTACCCACCGACACAATGGCCACACATTAAAACACATGGAATTCTATCTGATCACAAGAAAATTCTTTTTATTTTTGTTGATCAAATGATAGAACAGCTTATTGAGAGAGGCAATGGAATCTCTTTGAATATCTCCAAGGATTGGACTCAGGTAACCTTCTTTAGATTATTGGATTAGATGATCACAGCAGGTCCCTTTCAATTTGTGATTCTGTGAAGCATTTGCCCAGTTGTGTGATCAAATTGATTGCTGGTCAGTTTTCAGATTTCAACTCAATTATGTAATCATCAGCAATGGGAGGTATCCAGACATCAGAACTGTAGCTCTGGAGAAGGAGAAAACACTTCAGAACACTGACTGAGAAGAAATTCGTATTGAAATTAAGGAGGTGTTAAGTAAATTCCGCAAGGAGGTGTTGAAATAAAACTAAGTGTTTCCATACAAATCAAATATCTCCTGATAACAAAAGAACTCTGGCCAGGAGTGAAGGAGAGTATGACTCTCTGCTGAAGGGGGTGCCATACCCATGTCACTCACAGCGGGCTCTTGTCTAACCTCAGCAGATGGCCTTCTGCAGTCTCTCAGGCTCTACTTTATTAAAAGACTTCCATGTCAGGACACTGGCAACTAATCTTATGCCCTGTAGCATGTTTAATTGGAAGATGTTGGTATTTTGCTTTCAAGTTTAATGTGTACTACAGATTTTGGGGAGATAATTATTGATCTGCAATATAGAGGGCAATTAGAGATGCTTCATGAATACTATTAGACAGAAGGCTTGATTCTGTCACTTATATTCAGGTATCCAGTGCCACTTGGAATGGCTCAGCCATATGCTACTTCTGAAAAGTGTTGTTATCCCAAAGAACCTGTGTCATATTATCCCAGTATTATGGGCCTGTTGTAGAGCCTGGCTGTAATTTTAGGACATGATGACGTGTGTGTTTGCCAAATCACTCATACCACCTCTTTGTTGTTTAGAGATAGCTTGAGCACTGTTTTGGACATTTATCCATCTTTCATGCCTCTGATTGAGCTGTTGAATGCTAATATTTGGAAAACTGGATACAACTTCCAGGGATATGACTTTCATGTCTTCTCACCATGTTTTTTAGGAAAGCAGTGTAAAACAATATTATCTTTAATTTCAAATAATCAGTAGCTCTTACTGAAATATTCTAGTTAGAATATTAGTTAGAGGTTGTTCTCTGCTAAACCCTGCAGTCTGCTTTCAATTCTCTTACAAATTTACGTTCAGCTGCGTTTTTAGACGGCGAACATTTTCCCCTCAGGTTTCACTCCAACTACCTTCCAAGGAGGACAGATTTAGTCTATCTAATATTGCTAGCACACTTGTTCTTGGAGCAATCATAAGAAGTTGTCCTTGCAACAAGTGGAGAGTAAAGAATAGTTCTGTCATTGTTGCAACCACCATAACTGAGCACAGCAATGAAATCTCCTGCTCTAATGCACTTATATCAGGACCAGTTTTATGTCTAGAAGCAGCCCTGGAGCAAAACCTCAGATCCAGCAACAAATTTTTGACTATTCCTCAACAGTCACTCCTGTTAACAGTGGAGTTCTTAACCTTCATAAACTGTTTTTTATGCCCTAGACTGAAAATATCCCTTCATTTGATCTTCAGTGTGAATGACCATGCCTGGTATTAGGGTTTTCCCTCTGAGCCCTCCATCATGCTACAGCTTCACCTGCAGGTACCTGAAATTTTGAGTTTTTCCCTCCAGTTTCCCGCAGGCAACTGGTACTGACTGGTTTCCTCAGTAGAGAAGAATCTTTGCAGGATCTTTGGCTGTAGATGGCTCCCACAGCTTTGTGTGTGAGACATCAGAGATCTCTGTTATCTACATAGCTCTCAGACACTGTTTGCCTTTTAGCAGAGTGAGCCAGAACTCTCTAGCTACAGGGGCTGTATTTGTAGACGCGGAGGTTTTAGCTCTGGTGCACACTGCACATTTAGAAATTAAGATGCTGTACTTACCAGATTTTCTGGGTATGCACAAATCAGCTTGATATACATTACACACTACCTCCTGACATGTGAAATGAGCTTAATGTGTCCAGGAAGTTTGATAGAGCAGTGCAAGGGGGCATTAGTTCACTACTGAAGGAACTATTCATTAGTAGGTGGCAAATGCACTTCCTCAAACTTACAGCACATTTGTGCTGAGACTATGCCAAAGAATTACACTAATTAGACTGAAAGATATTAAACATGTTCTCCATAATATTTAACATAATTTCTTACAACAGCCTGCCGAACCCTTTCTTGCTCCAGACATAGGATTTATGTGCTGGTTTCCTCTGTTCCTCATTCATTAAATCCAAGTAATGCTGTTAGCATCACGTATTCTTGCAAAGCCTTTTATGTAGCCTTCTCCAAAGGCACTGTAAAGAGATTTTGAAGCTTTTGTTTATTGCAGTGTAATTTCTCAGTAATTTTTTCTTTCATTCTCTAAAAGATTAAGTGATTCAGTGACCATTCTCCATTTGTGATAAATGCAGCTTCTGATAAAACAGAAGATGATTTTCTTCATGTTACCCTGTGATTATTTAAAGCATTTCCTTTGAACTAGAGTCTACAGTGAAAGTAACAAAGGATGTGATCACAACTTTTGGGGCAGCTGAAATAGCACATAACAGAGTATCACTACTGTCACAATGTGGTCTTGTGTCCTTATATAACATTAATGCCACTAGATGAAACAGTGGAATGCACTTGTCTTGAGCTGTATATTGATTCTGGTGATTCCACCTCCAGAAATATAGAGCAGAAACAGCAAAAATGAAGCTAATTTGAAGTTAGGAGATGAACAATTACTTAGAACTGTGACATGGGAAAAGATTTGAACATATTAGAGCTGTATTATTTACAGAAAATATTAATAGGAAGCATGATAAGAGACTATTTGTGAAATAATAAACTATGTGGAAAAGGAACAGAATTCTCTTTGTCTTTATATTACAAACCTAGGGAACATGTGCTGGAACTAGAAGAAACTTAAATTGTAAAATAAAGATATGTTTAAACAACATATAATTAACACGTAGAATTCAAATAATTTTAGAATCTACTGCGTCAAGAAAAAAAGAATTCTCTGAGAAAGTAAATTTTCATATTGAAAAAGCTGTTTGAATTCTGGTTCAGAATTCTAGAATAAAACTTGTCTAAGAATTAAAGTAGTCATGCATTATTGAAGGTTATAAAAGGTTTCATCAGGCTTGGACCTTCTATACTTAATAAACATGATTGCTAGACAAAAAAAGATCTAAAATGGGAGCCTGGTACATTTTGAGTGAGAAAACATGACAAGGATGTTAATTTGGACTGTGAACTAGATTTGCTGACATAAGGATTCCCTTCTGGACTTCTATGTCCACATTTTATTATAAAAAGTGTATTAAGGTGGAATAAAAGAGTAACCGTTATATTTTTCTAATGTAATTTTCAGCACTGTAAGGGATCTCAGGACACCATATAACACATTCAAGGTAGGGTTGAGTGTATCTATGTCATTTTTGTCTGTCTCATACTAGCACACCACAAAATTATCATAAATCCACTTAGTCAAGTTTTATTGTAAACGAGCAGACATCATACTTGAAATTAGAAAAGACTAATAAGGCCTTATTTTAAGAAATATTTCCAGGTTGGCCTGCATTTAAAATGAATGAATCCTTTTCAGACACCATGGTAGAAGGCAAGAAAAGTGATCAATACACTAAAAAATATGATCTATAGGGAAAGATACTTGAGTGAATTACTGATATTTAATCTGAAGATCTGAAATATGTCAGAGCCTGTAAAAGATATTTTCAGATAGTTGAAAGGTTGGTTTGAAAAAGGAAGGAATACTTGAATTCCATTTTTAAATTATTCATTTTTTATTGTTGTAGTTTATATATATGTGTATATATGATTTGTAATGTTCATTGTCAGACAAGTCTCATTGTGGTAGAAATGCTCTGGCTTACCAGTGTATGAAAATCACAGATTTAAGAGCAGAACAATAAAGTACCATATTTGTTAAATGAATTGGCTTTTTATGCGATTAAATAATGGTGCTATAAAGTAAGATAGGCAGACGAATTACTTTCTATGATCAAATAAGTGTTTGAACTGAGTAGCACAAAAAGGAAATATTATAAAGAAGCATTTTAGAAATAATATTAAAAACAAATTGAATTTCAAAACTTGTTTTTTTTAAGCTGGTGAAGCATGCTAATGTTAAAACATATTTCCATATCATGTTTCATATTCTGTGAATAAAAATTATTCCATGAACCTAAAACATATTGTTCTTCTTAATCAGAGAAACCTTTTGCATTTCCACTAATGTGTGTTAGAATTCTGGTTATCACTGTTCAATGATAAAATGTCTTTGCAATTCTCTAACAAGGATCATACTACCAAGTGTCTCATATTGTGCTGACAGAACTTAAACAGAACTGCCTGTTGAGTAGCTCTTTCTGGACATTACCCTTAAAAACTGGTAGTTCCAGTTCTGACATGATTGTTCACTCTTGAATATGGGAGTAAATATTGTTTAAAAACATTTTAAAAATATTAAAGGAAATATGTGAAATCACTATTTCCTCTACAAAATTCTATAACAGTTTTGCAAGAAATACTATCAGCTACTTAATCCCAGCCTTAAATATGTGATGTGAAAAGAAGGTAAATTACTTTGGATCATTTGACTACTTCAGTATCTGAAGATAGTGATTCAATATTTTTTGTGAGCTTATTTTCTAACCATAAAACTAATGAGGCAAAAATATCTAAATCCATGACATGCACACACATTGTAGGTCATGAAGGCCTCACTCCACAATTCTAAAAGCTGGGTATTATGTTTAAGAAAAACTCATTGGAGATAAATTTGTTTCAATTTAAAATAATAAATACACTGTAAATTCAGAAAATCACATTGTTGCTAAAAAGATATTCTTGGGTATCTGTTTAGGCTACAATGGGCTGAGAAATTTCTCTTCACAGAGCCAGGATATCTGATCAACAGAGATGTCCATGGCTCTTTAGAAATACATAACTTTGTGTCCTAGTTTACAACCTACATCAAGCAAGCAGAAGGAAATAAAAAGCCCATGTGATTCTGGGGATAAACTGAGTCCATATCCTAGGTTATTAAACTACCAGCCTTGTTAGAAGCCACTGTGTATCACCCAGGTAAGAGAGAGGGCAGGGCACTACTGCTCACAGGTCTATTGGCTACTTGTTCTGAAGACAGAACTTAGTTAATTTTTTTTTTCTTTTTCTCCCAGGCTTCCCACCACACCCCATGCCTTCCCAAGGAAAAATTCTTTAAGAGCTTCCTACCTGAGAAGGAAGTCTGATGGATTTGTCAGCCATATCAGCCTGCTGCTCTCAGAATCCAGGGATATGACTTCCCTAGTATGCAGCCCATGAATTTACAGCTCATTGCTGAACATGACCTGTTGATGGCAACCTCATTATCTTCTGTGAAAACTTAAATGTCCAAATCTTTGACCCTCATTTTCCTACAAGAGAAACATGTAACAAGGACAATGTGTAATAAATTACATTGGAACAAAAGGAAGTCAAAAAGAGGAAAAATTATTCATTGTGTGGGCCTAAGGAGGCATGGAAAATTATAGTGATGTGAACCATATGAATGAGCTTACAGCAAATAAACTCTCTCTACCCTGCTTTTTTTCTCAAGCTGGAATAACTATTGTCTTCCAACTTACTCTGCAGCTAAAGGTACATGAATTACTTTTACATGTCTGCAGTGCTCTGATTCTCTGATCCATTTGCATATTTTCTCTTCTAAATCTCACCTTAATACCTTCTTTTCTTTAGCTGGTGATTGACTTAGCCCTTAAAGTGTTTTGTGATAGTAATAAAAGAATGCTGTATAAAATGAAATTGTTTTGCACTACACCACGGAATTATAATTTAGATCAAAAGCAGATGACTGGGTTTTCCTTTCAAATTGATTTATCTGTTGTAAACAAGATGCATATGCTGTAGAATGAATTACTTTGAGACAGTAATAAAAGAAATACATATAATTCCAAGAAAATTCATATGTATGCCAGTAAAAGCAGAAGCTTTAGTCCTTCATGTTGCTATGTACTGATAAGTGCATCCACAAGCTATGAGGCATTTGTTAGGGAGCCCTGCTGACTAAACAAAGAAAAATAGAAAGACAATTTTTAGATTTTGAATTTGAGTCTTCAATGCAATGTTCAAATTAAAATGCTACAATAAACTGATAAAAACACAATATAGTTCAGGAATTTATTATCTAATGAAACCCTCCTGAAAGTTTCATATATTATAGTAAAGATTGGTTTGCTTAAAAGTCCTCCATGTTTAAGCCCTGTCTAACTCTTAAGTTCTTATCAAATCACTATGTTTTAATTCCTTTAAGCATACAGTTACCTATTGATAAAGATGAGGATATCTGAATTTTCGAGAAATTCACTCTAAGGAAAACAGGGAGAAGTTAGAAGGAGGAAAGGTCAACATTGTACTGACCATGTTCATGTGTAGATCTAGCTCTGTGTTTTAGATCTCACTAGGTGGCACTGACATTGTGGCAGGATGTGTTTACCATCTCTCTACCACATGTGGTTGGTGCATATGCAAGAGATAACCCAGGTGGGTCACAGGTCCAGCATGGAGTCATCTCTGGCACCAAAAGGCCTCAGGCCCCCAGCTAAGAATCAACATCTTAGTCTGGAAAGCAAATGTGGGAAGAGATGAAAGAAAAATAAATATTCTTGACCAAAAGACACGGTTCTTATGTCTATAAAAGCCCACACAATTATCACGCAGATAGAAGCCTTCTACCCACACACCCTGAAGGCATGTGAGACTTCTTCCCAAAGCCTGGACACAGATCCTGTGGTTACTTCCCTGGGAATTGAGGGAAAGGATTTTGATGTGTGCCCTATCAGGAACTGGATGGTAAGAAACTTTGGATCCTAAATTATATTACTTCTTTGCTAGCAGTAAAATTATTGGTACCTTTAACCCCGCGTGTGTAATACTAGTTGTCTCTTTTTGTCTTATTCCTGTGTAGTAATAGTCTGTTTTAAGTCTTATGTCTGTTAGTTTTGTGCCTATTAAATAAATAATTCATTCTATAATAGACTGAATCAGCCATTATTAAAGAACTTACAAATGAGAGTGGGTCTTGGGGTGCTGGCCATGTCAATAAAGCTACTGCCTGCTGCCAGAGGCCTGGGCAAAAGGCAGGGGCTTATTTAAACCCACATCATCCCATTCATAACACATATACAAATTCCTAAAGCCTTAATATATTAGGAAGCGTTCAACTTTGGGAAGAATAATTACGACGATCTCTTGGCCAGTCAGAAGTCCATATGCATGCAACACTTCAGAACGCAAGCTGTGCATTTACATGGAAGTCGAGTATTTGTTTTTCGTCAGATTCATCTCTAGTTGTAAAGTTGCTTTTTGTGATCTGGGTGTGGGAGGCCTTTAAGACTCCTGACATAAAACACTGATCAGGTGTTTCTTTTCCACATTAACGAGTATGCACTGTGCGAGCCCATGGAGTGTTCTTGCATGCTGTCATGCATTGTTGTACATGATCCACTTTCTGGTCAGTCACTGTCTACAGCTCCTATGTTCTCTACACCTATGTCTGTGTGAAGGATTCGGTTTGGGAGCTCAGATAACAATTTCTGTTCATCTACGATGATTTTCTTTTCCTCTGAGTCCTTTTGCAGATAAAAAAATATTCACCAGGTAACAAAGACAATGCTCCTGTTCATATTTAAGTCATTCACCTGAGAAATAAGTTGCCAAAATTTAATGCTGATTTTTTGTTCAAACTCTTTTGAAGAAGGTAGGGCAAAATTAATAGGAATGACTGAAAAAAATTGAAGCCCTGGAACTGCCTTGGGAAGAATGATCGCAAGATGTAGGAGATCTCAGGACAAACCTCTGCTTTGCATCAGGCAGATGGAAATTATGCATAGGAATATACAAAATTTTAAAACTTATTTTTCCTGGGAGATTATTTGCCTTTCAGTATATATAATATTTTTCTAAAAGCATAAAAATATAATTGTATTTGGCTTATGGGGCAAGCTGGGGATGTGGGGAGGAAGCTACAAGGGTGGCTTCTGTGAGAAGCTGCTGGAAGCTTCCTCCATGTCTCACAGAGCCAATGCCAGCTGACTCCAAGATGGACCAGCCACTGGCCAAGACCATCTGACAGCGATAGCACCTCTGGAATAATGCATTTAAGATGGGGGAAAAAACTGCTTGGAATAACAGCAGTGGAGAGAGGAGTGAGAATCTGTGAGAAAAACACATGTGCATCCACCTAGGTGAGTGAGGAAGAAGCAAGAAGAATACTCCAAGTGCTGGAGCAGAGATTCCCTGCAGCTCATGGTGCAGACCATGGCGAGGCAGCTGAGCCCCTGTAGCTCACGGAGGTCCATGATGGATCAGAGATCCATCAGCAGCTTGTGAAGGACCCCATGATGGAGCAGGTGGATGCCTGAAGGAGGCTGTGATTCCATGAGAAGGCTGAACTGGAGCAGGCTCCTAGCAGGACACATGGAGAATGGAAACTGTGCTGGAGAAGTTTGTTCCTGAAGGACTGCAGCCCGTGGACAGAATCCCCACCAGATCAGTTCATGAACAAATACAGACTATCGGAAGGACCTGCGCTGGAGAAGTTCATGGAGGACTGTCCCCTATGGGATGAATCCCATGGCGGACCAGGGAAAGAGTTTGAGGAGTCCTTCCAGAAAGGAGGAAGGAGCGGCAGAGACAATATGTGATGAATTGTTCACAGGCCCCATTCCCTGCTCCTCTGTGCTTCTAGAAGGTAGAAGGCAGATAAAATGGTGAGTGAAGTTGAGGTCAAGAAGAAGGGAGGTGTGGGTGGAAGGTCTTTTTAAAGATTTTCTTTGATTTCTCTTTACTCTGATTGATCTGTAATAAATTAAATTAATTTCCACAGGTCAAATCTGTTTTTCCCATAGCAGTTATCTCTCCTTCTCCTTATCTAGATCTATAAGCATTTTTTTTTTTTTTATGTTTTGTCTTCCCTGTCCAGCTAAGAAGGGGAGCAACAGAGCAGCTGTGGGGGCACCTGGCAACAATTCAATAATGTTGCAGTATTTAATTTGCTTTCTCCACTTTGTTTATGGAAATCATTTGCTGAATTTGACCTGAGTACATAGGTAATTTCACACTTAAGGAACTACAGTCAGTAGGGGCTCTGACTAAGGCACTGAGTATAGTGCTCCCAGGGAATGGATAAAGTGGCTGAAATACACCAAACCTTCCCCTTTGGGATGTAAGCAATATTTCTGGAGCCATAAAAAGCCAGGCACAGATCAGAGCCATCTCTGTTATGAATCTGATCAAGGAGGAATCAGAAAACCCTAGTATCAATTGAGTAATTCTGCAGGGGAAGATGGAAATGTCATAAAACAGACAGCAAAAACAGAGCATTGTCAATCTCAACAAACAGTAAATCTGAATTTTGAAATCATTTTCATTAACACTAGTATTGCTGCCAACACAAATTAACCCCATATTATTCAGATTAACCTACGTTCTCCTAGACATCATCATATTCTTATACTCACCATATCTTAAATATTTTTCTTTCTACAGTCTGATCACTGAGGCCATTAATTTCAGCTTTATCTACAGACTTGAAACTATTAGAAAACACTTGAAGCAGGTTGACCAATAGATTTCAAATGACATTATGAGTATTACTAACAATGAAAATAATTTTTTTCAGTGTATGGCCTGAAGAAACATCCTCTCATGACTGAAGGACAGCAACAATCTTCAATACCAAATGTAAAACTGAATAGGATTTGAACATAAAAATGGTTCTCAAAAGAAGCTAAAGGATGTGTCTGTTTTTACACTGGAAATAAGGATGATAGTTATGACGCAGCAGGCCAAATCACCAAAGAAATCAACCAAGCCTTTTTTTCTGTATCCTACAGTTGTCACTGAACATTCTATAGTCCTGTTGCAGTCTTTAAGTCTTAAGTAATAAAAGATAAAAGCTGCTATTATGTTTTCCAAGTCATTTCCCATTTTCCTGCTGATACCAGAAAAAAAAATACCACAATCCTTCTTTGTCCAGAACATTGTAGGTTTGACCTGTAGTGATAAAGCTCATATTGCTGAAATTCAATCTGCTTGTGTTTTACAGATATTAGCAGATTGAAAGTCTGGAAGATTTATTTAAACACATTCAAGTACGATGCTTTCCCTTCATTTGAATCACTGTAAGATTATGTTTGACAGAGAAAAATACACTTTCAGGAAAATCAACTTATTCTTTTTTACCTTAGGTTTTAAACAGTTTTACTCCTAATGGAGTACACAGTTGTACTTTCATGTGCTTAAATGTTTTCTGCAGGTGGCACTTCTGCAAAGCACGAAGATCTAACAACTCCACAACTGAGAAAAATTCAAACAGAAAATCCCCCAAAATACCACCAAAAAACCACCAAAGATAAAAACCCCCTCCAAAATCCTACCACAACCATCAAAAACACACACAGAAAAAATCTAAACAAAAATTTAACAACCCCCTTCCAAAAACCCCACAACCCTAAAACCACCAAATCCAGACCAGAGAAAGTATGCAAGAACTGATTTTTTTGGTGTAATGTCAGAGACACTAACACTCAGTTATATCAGGTAAGACTGAAGGAAAAGTAGTTCAATGAAAAGAATTCTTTAAAATATGGGATCAAAGAGAAAGGATAAATATAATAAAGGATATAGACACGTATGAACACAGTAAAGGAATATAAGTCAATGCAGGACATACAAAACATACAATGGCTCATTGAGAATTCCAGGTTACCATCGTAAATCATAGATGTCTGAGAAATAGCACATGTATGCCCTATACATCCTACCCCTTAGTGGAATCCATGGACAGTAAATTAATTAATAAGGGCCTTTGACACATCCTTGGCACATACACACGTGAACAAACATGTAAACACCCATATACAGGACTTTTCTCTCTGTCTTTCTAGATATACACAGTACCTGTTTGGGTTCCATGTTGTGATGGACATTCCTTAATATAGAGTACAAGTAACACTGAAAACAGGGTGGACAAATGAGCAGGAAGTGTGCTTGTGAGGGAAGAGGTGGCAGTGCTCTCCAAGAGCATGTTTTCAGGATTTCTAGACATTTTCCTATCTCAAATCTGCATTCATATCACTGACTTTTCTCCTAGACTGTGGTTCCTTGCTCTTTTTTGCAAAACCACATTATCAGCTCTGGGTGAGACGGCATGGCAAACATGACAAAGGAATAGATTGTTACATTCTCAGAATTTTGGCAGCTTTTCAAAACAGAATGAATTGCAAAAGATACACAAAAACTGGAACTGTGAAGATCAAAGTAATAAAATATGAAAAAATTAACTCATAAATCATATGTGTTGATCTAGTTCTGGATTTCTCATTAGTTCAAATTTCAGCCAGTGTCAAAGACAACATAACACATTCCAGGTATCATTAACATGTTTTAAGGTAACTATTTTAATACAACAACAATAAGCCCCTAACAATAGTTATGAATGACAGAAAAAATTAAAACAAAAACTAGAAGAAAACCAGCTTGGCCTTAATTCACATACAAAACAGATTTTTGCTTGGCTTTATTTTCTTATGCAGTAGTTGAGATCTCAAAATCCTCTTTAAAGCTCAATTCAGGGTTTCATTTATTCAGGGTTAGGTATCCTCTAACTGGGCATTGTGGGTCTGCCTATCTTATAAGCATCAAGCTCACAGCTCCTACATGTGTTGGAATTCATCTCTAATGAGATGAGGGGAAACATAAATGTGTGCCAGCCCTAACTCATCTTGTATATCAGTTTAACTAAGAAACCCATTCATGCAGACTAGAGAAAAAAAAAAATCACAGCATTCCTCAATAGTAATTTGGATTAAGTATGAAAACTGAAGAGGTTCTCCACCGTAACTAAAAAATGTTCTCAGGTTCATGACATACCTGTGAGAAAAATATTGTTTTTTCATGAGGCACTATAGTATTGGGTTTTTCATGCATTTCTGTGTTGAGCCAGTAGAATATTGTCTTTGCTTCAGTGGTATGGAAAACAAGAGGTTTTCATCTCTCCTCATTTCTATGTCTTGAGACATCACAGAATCATCTCAGAAAAGACCTCTGAGATGGTTGAGTCCAACCTATGACAAAACACCACCATATCAACTAGACCATGGTGCTGAATGATGCATCGAGTCTTTCCCTAATACACTGACACCTCTAGGGAGAGTGACTCCACCACCTCCCTGGGCAGTCCATTCCAATGCTTAACAACTGTTTCTATGAAGAAATCCCTTCTAACGTCCAAACTAAACCTCTCCTGGTGCAGCTTTGGACTAGGTCATCTCACCCTGTTCCCTGACCCTCACCTGGCTATAACCTCTTTTCAGGTAAACACAGAGTGATAAGGTCACCCTTGAACCTCCTCAATCACTGCAGCTACCAGAAAGAATACATGAAATACATGATGGGACATTTGAGATTTCAGTTTTAGTAACTCTTCTTCATTTCTGTGCTTATAAATCATTCAATCTGAATTTCTCCTTCCATTTCTTCCTAGAACCTTTCCCTTCTGTGCAATATAAGTATCACCTAACTCATGGTTCAATTTGCAATATGAAAGGGAAGACAGAAAAAGTCATCTGTCCATCTCACAGATTTATATTTGGCTTATATTTGATGTGCACAGAACTGGAGAAGACACGCTATTTTTAATTTCACGACTAACATCACTTCCTGCCTTGCACATATTCTTCTGTCTGTGGTGATCCATGAATGGTAACATATTTCCTTACACAGATGTAACTCATAATACAAAAGGAGTTTTTCTGTTGTAGTTATGCTACTTCTAGAAAAGATTCTTGCTAACTTAAGCCTTCCCTGCAAAGCTATTACAGAAAAGGTGACTTTATAAATATGTTGAATTCATCTATTGTAAACAACCTAGTTTTAGCCATATCTCAGTTTCTCTGTTAAAATTGTAACAACCTTGTTAGCATACCTTCACTAAGCCAGGACTGTAATATTTTCTGTTTGTGGAAAATCATTTATGTCATTAAGAGGAAACAAATAAATTGAAAAATATTAAGGAAAATGCACACCTCAAATTTATATACTGTCTAATACTATAGCTCTTGCCTAACATCAATTCATTGCTCTCATGTTGAGAGTGCAGTGAAATGCAATCAGACATGACTGGATAGAAATTTGTAGAGGTCTATGTTTAATGGTTATCAAATTTTAACAGAAGGTTTTCTAAAAAACTATTTAAGAATGTCACACCCTGAAGCTAGGAATTACAGATAAGCTGCTGTCTGTGAGACTATATTTGATACATTAAAGAGTATGAATATGAATCCAAGAAAAATATCATAGAAATCCCAAGCTTCGGGATTAATTGTGCATTTGTTAAACGCATGTTGTTTGAATTCCCAATTATATTTTCATAACAAACCACATGTTGTATGTATTAGTTTATACAATAAAGTTGATCAATAGATTTATTTCAGATGCTGCTTTAGTTTACAATGATTGTAGAATTATGGACAGAACCTACGTGTCTTATATTCTGAAACTGAAATTTATGGATTTGTGCATCTTTTATGAAAATATTACAAAGCTAGATTCTGGAGGAGGAAGATATTTAATATATGAAACAGAGTAATTTTTAAAATAGAAGATTGCTAGGCATTTTTTGCTTTTTTTTTTTAATTTGCATTTGTGTTTTCATTTGCAGGTCTCAGTGAGTATAACAAGTCAGGTATAGAGACCTCTAACGAACATTTGTAATAAATTTCTTATGTGAAGTTTTTAAGGCAGCAGTGAAAACTCAGCAGTCATATTCAAGTCCACTCTTGCATAACTCTTGGAGGAGCCAAGGTTTTAGGGTGTCTGTTGCAGTTTGTAGTTTCTGGCGTTGGTGTGGCAAGCCGCAGACCTTCCCGGAGAGCGCAGTGGGGCTGCCTGCCCCGCACAGTGCTCCAGCTAGCTGTTAGCTCCACAACATGGTGGCAATAAAGGAGGTGAGAAGGCTCCCCCATAAGGACCTCAGAGGATGTTTATTCATGTGGCTCTCATAGGCAGAGAGTGCTACGTGGTAACAGACTGATTCCCCAAGGCAGAGAGGCTGGTATATGGTATGGGGCTGGATTTTATATGGGGATGAGAGTGGCAGAGAGAGCACATAGACTAATGGTCCCAGAGCACAGGCGTGGTACATGGGCGGGATTAGGGTACAGAACAAATGGGGAGAACCCAAGGGAGTGGCTAGGAATAGGGGCGGGGGAGGGAGGACCACGTGGGCAGGCAATTTAGCAAGTAAAGGAGTGGGAAAATACAGTACCACAATTCCCCCTTTCTTACTAAATTGAAGAGGGAAGGGTTTTCCCCAAGGATCCTTACAGCTGGTTTTTATACAATAGAAAAACGGTAAAATGATGAGGCAGATGGTTGATGTTGACATTGGACATCAGTGCCGGCTGAGCTCTCACACTGTAGCTGTCTTTGTACATTTTTCTGCTGGGGCTGCTAAGATAACTTCCTTCCAGTCTTGGAGTGTGGTGGACCTGAGGAGACAGGGTGGGGCCGTGTCACAGCTCCCGTGGGAGCTGCAGTTCTGCACCAAAACGCCCCTGGGGAAAGCCAGCCCGCGCTGTCCCGGGGCCAGCCCTGCCCCAAACTGTCCCAGGGCCAGGCCGGCCCCACTTCGCCTGGGGATGGGCCGCTCCACCCAGGGCCAGCGCTGCCCTTGAAGGTCTGGCCCGGAGGGGCGGGCCTTCCCCCTGCACTCTGCTACACAGCTGTGGGTGGCACTGGCCCCGCGCCCCTTCTGCGGCAGCCCCTGCCCCGCAGCAGCCACTGGGCAGGAGCCACTGGCTGCACACGCAGCCGCCGCCGGGGCTCCCGGTTTTGGCAGCATGGGAGCTGGTGGGAAGATGGTTGCCCGGCCCGGCACAGCCATCCCCTCCACCTGCGGTCTCGGTTTTGTAGGGGCCAATGGAAGGAGGGTGTCGCGGCCCTGTGCTGCTGCCGCTTCCGCCTGGGGCCCTGGTGACGCAGGTGCCCGTCTGGGGTGGGTGTTTCAGGGTGGTAGCATCGGGAAAGGGGGCATAGATGAGGGTGGAGCCCACGGTTGAGGGGGAAGTTCCATTGGAGAGGGGAGGAGCCGACACTGTTACACCAATCGGTGTGGGGGATGGGGTCCCAACGTAAGAACACTGAGCTATGCAGGGAGAGGAATTAGGGATGGAGGAATGGAGGACGCGTCGTGTGTGATGACGTCATGAGATTGCAAAATACCCGGTGCCGCGTGGCACCTGCCATGTTGGGACATAACTTGGAAAGTGGATACTGGCAAGAGATTTGGGGAAGAGCCCGGGACAGCATGGTTGGTGCTGCCCTGGGAAGGGGAAGCGCCAGGAAGACGGCAGCAGCCCTGTGCCTCTGATCTCTCCTGAGGATCAGAGGAGTAGGGGAGACTGGTAGGGAGGAGAGGCAGAGGGGTTTTTCTTGATAGCTAAATAGAACAAAACAAAGGTTAATTCCTTTTATCTCTCACACACGAGAACTCCCCACACACAGCTAATCTTAAAGAAAATCTTGTCCCAAGCTGAGGGCACTAAAACTTGCATCTTCTCTTGTTGGAGATGGGTTTTTTCCTGCCATAGCTTTGCATGGGGCGTGACCATCTTCACTTCAACAAGAATCCACCCCAACACTCCACCCACCCTGAGGCAAAAAGATTAAACTAAAAAGAATAAAACAACCCCTGTACCAGGCCATACCAGGCCTATCCACAGGCTCCCCTTGCACCAGGGCTTTCCAGCAGGCATGCTTCAGGGGCTTACCAGCACAGAGAGTCAACATAAAGCAGTCGGCATGGTCCACCGCTGTTCAGCCGACTTCCTTTGAAAGTGCAACTTTCCTCAGGAAGCTGGAATAAAACAACCCCTGTACCAGGCCATACCAGGCCTATCCACAGGCTCCCCTTGCACCAGGGCTTTCCAGCAGGCATGCTTCAGGGGCTTACCAGCACAGAGAGTCAACATAAAGCAGTCGGCATGGTCCACCACTGTTCAGCCGACTTCCTTTGAAAGTGCAGCTTTCCTCAGGAAGCTGCCGGCTGCCCCTTTGGTCCTCTCACTGAAATGCAAGCCTTGCGTCAGGGAAATAGCTTCCAAAGGCAATTTCTCTCCTGCAGCAATGGCTGCAGGGGATGGTCTCCAAAACACCTCTTCACAGATGGCCCGCGTTGGGCGCCATTTGTTGCGGTTTGTAGTTTCTGGCGATGTTATGGCAAGCCACAGACCTTCCTGGAGAGCGCAGCAGGACTGCCTGCCCCACACGGTGCTCCGGCTAGCTGTCAGGTCCACAACATGGCGGCGATAAAGGAGGGAAGAAGGCTCCCAACATGGGGACCTCAGAGGATGTTTATTCACATGGCTCTCAGAGGCAGAGAGTACCACAGGTGTCTGGTATTTCAGTTCGGCCCGTGACTGGGAAGGGAAGGGGAAAAGGGAAGGGGAAGANGTCTCCAAAACACCTCTTCACAGATGGCCCGCGTTGGGCGCCATTTGTTGCGGTTTGTAGTTTCTGGCGATGTTATGGCAAGCCACAGACCTTCCTGGAGAGCGCAGCAGGACTGCCTGCCCCACACGGTGCTCCGGCTAGCTGTCAGGTCCACAACATGGCGGCGATAAAGGAGGGAAGAAGGCTCCCCACATGGGGACCTCAGAGGATGTTTATTCACATGGCTCTCAGAGGCAGAGAGTACCACAGGTGTCTGGTATTTCAGTTCGGCCCGTGACTGGGAAGGGAAGGGGAAAAGGGAAGGGGAAGAGGGGAGGAGAGAATGCCAAGGGCCCAGCAGCAGCCTAGGCATGCTTAAGACAGATTCAAAGTACCCACATGTACAAGGCTTGAACCAATAAACAGCTAATAGGGGAGGGATACACATGTCAGGAACCAACGGGAATGGAGGGTAGGAGGAATCAGATAACATGAACCAACTGGAGTACTGAGGAAGAGATGACAGGCAGAGTTACAGCTTAGGGATATACCATACATTTAAAAGGGGGGAACAGAACAAACCATTTAGAAGAAAATGCATAACCAGAGTCTGGCATTTTTTTCCTTTTTGATTGTAAGCTTAATTTCAAGTGGAATTCCAACTCTGAATTCCTCTGTTTGATAACAGTGCAAAAGGAATAAAAGAGACAAAGCAGGACTTAGCAGGTTTGCAGAGCCAAAGGTATTGAAACTTCAGCGTTAATTTAAAATGAAAGGTGGCATCAAAAGCAATGAATTAGTGCATGTTGCTACTTAGCAGTATATCATTTGGCTTATTTCACATTCACAAGACAAATGAAGCTCCATTTCAGAACTACTGCAACGCATTTTGGTATTTCTGCTATTACCAGCTCTCTGAAGAAATAAACCTAAATCAGCACGTGGCTATCCAACCATTACATGTAGAATGTTTTAAAGATTTAGAAGTCATCACTTGTTTGAAAGAAGAGTCTCCATTATAAAATAGATCTGCTGCTTCTTCAGCATTTCAGTACAATGAAGTTTCAATGTACATTTAAGTTTGTGTCTTCTTAAGCAATAAAAGTCAAACTAAGTCTTTATTGTCCCTTAAAGTAAATGTCCTGTCTTCCTTGGGCTCTTTCTCCACCTTCCTTTATACCATATTCCCAATTATTGCCATTCTAACAAACATTCATGGGATCGATCAAAGTCAGCCTCTTGGAAGGCAGTATTTTTATACAGTTCACTTTCAGATATGTGTGAGAGACTGAAATTGTAAGGGTTAATGACTCAAGCAATCGGCCTTTTGTAAAAACAGCAATTGCTTTGCTGAGGCCAGTTTTGCACCCCCCAACTGAAGGGGAGAAAGAGAGTTTTTGAGTGTGTGGTGGCCAAACCTCTGATCTGCATAAAAACAGGCCAGGTGCAGACAGAGTGCATATCCACCACTGGAGGATGACCAACTGACCTTTGTTTAGATAAAATGGTTGAGCCCTGCAATACTGTGTCCCTGAGAAACTGGGACTGTGACATTTCAGCCAGATAAGGGAAAAGGCTGGTAAGAAGCAGGTGGAATAATGTCTTTTATCATGCCAGTGTTCTCCCTCCGATAAAGCCCAGGTGTAAAACATCCCCTCAGAGGAAGAATCACACATTCAAATGAAAGACTGAAAGTATTCATCCTATTCATCCCTTCTGACAAGACAAAACTGGCTCAGCTATGCAGATCGAAGAGGCAGATGTCATGTCTTTAAAGGGATCATAAACCATCAAAGACTCCCGAAGTGCCCCCCGACTCATTTCTGGGGCCATCAACCAGAGGACTGCCCATGATCTACAGTGTTACATCAGACACTGTAAAACTCCCCCAATAGGGGGGGTACCTGAGCATTCCACCTGAACCTGAGTGCACATTAACCCATTGAATTTCGTGTTTTGTAGGGCTCCCTCCATCCCTGATGGAGCAAGACTGTGACCACCACATTGACCAATGGACATCTAAACTGCAACAATCAAGTCCTGTTTCTAAATCCTCAGGTGGTGGTATCTTTCCACTGTCTACTCTTATCCTTTCTTTCTCTTTCTTTCTTTTCCTTATATATTTTCTTAAGTGATATTTTTAAACTTTTATATTGCTATATCTCTATGTATAATAAACAAAACAACCACATACTTCCTTTCAGAGATACATATATAAAGAGACATATATGTATTTGTAGACACCAATCATATGTTGTTTCACTCTAATCCTCCCCAAGGGATCCATTAACAAAACCTTAATTACCCCATTTCCAGGGCTGGTCATAACAATGTGCCAAAGACCTTCTAGTGTTCACCTGGTCTGTGATCATTACCTTCCATTAGCAAAGCCACTCATGAGACTACTTTCTCTAGTTCTTCAGAAAAAGAGTACTTAAAGGAGAAGAGTGAAATACAGGTCCAGACAACCCCAATGTAACATAAGACTCATTAAAAATTTCTTAAACTATCCATCAGTATAGTTAAATGCAATCTTCATACCAATGCTACATTGGTACCATTACTATCTTTATACCATTGCAAGCGTTAAATTTATATCATAATTTGTGGCAACATAAATGGAAAGTTTTTTAAAAATCCTTTTCTAAATTAACTGTTGTAATGACTCAATAATTCCTACATAGCCATGTTTCTATCATCAGCTCTGAGAAAGTGAAATCTGCACATGCAATCACTTTGCAGGTTTTTCTCTCTGCTTGGCTAGTCCTTGTTTCTCTGAAGACATATATATATATATATATATGTGTGTGTGTGTGTGTGTGTGTGCTGGTTTAGCCAAATTTAGAAATATATCCTCCTAGAGAAGGCAGGTTACAAACCACGCGTCCCCTCACCAGGTTCAGGAAAAAATAAACTTTTTTCCTCAAAGGAAAGTGAAAGAGATAAAACTACTTATTTAACAAGCACACAGGTAAAGGATAATAATGCTAAACAAGAAAACCTCTCGCTGTGGAGAACCTGATAGAATTTAGAGTCCATCTGTGGGTGTGGTCCCTCTCCCTCTCCTCGGAGCTCAGTCTGGGCCCCTCCAGGCCTAAGGTGGAAACTTTCCCAGTGAGTTCTGGTGTTCTGATGCTGAAACAGTCCAGAACAAGAAAAAAAATTCCAAAATTCCAGGAAAACAAGATCCACTCTCCCGAGAAAATGAGCCAGAAAAAAACCTCCCCGAGAAAGGAGCCAGGGTGTTTTTACTCCGCTCCCTCCCTACGGTCAAAAAAAGCAGAGAGCCTGCGACCTTGAAGTGCAAACTGCTGGTTCGTTATGTTTTTTTTCTCTCCTCTTTCGGGCTCAATTTAAAGGCACAGAAAAAATACCTCAGGAATCATGTCTGGGCATAGAGCTGTGATATGGGATACAACAGCATAAAGTCACCCCATGACAATATGTCATTTTAGTTGGAAGTGAAAACATCAGATAAAAAACCCCACATGAAAATATTTCAAGAATTTCAAATCACTGTATCATAATTTGGACCAGATTTGTTCCTCTTTTCAGATTCAGGGCATGACTAAAAGGTACACTATCATGTGTAATGCAGATAAAATTAAAATTGATCCAGGCATTTGAGTTAGCTTTGTCAGTATAGGCTTTGCTTCTTCTTCCCTGGCAGGCTGTGGAGCCACAGACTGCCAGAATATTCAGAGTTTAGGATGAAGCCAGATCACCTCCATGCAAAACAGCTCTGGCACCGCTAGCTCAGGCTGCATCCAATGCCAACATGACAGTACTACTGTAGCCATTCCAGTGATACAACCAAAACTTTCTTACCCAAAAGGTGTTAAGTTACTTGAAAACCAGGATGTACCATCTATTGGAACTTGTCTCCTGAACAGTTCCAACATGATTTCATAAATGGAGGAATACTATGAATTTACTATCACAATTAAAATACATATAAATTTTAAGTGGAGCACATAAATCTCAGTTTGAGGTATCACTTAATTCAAACCACAGCTGGTGACAACAGACATTTGTTGTTTTCCACAGTAGAGGAAGCAGAAATAGTATTGAATTACAGGCTTTTAAGACTCAGCAGAAACTGGTTAGCATCCACCAGTAAAATTTCCAACAGATTTTGTCTGAAAACAGCCTACTCAGACCTACCCTAACACTCAATAAAACTTAGCAACACATATAGAATAATAAAATGGTTTGGGTTGGAAGGGACCTTAATGATCATCTAGTTCCAACTTCCTGGCATGGGCAGGGACACCTTCCACTAGACCAGGTTGCTCAGAGCTCCATCCAGGCCTGGTCTGGAATATCTCCAGAGCTAGGGCATCCACAGTTTCTCTGGGCAATCAGTTCCAGTGCCTCAACACTTTCACAGTAAACAATTTCCTCCTAATGTCTAATCTAAGCCTACTCTCTTTTAGTGTGAATCCATTCTCTCTTGTTGTGTCATTACATGCTCTTGTAAACAGTTCCTCTCTGTCTTTTTTGTAGTGTCCCTTCAGGTACCGGAAGGCCACAGTTAGGTCACCCCAAAGCCTTCTCTTTTGTGGGATGAACAAAGCCTGATTTTTTCAGCCCTTTCTCATAAGAGAGGTGCTCCATCCCTCTAACCATCTTGATGGCTTCCTCTGGACTCACTCCAGCAGGTCCATGGGTCCAGGTCTTGGGCTGGGAGCACTAGAGCTGGATGCAGTGCTACAGGTGGGATCTCATGAGAAGGGAGTAGAGGGGCAGAATCACCTCCCTTGACCTGCTTCCCTTGGTGCTTTGGATGCAGCCTAATACATGTTTGGCTTCCTGGGCTGTGAGTGCACATTGCCAGCTCATGTCCAGCTTTTCACCCAGCAGCACCCCTAAGTCTTCCTCAGCATGGCTGCTCTCGATCTGTTCATCCCCCAGTCTGGATTGATTCCTGGGGTTGTGCCAACCCAGGTGCAACACCAGCACTTGGTTTCATTAAAACTCATAAGATTCCCATGGGCCACTTCTCAAGCTTGTCCATGTCTCTCTGGATGGGATCCTATCGTTCAGGTGCACATGCAGTATAGTGACTCTACAAAATATTTGCAATAAAAGGCTGGGACTAGGAAGCACTTATACATACATAGGAGGGTGATTAAAGGCTGTAGCAGCAGAAAAACAGCCCAATGAAGGAGAAAGAAAAAAAGGGACTAGCCAAACAAGAAGTAGGGGACTGGAGGATTTGTTGGGCAAGGAGACAGGATGTCTACATGGGTGGGGGAAATACTGAAGAGATTGAGACAGTGGAAAGAGATCTCTCAATATTCAGTTTCTATGGATTAATCGAAGGTTGTAAAAAGTTGGATGAAAGCTTTTTAGATTTTTCTTAAGATCCCTATTATTTGAAACTGCACTCATTTCTTAGCTTCTATTTCCCCCAAGTTAATGTGCCAAGTTTCTGTCCCTGGAGAGAATCTATTTTTTGTCTGAAGCAATATATGTTCTTTGGCTACAAGAATTGCTTTAGAGAATCTGGCTTTCCACAACTTAGAGACCTTCCAAAAGGCTGGGATATATCCCAAAACATAGTTCTAGGAAGTATTATCATATTCAACGATTTACCGTTACCAGATTTATCTTTTACCTTATTTTAGCCAAGACAGTTGAAGTCTGGTACAACGCCAAAACATCTTGGTAATCTGCAACTCCAACACGTCTGCTTTGGCAGAGTATGTGTGGGACAAGTGCTTGGGCCAGTCTTAATCATAATCAATACTAAAGTTTTTAATGTCTTTCACTATGTTTCCCCACAGGCAAGGTTTCGGTACTGTCCACAAATCAGTCTGAGGACTGGCACCCGGCTGCTTGCAGCTGCCTGCTTGAACCTGGTACATCCTTTTTGCATCAAAAACAACATTGCTTATTGTTATTCTCTGTCCTGAATTAAAACAGAACACAACAAAACAAACACACAATAAACTCCCAAGTCCTTAAGGATATGTTTGTTCTTCAGGTTCAGTGGGTGAGATTATAGATATATCTATACAGCCTATGCATATTGATGTGTGTTAATACTACAGTGGCTGAAGTGCAGTCTCTAAATTGACAGACAAAATCTATCTTATCCTGATTTTCCAGTACACTGGATATTTTCCAGTTCTTAGAGTTAACTTCCAAGAAGTGATTATATATCAGTGTATGCCAAAATGGTGTATGTTCTCTCCTAAGAGGTGTTGCAGGAGGCATCAAGAAGTTTAAGTTGCTCTAGGCTAACCCTAACCACTCTGTGAATAAGGGGCAAAACCTCATTCCTGCAGTGGAAGTTAAGCAATGCTGGATTATGAAGTTTGGTTTTCCAGAGAAAAAAGGGGAGGTTGTCTGAAAAAGCTGCAAAATAGGCACACAGAAGTTTTCAGATCAGACAAATGCTGCACATGTCCACAAATTATTTTTTTCCTCTCATCTGTCTGCAAACGAAATATTTATAATCAAGTTAATTTGCCCACAGTCATATAGATGAATGATAAACAGGAGACCTCTTAGGACATGCAGAGATAGAGAAGGCATTTTCATTTTGATAACATTAATTTTGTCCTAGAGGCTGGTGGTAAGGTCCCTCCATCTGCCAAGATCTCTGAGATGTACTCTAAATTAATTTTGAGCAGATTTTCCATCTCACTGAAGATAAACATTAAAGGAATATCATTAAGATTGTAAAATCAATTATGCAAAAGGCAGAAAATGCCAAAATCCTAAACTGCATATCCAGAAGTGTCTGGAATAGAGAACAACTTTAATTTAGTCCATTGTGGAATCCTAAATTTATGCCAGCCTTGGGAAGGACAGTAAAAGATTTGTATCTTTAAGAAACAGAACTGAGTACAGTATTTGACAACAAGATTTATTATTCATATACCAATCTGTAAAAAGCAAAATATTTTGCCTACCACAGACTGTAATGACAGGTTTGCTAAAGAGGGTTTAAGGATTCATCTTTCCTTCTTTCCCCACAGTTTTTGCTACACAACATCTCAAAATCCTTCCTTGTTTTCTTTCATTGACATATTTTTGCTATAAATTAGGGAGTTACTATATTTAAGTTTATTTCTTTCCTGTGCACTGGTAAAAAAAAAGAAACCAGTTAAGAGACAAAGAAATACTCTGTTCAGATTTTTCAGCTGATTACTAAATTACATGTAAAACTTTGCTTATGCCTGCTGTCATGTTGACTGGGAAGAGTTCCAAGATTTTTTAATTTATACGTATCTTCTCTCTTCAACTAATATTTCTAATTTATCCCAGAATTATATACATTTAAAACATTAATTTATGTTTTCTTTCCTGATCAGAACAATTTCTGTTTGGTTTTATATCTTTCTTAAAATCAAGCAAATGATTAGAACATGTAACAAGATACAGATTACCTGAGTCATCTCCTGAGAAATTACAATACAGGTGTATATACAGCTTTGACATTTAAATTAAGATCTTTGGTTAAGGATTTATATGTTAACTGCTTAACAGTTAATCTGTTAATAGGCTTTCACTGGGTTATTCTTAGCTCTTCTAATACTCTTCAGTTAGGGAGGAGCTACTCAGTACCTTTCTTATTTTGGTAAATGGTAAAGAAGGTACAGAGATTAATCCAACTGTATCCAAATGTGTGCAGCTATTCTGGGATTTTTGAAATGTGAGTCTTCAAAAGTTATACTGAATGTAAACGTAAGTATTGACCGCCATCGATTTCCTTCAGTGATTTTTCTCAGTTATGGTATTCAGTGTTAAGTCATAGTGTATTGTCTCCTGATTTTCACATGGAAGATCAGAAATACCCAATTAGCCAGAGACAGTGGTATATGAAATTAGCCTGGAAGATTTCTGCTTTCTTTTCTTGGATACTAGAAAAGGTATAGAGCAGCTAATTACACTTCTAAATTTATATATCTCAGCAAAATACCTACATTTGCTAGGAAAAAATCAGGCCTACATGTTATCAAAAAGTTTTTTTGTATCCTTTGTAAAGGAAAAAAGCCATATAGGACCTCATAGCTATGAAAGGTACTTTGATAATTGCTCTGTCTCCCAGTCCCTGTTGTGGGTTTTTATTTATTTGTTTTGTTCTATTTTGGTTTGTTTTTCAAAAAGATTTGTTGTATTAACCGATTTTGGACACTGTTTACACTTTAAACTACTGACAGAGCAGGGTCAAAGCATCCTTGGTTAGAGCATATATACCTGGAGTTTTCACACCATTAATTAAAGTGAGTCAAACTCAAGCTGGTATCTGCCACGTTTTGCAGAGATTCTATGCAAAGCAGTGATGTTCTGTTAAACCAACAGCCACACAGCTGACTGGGACCTACAAAGGCAGGATGAGGCTGGGATGGGGGCTACAGAATTAGATACCCAGTGCGTGGGAGAGAACTGTCCCAGAGGGCCCTCAGGACTGAGCACAGCCAGTGTTCTCTCTGCTCTTTAGAGAGGAGGTGAGGGATTAGAACTCTGTGACTTTGACATCTTCTACTGCACAGGAATGAACTGAGTCCATCACATTTCACACTTAATATTCTGTAAATCTGATCCATGAGGCTAAAAGTGAACAAACGGCTACAGATAAACCATTGAAATTTTGGTTTTTGACAGCAAAGATTAACTAGATATGTTTTCATAAGGATTGACTGAGATGTTTAATTGACAATGATTTGAAAAATCTGCAGTCATTTGATTGTATCAATTACGCATTCACTCTCCCAGAGAAGATCAAAGAAAAATATTCTAGTCACAATTTGTGTGACTGCCACACTCAGACAAGGTCAGAATAGCAGGGATTGCATCTTGTGCAGTTTGGTAATTAGAGCTGTTTTGGGGGAGGTGAGAAACCTGATTTAAGCCTGACTCAAGCAGAGTAGAAATTCAGATCTCACATTATTGGACATTATCCTAAATAGCAGGCCCTGATTCAGGGCTCTTTTATCTTGCTTTTAGCACTCTGCTCATCCTGACACAGAAAGAATCTAACTTTTGAAATCTCTGAATATTTTCAAAAACTAAATTCTTCTTCCTATCTTTTTATATAAGCCCATATTTTAATCTTCTTTCAGATTACACCTTACAAAATATGGAGTGAATACCAGAAACCCAAATTTTAATGTTGACTCAGTTAAAAATGAATCTATTTGGTAGTATCCCATCCATCAATATCAATATTTATCACATTAGTAAGTAATGATGTGGCAGTAGTGCAGCTCTAGCTAGAATACTGTGTTACATTCTAGAAGTGATTTATCAGAAAGATGGGCATATTGGAGTGAGCTGGAGAATAGCAACCAAAATCATTATGGGGAAAAAGGGATTGACTGGAAAAGCCTAAAATTTTAGACAGCAGTTATCAAAATATTGACATTTACAAACCTCAGATAATTAGCCACATTTTTAGGATCACATAATTTTAATTGTGACCACACTAGTTCAGTGCAATAGCAGATGACAGCATTTTGTTCATACCTGGTATTCAAAAAAAAGTAGCAAAGGAGTGAAAATATTTAGTGAAATATTAACTTTCCCTGATGTAAACATGATTTGTTTGTCTTCCTTTGGCTGATTATCTTTTTACCTATGTCCCTGAATTCCTGACTTTCTCTCATTTCTTTACTCTCTGCACCTAAGCACTTCCATGGAAACTGAAATGTGAAATTAATTCCTTTCCATTGTAGCACTTGCTAATGCAGATTTCCTGAGAGCTGTCTGGTGAAATATTATCTTTGTCATCGGAAAGCTATGGCTGGAAGAAACTTCCAGTCTGATCCTCGATTTTAATAGAGGGGCAGCTCATCAAGAGCTGTTCTTAACATTTTCTACTGATGGTGATCCCACACCCTTCTCAGCCAACTTTTCAGCTAGCAATAGATATCCAGAATATTATCCTTAATTTTAGGAACTTTAACTCAATGTCTCAATTGACTCTCAGTATGTTTTTAGTTTAATTTCTCTCAATTTCTATTTATAAATATAAATAACACAATATTGAAGTTTTATTTTAAGACTTTTTTCCAAATTTGTATGCTCTAAAACACCAGGAAAACCACTTAATAAACTCGCTGGCTAGAGAGGAGTAAGAACTTACACCTAAATGATTTAATTTTTATTTAGTATGTCCTTTTTACCCAGTCAATTTCAACCTTTATGGCTTTTTGGCTTGTTCTAGTTTAAACATATACTCAGTTTCATCATCCTTATGATGCTACAAAAATACTGGCAAGACAATCTTTTCTTTAGGTGCAAGTCTATTTTAGCCTCTGCCTGATTTTCATTGTGTTGCTGGGCACTTGAAGAAACTCTCACAACTTGCTGTAGAATAGAATGTATTTTTTGCTGTCTTGTATTTGATATTTATATTTTAGTACAAATGTCTGGCTAAAACTGGTTGTGAAGAAAGGTTAGCTAGTTAGCTAATTAAAATGTTCTATGATGTCTGGTCTTATCAGTTTCTTAATAACAAAAAAAAGGCCAAAATCAGATGTCACAAAAATTGTACAGAAAGAGAGAAACAGCTCAAATTTGGGTACTAGAAAAATTTTTAAAAAGAAAATTATGGGAAAACGTCAATGTTTAACATGTGGAACTGGACAAAACTTGTGTATCCTTCAATTTTGGAGAGCAGCACAATTGAGAAATTCTCTGTAGGCTTATTTAGATTCTACACATCTAGCACAACTATGAACCAAGCATGATGTGGTACAAAACTGAGCCTGTACAGAGCCTAAGCAAAGACTTTGACAACCTTGCCTGTGACCATTTGGATCTGTAAATGTCACAAGAATGCAGTCTTCAAAATTTCCTAGAGGTGGGCCAGTTGGAGATCAGGAGTAGAGTAAGACACTTGAGATCATTATTCTGGGTACAAGAAATGATAGTTAAGTAAAAATTAGATTTTTAATTTGCTTTGAATAAATAAAACCTGATAATTAAAAACCTATAAAATGGAACTGCTGATGCTGGCTGTAAGTTATTACTTCCCAGTGCATGCAAGAAGGGGAAAAAAATATTTTTATGTAAAAAAAAAACATAGAAAACATACAAACAAATAAACTCTTCATTGTCAAAAATAAGTTTTTCAGAAAACACCCACTGATGGAAAAATTACATTAAATTTTTTTTGTGAAATATGATTTGAAAAAGAAATATTTCACCTTCCTGTAGAAAGCACAGGATATAAATTTGCACATTTTTTTCAAAATTTGAAGTCTATTTGTGCTATAAAAGGTAAGTGGGTGAGATGCAGAAAAATTTCAGAGCATTTTGAAAGAATTGCCCCTCAGGGTAGCCTGAAGTTTGTTGAACTGGAAGCTAACAGGTAAAACAGATGCCAACCATGAGGGCGGCATGAACAGTGCAGATGCCCTGATTTAAAACAGCAACAACACGATGGACTGTCTCCGTCAGAATCTTGATGTTTCTTTCCCCTTCATATCTCTAGAATGTTACTTTTTGGACATTTTCATTGCTTTAGGGACAAAAAAAAAGTACATTTCCTTTTATCTATGCTTTATATGTGCCTTGCATATGTGTATATGTTTATGAGCTATCCCTTCCCAAACTTTTTTCTACTGGGTGCTCTTACTCTGTGTATGCTTGTTTGTGTAGATAAATTGCTTTCTCATTTTAGACAAAATAAAAAACCAGAAAGGTACAAGAAAGAAATAATTTCTCCCTGCACTTACCATATATCCATATATGTACAATTGCATTATTTCTACAACAGCAGTATGACTAATTTTTCAATGAGATATTAGTTGGAGAACCTATTCCAGTGAAAAAGTGTACCTTAGAAATCCTCCACATGTACCATAAATCCTGAAATGGGTAAAAAATGACAGAGATGGAGGCTGCTACAGTTAAATGGTGAATCAAAGGAGAAAGAAGAAGAGTAATAATCTGAAATATATATATATATATCTCAAAGAAAACTCAGTAGGAGACGCCGAAGTGCAAAATTGCACCACCTAGGAACCTATCTGAATCCAGATGTGCACATTATAGTACAAGTAGTGAAATTATGCATTTCTTTTATGAGAGACAATCTAATTATTTCAATGGAAATGGAAATCAGGGGATATCACATTTGCAGTAACACTAGAAAAGGTTTGAAGCATCAAGTTATAAACTCTTACAATTATTATTTCCCACTGGATACATCATTGAATTGAGGGGAAGGAGAAGAATTTTAAATCTCTGACTTTAATTTTAAGAAAAAGAGGCATTAGTTTTTCAACTTGCACATCTATCTCTTATCAATAAGGGATGTGACACAGATGAGGTCCTCCAGAATTTCCTTTCCATGCAATTTGACAAAAGACTAAAACTGTTTCCCTTTGTTATATTTTAGCTCAATGAATTCTCATTGATAATTACAGTAGTTGAATCTTACTTTTAATTAAATATTGCCACTTATATTGCTAGCAGATACTATATCTACAAAACATGTGGTAGATTACTAGTTCCATGTATAAATGAGGCAGAAAGTAAAGGATGATATAAAAATCTTATGAAACCAGAGACAGTAGAAAAAAAAATATATTAATGACATTTTGTTTACCACTATACATTATCCTAAATGGCTGCATCTAAAGCCACTTGGAAAGCTAAAAACAATAATGGGTATTCACCTGTTTCTATCTGACCAACAGAAATTAATTCATCTTCCATCCAGAAGTTAAGTTTAAAAAGGATCAGTAAATCTAACTGTGATTTAATATTAGGAAGACAATTAACAGTTTTATTGAAGAAAAATGTATCTCAGAGTCAGAATAAAGATGGAAAGAAAAATATGACAAACACAACTGTCACTGAAACTGACAGAGAAGGGTTATGCCTACATTCCTAAATATTTCACATTTAGTTGTAGGAATCAATTTAAACTATTTATATACTAAATTTTGTGTCAATGTGTAATGTCAATTAATCTCATATGTATATTTAATAATTTCTGTTACAGTACTAACAAAATAGTCTAATTGGAAAGTTAATCATGAAAAATTTCTGTGAAGAATTGCATCTCAGATCAGAGAGACACAGATAATCCCTATTAGCCAGGAATGTTCCCAATACTCTCTATTTAATAATGACAACTTATTTTGGCTGGAGATAAGGAGTAAAAACATCAGAAAAGCCTAAAAAAACTTTCAATAGTAATTTACTGAAGTTCCCCATGTCTCGTCAGATTCTTTTAGGTAAGTGGAAGTGAATCCGGGGATCTTATTCTCTGAAAACAGTCTTTAAAGTATGCAGTGTTATTTGAAATCAGGCCTATGACCATATAGAGAACAATTTTCCTGCTCTATATTTTCACAGCTGGCAGAATTAGTATCCAAGTACTGAAAAATATTTTCATAGTCTGTTTCCCAAGAAAGAAACAGGAAAGTAATGCCTTGGGTGCCAGGCTAAGTTTCAGATTAAAAAAAACCCCAAACTTTTAGTTATTGGGTTTTATGTGTGTCGTTCCATCCGAAAAATTCTGTAGTTGGTGCCTGACCTGTGATTCAGTAGAAGGAGGTTTTTATTTCTCTTGTAATCAGTGAGCAGAAACTTCAGGCAAGGACACCTCATGTAGAACTCTGCTTCTTTCAAGGTGATGCTCATGTACACTAACCAGGCCAGTATTCAAGGTGCCTAAGAGCTACCCCAGGATTAAAATCTGCAGTTCACATTCCCTTGGCAAGCTCTATGAGGAGCCTGAAATGGCTCCTAATCTAGAAACATCTCCCTCTTTGTTGCAAACTCTTAATATGTTTAATTCTGTCAATACAGAATTCCTGCAATGAAGTCCAAATGCTTCACATAATTGCCAAATAGCAAAACGTCTCCCACTCCTACCAGTGAATTTTTTTATGATATGCTGATACAGCAGGGAAAATAATAGCTGAGTCTATGTAAAATATAAAGGCAAATATTAGATATATAATACCAAGCAGTGAGTTCCAGTTGACAGAAGCAGATTTACAGAAGGTTGAACTACATACGCACTTACATGGCATACTAGCAAGAAAATCTTTTCTGGTTTACTTGATCATTGATTTTCCTTTTCCATCTAACAACTATGGGCAAAGCTGTACTTTTAATATTATTCCAGGGAGAAGATTCAGGAGAGGATTTGCAGCTACTTTAGCGTCTGTGAGCTAATCCAGGTGAGAGAAAGATTTGGTTGCATCCATTACAGCTGAACCATGTGCATTTCTGTGTTTACAATGTCACTAATTGCTCTTTTCAGGATCTGATCCTGCCACTGAGTGTTTCCATTGGCAAAGGGTATCATTTCTAGGGACAAAGAATCAGAGAATGACTGAGACCTCTAGAGATAGCCTAGTCCAAGCCCCTGCTCAAAAGGGAGTTACCTAGAGTAGGTTCTTCGAGTGCATGTCCAGTCCAGTTTTCAATACCTCTAAAGATGGAAATTCCACAGCTCTAGACAGCCTCATTCCAGTGTTTGACAACATTGACAGTAAAAAAAAAAAAA